>CM053771.1:538994223-539107640 GCA_028658325.1 Potorous gilbertii | reverse complement strand
GAGGAGGAGGAGGAGGGAGGAGGAGGAGGAGGAGGAGGAGGAGGAGGAGGAGGAGGAGGAGGGAGAGAGGGAAGGAGGAGAGATGAGCTGGAAGTTTAGGTGCCATCTAGTCCAGCATCCTCATTTTAAAGATAAGAAAACTCAAGTGACTCCCCCAAGGTCAAATGCAGTAAGTGGACCATACAAGATTTTAACTCTGATTTTGTGACTCCAAATTTAGCAAACCAATCTAGTGTTCTTTCCACTGCACCATATTCTGATAACTGACTAGTTATCATCAACACACTGGTGACGTGACCCTGGTGAGTCTTCAGATTCTTCATCTCTAAGATGGGGTAATAATGCTAATGTCATCTATCTCAGAGCACCATTGTGAGAAGCAAATGAAACAACATTGATGTAAGAAACTCCAAGGTGAGGAGAGAGCTTTCACCAATGCAGACTGGCAAACCTGCTACAACTTAGCATCTTAGAGAGTCACGTAGACCACGGTGTCAAACTCCAGTAGAAACCAATGCCATTAAACCATTCTATAAGGATCCCCATGAGACACATATTGACTTGGTTTTAAAATGTCATGTTTTCTATTTTTATTATATTCTGTTAAATATTTCCTAATTACATTTAGTCTGATTGGGTCATATTGGGGAGTGTTCTGCTACACATAACTATTGCATGTTTGACACTTCTAGTTTAGAGCACTGAGAGTTTAAGTGATTCTTCTAAAATATGTTAGGGGTGGGACTTGAACTCAGATCTTCCTGGGTTCAGCTAATATCATGGTGATTTTGACACTGACTGCTGAACCTCAGACCTGTCCATACCTTGCTGTCTTCATCCAGACTTTTCATTGTGTTCCTCCTCCCTCTTCTACTTCCAGCTCTGGGCACAGGGAATCATACTAACTTGGCCATTGCTTCTGGAAAGACGTTGTGACTCAGTTACCATCTGGAGCAAGTCGTTAACTCTCCACACCCAAACTCCCTTCACTGAACACAATTTGCATGTTGTCTCCCCTTGATGAAATGGAGGCTTTTCATGGGCATGGACTATGGCTCTTTTGAATTTCTATCTCCAGTTCTTAGGATAGTGCCTGGTTACATAATGTTTAACAAATGTTTTTTAATTCCTTCTTTTATTCAATAGGTGGAGCTTTTTAAAATTAAACTGTTTTTCTTTTTAATTCCTGTGCCTAGCACATAGTAAGTACTTAATATATTCTTGCTGACTTTTTTTTTTTTACAGATATCTTAAAGTCTCTTGGTGAGCTTAAAAAATTTTCTTTGAATAACAGGAATATTTTCTCCCTTACCTTTTCCCTTATTTGAAAAAAAAGAAGAAAAAACTTAGAGAGATCAAGGAAAACAAATCCAAAGCAAAATAAATACAGAGTCAAGCACAACAAATCACCATATTGGCTGTTTAAAAATGCATATGTTATCAGATTGCTTGCCATCTCAAGAAGGGGAAAGGGGAGAAAGGAAGGAATACTATTTGGAACTCAAATTAAATACTATTTGGGAGGATACAATGAAGGAGGAGGAGTATTCAGAACGGCAAAACTATTTGGAACTTTCCAAAAAAATTAAAAATGGTTTAAAAACATAATTGAGGAAAAATAAAATATTACTTTAAAAATGTATGTGTTATGCTGCATCTCTAGTTTATTGCTTCTCCATCAGACAGTGGGTAGCATCCTTCATCATAGGTCCATTGGATCATAGCTGGTCATTGCAAGTGACTAAAGTTCTTAAGTTTTTCAAAACTGTTTGCTCTTGCAGTGTTATTATTATATACGTTGTTGTCCTGGTTCTGCACATTTTACTCTGCATCAGTTCATACAATTCTTCCCAGGTTACTGACTACAGGATGGCCTCGTACCATTACATTCATGTAAAATTTGTTCAGAAATTCCCCAATCAATAGGCATCCCCTTAGTTTTTATTCTTTTCCACTACAAGAAGAGCCATTATATATATATAATATATATAAAATATAATATATATATAATATTTTATATATATATATATATACATATATATATATGTATATATATATATATATATATTTTGGGTGCCTTCCTTTTTTCTTTGATGTCTTTGGCATATAAAAGTAGTAAAAGTATCATTGGGTCATAGAGTAGGTACAGTTTAGTTACTTTCAGGGCATTGTTCCAAAATGGCCCCACCACTTCACAGCTCTACCAACAGTGCATTACTATGTCTATCTTCCCCAAGCTCCTCTAGCACTTGTTGCTTTCTTTTTTGTTAACTTTGCCAAGTTTATGAGTATGAGGTAGAACCTCAGAATTATTTTTATTTTCATTTCTTCATTAATTACTTGGGTCTTTTAAAAAAATGGCTATAAATATATTGAATTCCTTCTCTTGAGAACTGCCTGTTCATATCCTTTAACTGTTTATCAATTGTGAAAGGTCATGTAAATTTGAATCAGTTATATAGCTTGGAAATTATACTTTTGTCAGAAAAACTTGTGGCAGGCAATTTGTCCTCAGTTAACTGTTTTCCTTTGAGTGATGGCTTCACTGGTTTTGTTTACATGAAAGCCTTTTAATTTCATGTAATCCAAATTTTCCTTTCTGAGACCATCTTTCATTTGGTCATGAGTTCTTCCCCTATCCATTTATCTGAAAGGTCATTTTTCCATTGTTCCTCTAACTTGTTTTTAATAGTGTATGGATTGGCTCATGCCTAGACCAGTTAAAATGGAGTCATCCATGTGGAAGACACTGGAGACCTATTTCCAGAGAGAGGCAGATGGGAACACGTATGGACAAAGCAGGTGGCCTATACTACTTGCCTGGAAGCAGCAATTTTTTTCTTTCTTTATGGCACATAAGCTAAACCATTGATGTCTTTAAAATGGTCTTAACTCAGCACCTGCTGGAGATTTTTGCTGCATTCTAGTCTTGGGGTGAAGGTCTTTTTCACTTATATCATGTGCTAAAAGTAGAGAGCCTGAGAGCCAGCTCCTTCCTCTCTGTCACCTTAGGCCAAGTGGCCCTAAGAAACAGATCTTTTTCATTCCAGGTGCAAGGAGAGGAGTCTCTGATTTGGCCTGGGAGCTTGAATCATGGGGATGTGGGTGTCCAGGAACCTGCACCAGATAAATCAGTTAGCCTAGGAAAGTCACACTGAGGAATTCAAGTCCAAGTCTCCAGCCCAGCAAAAACTGGTATTGTTAGCTTTAGACTTGAACTTTTTGGGGTCAATGATAGGTAGAAACTGAGCTAGACTGAGCTAATACCCTCCTCCCTAGAGACCTGAAGGGTCTCTATAGGGGAGATTATATTCCTGAGGACGTAGGGAAAATGTTTGTATATTTATTCCTCCTATAATTTGGAGAAAATATCCTTTTATAAAAGTTAATCCGATGTGGGATGGTTAAATAAAGCAAGGGGTATTAGTTACTGGGGTGCCCTAAATAGGGTGAATATGGTGGCAGAAGTTTGAGCTAAAGGCAGAGGGAAAAGACTCTCCAACCCCTTTTAAGTGCCACAGGACCTTATGAGGGATAAAGTGTAATATTGTCTAGCCTTGAGAGAGTGAAACCGGAGTAAGTCATGTGTCCTTGTGAAGCTTCTCACTGGGAAAATGAAAGAATATTTGTCAGGTTCTTTGCAAACCTTAAAGTGTTATAGGAATGCCAGCTTGTCATTAGCATAACGTGTTGGTCTAAATGTCATTTCTGCCATACTGCTGTCCAGTTTTCTCAACAGTTAAAGTCAAAATAATGAATCCTTAGCCAGCAACAGAGACAGTTTTTGGGTTTGCTGAACCCTAGATCACCAGGATTACCACATGGTGTGGAACCTCACCCGTCTTCCTCTATTTTTTTTAACTAGTAGCAAATATTCAATGACAATGACTGTGTGGCATAAATGATGTCTGCTCTTATGAGGCCATCTTTTCTTCATATTTTTTACTTCATTATTTTCCTTGACATTCTTAATCTTTTGTTTCTCCAGATGAATTTCATCTTTAGTGTTGTTGTCGTCATCATCCTCCTTGTCATTTTCCTGGCTCCTAGGCAATTGGCTTGACCAGGGACCAACTGAGGGACCAGTTGGTCCCTGTGAACATAGATTGAGTTCAATAGGAGAGCAGTAGAAGGCTCACTAAAGAAAGCCATCACCCAAACTGGGGGATGTATTGGTGACCATGCTAAGCATGCAGGGTGGGTTGCTAGAACAGGTTCTTTGATCTGCTTTTCTAAAGCAAAGACAGCTTCAAAGAAGTCAACAATCTTACTTTAAATGATGCAGACAGAAAGAAGTGAATATTCAAGAAAGAAACCAACTGTCTAAACAAAGTTATAGAACAATTTATGGCACCAGACGAGGGAGTGCCAACATTTGGGTTCAAAAAGCCTTAATAACAGCTGTCCAGAGCTTCATCTGGCCAAATCACAAAGAAACATTCTTCCCATGAGTGAGCCCCAAACTAAAATGCCAGCCTCCCAATATATATAGTTTTCAACCAATAGACTCAGAGCCAGAAGGCATCCCAACCAACATGATTCAGTGTCTAATTGACTCAGCACCTGCCAGGGCTCTATGTGACTCAGAGTGTATAACAGCTGTGAACTGAGCCAAAGTTCAAAGCAGAAAGACATCCGTGAATGAGATATCTGTGTACCTTTAGACCTGGGTTCTAAATGCTCTTTTTCCAAGGGAAAAGGGGGCACATGTGGTCACACAGGCGTATTACTGGACAGGGAAGATCTTATATTCCATTAACCCTATGGGGATCAGTAGCTGGAGGCTTATAATAATGTTATGATAAAAACAATTATAATTGTGGTTCAGTCATGTCCAACTATTCATGACCCTGTGGACAATAGTGTGTTAATACTGTCTATGGTTTTTTGTTTTTTTGTCAAAAGTACTGGAGGGGTTACCAATTGCTTCTCCAGCAGATTAAGGGAAACAGAGGCTAAGTGATTTGTCCAGGGTCACATAGCTAGAAAGTGTCTGAGACCAGATTTGAACTCACATTTTCCTGATTCCAGGCCCTGTGTCTGTATTCATCCTTTATTTTCAAAGAAGACTATGACATCAGAGAAATGATGGTATGACTTGCATTTGACTTTGTTTTGAGTGAGGGAGGGCTGTGCAAGGTCACCAGCCTCACTTTCTACTTCTGAGCCATCTGGATCCAGTGACCAGAGATATTCATCAGGATGACTGGAAAAGGCCCAGGATGCAATGGGAGACCTTGGCCTATTCAGGTACTCACTTAGAGTGAGGTAACACCCATTCAGTGAATAGGCCTCTTTAAGAAGTAATCAGGGAATGGCCCCTTTAATGGGCAGGCCCAAGACTTTATCCACTGAGCCAACCAGCTGTCTCCAAATACTAACAATGAGTGGCATTTATATCATATATTAGGTTGGTGAAGGATTTCACATCCATTATTTTATTTGAACCTCATAATACCCCTGAATGTGGCCCTGAATAAATAAACTAATTTAGGTAGTACTGTCATTTTTATTATATTGGCTTGAACATCTCACAAATAACTACTATTTCTCTGATTATTTAGGTATTGAGTGTTTTGCAGCTATATTCACACCATTCTAGTGAGTTCTTGAAAGTTGCAAAGGGGGGGAAATAAAGTCTTAGTTAGTAGTTAAAGATTTTCTGACTTTTTCTCCAAAACCAGACCCTGATTGGGCAGAACCAGGGCAGGTCCTCTCTGCTATTTCAGTTAGTTAGGAGGTTTCCATAAGGGTAAGATTCAGAAGTTTAGCCTTCCCGTTGTGGATACAGCTACAATGTTTGGGTTTAATTGAAACTCGCTATTAATAAAAGTGATCAGGGAAGCTCCTCTCAGTTGTAATTGCTATGCTAAACATCCCTCTCCCCTCAAAATTTGAGCTTATTAATTAGCCCTAGTGAGGAAGAAGGTCAGGGCTTTGTAGTGGGTATGTCACTGGGTCTAAAAAAATTTTTACTGCTTAGAGGCTGAGTGAACTACTTATAGTGACAGGTTTTTGATGAGGAGCACATTCACTTTTACTTATGAACTGGGGGGAACATTCAGTGTTCAGTGTCAAAGAGATGGGGGGTGGAATGCTAAGAGAAGCTACCTCGCCTTGTGGTTCCTTGGAAGGGCTGCTCCCAAGGAGATTGTCATTGTAATTGTGACAAATAGTTGTCTCTTGAAGACCTAAAAAGCCATAAAGATCAGCTTTATAACAAGTGGATGCTTATGGATTATCAAAAAACTGTGCAGTAGGAGAAATGACCACAATTCCATGCTATCTGTATTGGATAGAGTTGCCATCTAGTGACCACTCTCTAGAACAGCATGCACATCATCCCTAGGGTTGGGGTTTGTTGGAATACAGCACCCACTGTACTCCAGGCACTGTGCTAAGTGCTGGGGATACAGAGAAAGGCAAAAAACAGACCTTCCCCCCAGGCAGCTCACTCTCTAATGGGAGACACAACTTTCACACAACTATGTGCATATTTAACGGTGCATATTCTGTCCCTCCGTGCAGAAGGCAAAAATATTACATTTTCCCTTTCCCCCAGGGTTCTCTAGCAACCTTCAGTCTTGTTGGTTCAATCCCTACAAATAGTCTTCCCCTAATTTTAGGTGTCTCCAGCACTCCAGTTCCATTTAATCATTTAGCAGATTTTCTTCTAGAAAGGAATATTTACTTCAAAGGCATAGCAAGAGCAAACATTAAGTTTGAGGAAATGAAGTGGGCTGTCTGTCTCTCTTAAACACCCCATCCCTGTTCTCAGTCATAGAAGTTACAAAGTGCATCTTCTCACTTGCTAACATTAACAAACCAGAGTTTACCTGAGAGCATAAGTTCAGGGGATCATAGAATTTGGGGAAGAAAGGCCACTCTCCTCTGTTCAATTCCACAAGCATTTTTAGGAGAGAAGGGTTGGGACATGATGTGATACAGTGGAAAGAGAGCTTGAATTGGACCCAGAGGAACTTGGTTGGAATCTTGACTCTGCCTCCTTATGTCTCTATGATCTTGGGCAAGTCACCATCTTTTTCGGCCTCAGTTTCCTCATCTGTAAGAGGAGGGAGTTTGTCTAGAGGATCTTTAAGGTTTCTTTGGGTTTTAAGTCAATAATTACTTGGAGTCAGGAAGTCCTGTTTTCAAATTCTGCTCTCTGATACTTAGCAGTTTCATCTGTTAAATGATAGCAACTTTGAAGTCCCTTCCAACTCTTGACCTATGAATAGGGAAGCAGTGCTTGAAATGGATCAGAGTAAAGGCTGAAGGTGGGGCGATCAACTGAGGACATTGTTATAGTTAAGCTTTCTCGCCTGCCTCCTGAGCATCACTTACCCATGATCACATCCAGAATACCTTCCTCTTTCTCACCCCTCCCATTTCTGTTCTACACACCTGATTCTTCTTTTCTTGTCTCTCTATATCACCTCTGTTGGAGATCTCATTATCTCCTATGGATTCAAGTATCATTTCTACCCAAATGACTCCCCAATCTATTGCTCTAGCATTTATATAGTACTTCAAGGTTTGCAAAGTACTTTACAAGGACACTTACTTGCTGTGTGACCTTGGGCAAGTCACTTAACCTCTATTTGCCTCAGTTTCCTCAACTGTAAAATGTGGATAATAGCCTGAATTAACTTCTTTAAGTATTAACTGATTTGATCTCCTCACTATCCAAGGGACTCTCAAAAGTCTCTTCTGGCACCAAAATTCCAAATCATTGATTCTGTGGCACTCCACCTTCCTTGTAGTTCAACTCTCACAGTCACACATTGCTAGTGGAAAAAACATAGCTTTGACTCAATGAGCCTTTGTTGGCAAAGTGATGTCTTTGTCTTTTAGTCTGCTGTCCAGATTGGCCGCAGCATTCCTCCAAGGATCAAGCATCTTTTAATTTCTTGGCTGCAGTTGCTGTCTGTAGTGATCTTTGAGCCCAAGAATATCAAATCTGATCCTACTTTCATTGCCTCTCCCTCTATATACCAGGAGCTGATGGGACCATTTGTCAACATCTTAGGGTTTTTTTTTTTATGTTAAGCTTCAAGCCAGCTTTTCCACTCTTCTCTTTCACCTACATCAAGAGGCCTAATTCCTCTTCACTTTCTGCCATCAGAGTGGTATCATCTGCATATCTGAGATATGCCAGTATCTACCCAGCCAGTATCTACTACAATGCCTTTCGCTTGCAGTAGATAACTTCACAAATGGTCATAAATGAATTGAAGTTTCAGTTCAAACCCACTTCCCCAGTGACCACCCTCTTTCCTCAGGGATCTCTCTTTCGTTTAAGCTCACCTTGTGCCTAATTCCTAAGCAGTTCTTTGGCACACAGCCTAGATGGCCTGGCATTACTAGAGGACTTGTCCTTTGTCAGCTTCTCACCATCATCCACCTTTGGTGTCTGACTTTGGCATGGAGGAGGTGACTCATAGCCCTTGAAGTCTATCTCAGCACAACTCAAACTCTGCCACATCTCACTCCTGAAAGGCTTTGAGTGTTGACCCATGGCTGGACCACATGGCTTTTGTCTACAGCTCAGCCTAGCTATTTCAGGGAGGGGTCCAGACTGGCCATACTTCATTCCCTCCTGGCTCTGCTTCTGCCTCTAAGGGTTTCACCACCATGACCCATCTGTAGACCCCAGCCACCAACTTCCAGCTCCCTTCTGTATGCTGACCCCTACCTCCCTCCCCTCCCCACCCATGAGGACAGGGACTGATTTTCCTTGTTTTGTGTCCTCAGCACTTAGCACTGTTCCTGGCACATAGGAGGTGCTTTTGTGCAAACAAGATGAAATGCTTGTTGCCTGCTTGCCTGCTCAGGTCAGAGGCTTAACGTCAGGTTGGCCACAGGGGTTTGAAGGTTTCCATGACAACAACTCTCAAAGACTCTGTGGTAGTGTGGAGAAAGCATGGAGGCAGAGGATCTTTGTTCAAATCCCTTCTCTGAGGTTTATCACCAGTATGACCTTGGGCATGTCACTTAATCTCACTGGGCCTCAGTTTCCTCATCTATAAAATGAGGGATTTGGCTGGATGGCCCCTGAGGTTGTGCCTAGATTTGTGTTCAAAGTCATTCAAGGTGGGGACTGCTTACTAGAGAATCACAAACTTTTAGAACTAGAAGGGACCTTAGTGATAACCTACCACCTTGTTTTGCATTGGTGAAAAATGAAGTTTAAAAAAAATCAAAGGAAATATCGGAGGTTATCCAGGTGGTTGTGATGTGACCAGGAGTAGAAGTCAGCTTTCTCCAACCTAATCTGATGCTGTTTCTGTCTTAGATCATGAAGGAGGCCCATGAAGGAGGCTTGGACTGGGTTGGGCCTGGGGCTAAATTTTTGGAGTGCAGTCACCTGGTCACTCAGGCCACACTAGCCAGTCCACAAAGGCCCCACTGACTCTCTTTCCTCAAGAACATGGGATCCCATCAGAACATCTCATTTTCTTTTCCATTTTGAGTCTCTTCAGGTTCAACAGATTCACTGCATATCAGTGCGCAGGGGCTGGGAAGGGGGCAGGGAATCCTTGACCCTCTCAGGGATGGCATCCTTGTAGCCAAATACATCAAACATGGCCAAATACTTTCTGGAGAATATGGGTCCTCCTTCTTTAGTTGTTCATTTTAATTAATTAATTAATTAATTAATTTTTGTGTTAAATCATCTTTGGAGGGCAACTAGGTGGTTCAGTGGCTAGGTTTCCAGATCTAGAGGCAGGAAGACTCATTTCTGTAAGTTCAAATCTGACTTCAGGCACTTACTGGCTGTGTGACCCTGGACAAGTCACTTAACCCTGTTTGCCTCAGCTTCCTCATCTATAAAATGAGTTGGAGAAGGAAATGGCGAACCACTCCAGTATCTCTGCCAAGAAAACCTCAAATGGCATCATGAAGAGTCAGATACAACTAAAAGAACTTTGCAAATATATCACTTTCTTTGCAAATATATCACTCCTTTCTCTATGGCTTCTGCTTCTTTTTTAACATCCCTATCCACTACTTTCAGAAAAATCTGGGAAAATCTACATGAACTGATGCAAAGTGAATCAAAAGAACACTGTATAAAGTCACAGAAACATTGTATCAGTTATGAATGACTTACCTATTCTCAGCAATGCAATGATACAAGACAACTCTGAAGGACCTGAGATGAAACATGATAACCACCTTCAGAGAAAAACTAATGGAGTTTGAATGCAGATTGAAGTATACTTTTAAAAAAATCTTTATTTTTCTTGTTATGTTTTGATCTGTATTTTCTTTTATAACGATTAATAAGGCAGTAAGTTTTATTTATTACTGCACTTGCATAAAATATATCAAAGTGCTTGACTTCTCAATGAAAGAGGAGGAAAGGGGAAAGAGGGAGAGATTTTGGAATTTAAAATTTTAAAAAACGAATGTTAAAAGATTTTTTTGCATATAACTGGAAAAATAAAATAATTAAGAAGTAAAGGCAATAGTTCAGCAATCACATCAGTCCCCCCCAAATCCCAGCCATCCCCTTCTTTCCCTCATCCCTTTTTCCTCCTCAACTCCAAGTAATTTTTAAATAGCTGTCATCTCTGTGCTGCAAGTTTTAAGACATATAATCATTGATATAAAGCTAGAAGGGATGTTTGAGTTCACTGAGTCCAACCTTCTCATTTTACAGATGAGGAAACTGAGGCCCAATGCTGTTGTGACATGACCTGGGTAAAACAATGAATAAGCATCTGAGACATAATTTGAATCCAGATCTTCTCAAATTCAAGACTAGTTTCTCATTCATCATACTGTGCCCCTACAGTTTCCTATTCTACTCTCCTTTACTATTGTCTCTTGTTTATCTGAAGTCCTTGGCACAGGACAGGAAGGTCTGCTCACCTTCTCTGGGGCATCCATATAGGGGAGAAGACTGATGCTGGTAGAAAACTAAGTTGGCAAAATGAATCCTTGGGATACAGTGGGTGCTAAGGAGGCCAAGGATATCACTGTCTATAAAAGTCTGATTACAGGATATTCCTGTGAGTAAACCATGGGGGCCACATAGACAAGCTAATTCACTGTAGTTATACAGGATGAATAGAAATTTACCAAAGGATATTTTCATGGGAGTTTGCTTCCTTCCCAAGATACTCAATTTTTTCTCACCTTGACTTCAAAGACCCCAGGATGACCATGGTTTCCAGCAGAGGAGATGGACTGGACTCACAGATATTGAAAAGTAAAATAGGCCTTGAGAGAGGATGGCCTCCTCCCTGTTCATATGGTTCTCTCCTTCTTGGGTCTGCTTTTTCCCTCAACCCAAGGAATTGGGGGCAGGATCACCTCCATCCTCTCAACATGTCTGTACCCAAGATCAGAATACTCTTTACATTACCCCCTTCCCCAAGTGAACAATTTTTTTGCTTCAGGTAAAAAAATGTCCCTAGTTTATGACTCTCCAATTCATTCAAACCATTTGTTTCCTCTCACAAATCAATTTTTCTGAGAACTGGAGAGATTCTCTCTCTCCCTCCTCTCCTTTGTCTCTCTCTATCTGTCTCTACACACACACACACACACACACACATTCACATCATTTATTCCCCACCCCTTTTCCCCTTCAAATGCACTCAATGGAAAATGCTTCCATTCTCAGTTCTCCAGCCATCAAGTGTTGGTTTGGATTCCCATGCTTTCCAGTTTTGGGAGGGTCAACGGATAAAGATGAAATGAGAATCTCATAATAAAACAAAAATAAAGAAAGCACATGACCTATACCTGGCTTCACTGACTGTCTTCCAAAAGTCTATCTTCCAGATTGAATAAAAATCTATTAAAAGCAAAAATTTTGAGAATGCACAAAATCGTATTACTTAGTGCCCCTCTTAAATGACTGTAGACTTCTTTTCCAGTGACAAGTTAATTTGACAAAATTCACCATGACACTTAAAAAATTCTCCCAAGATTCAGATTAGATTGGTAGGTGGGGAGTCATAAGGAAAGACGGGGAATATTTTATCATAATGAGTCTATTTTGTTATAAAGTTAGTTATAAAACTCTGACATGTGGATCAAAGTTAATTGAGTCCCAGTAGCAGTGATGCTATGTATAATAAGTTATAGCCAGGATGGCAGCAGGGTTAGCTCCTCGAAATAGGTAACCTTGAACCAACTTGAAGATTGTTAAATTAGAGTTTGTTAAAAACAAATGATGTGGCCCAGTACATCCCAGGTAAGCAGCTGCCACAGATAGAGCCATGAAAAGCTTCCAGCTATCCTTTCATGCTGAGCCCCACAGACATGGATCTAATTACAGCTCTGTGGCCAGGAGAAGGTTATGGGGGAAGGAGGCTCTGAGGGGGGTGGAGGGAGTTAGGAGCAGAAAATCAATTCAAATTACTTTGATGACAGTGACTTAGAGCTTCCCTCTAGCAAGACAGCCACACCACTGTTAACCATGCTGGCAGCCAGGACTGGGGCTGTGGGCAGTAAGATCTCCGAAGAGAGCACAAAGTTACGGAAACAATCTGTGCTTTCTGTAGGGAGTAAAGACAAATCTCCCAAGAGGGTCCCAGAAAATGCACCAGACAACCAGCTCAGTACCTCGGACCCGAGCCAGCTCAGGGCCCGACGTTTGGCTCTGCTCCGGGAACTGGAAATGAACTGGTATTTGAAAATATGGGACCTGTCATCTGAGCACACTGTCGCCCACACGACCGGGATGCCTCATAGGTAAGGCTTTTTTCATCTTTTCTGCTTTTCCTTTTTGAAAGACATTTTAAAGAGAAAGTTAAAAAAAAAACACACAACTTGAAAAGTACAAGTAACTCAAAATGGTTGGTTTTCTTTCTTTCCATATCATGATACCACCCTCTATCAGTTCTAGTTTCTTTATAGTTGACACTTTAGAAAAGGGAAAACCGGAGGAGGGGTGGGAGAGCAAGAACTTGGTGAAAGTGACAAATAGCACATAATAACACATTCTTTATTGTTCTCCTGACAACCCTGGGGGGAAGGTGGGAGAAGATGCTCTGTAGCTGCATGTGCCATTAAAATTTCACTTTATTAATAGCTGGAGAACTGAAAGCACTCTATCTAGGACAGGAAATGTTTAATTTAAATAAAACAAACAATCCCTCCTCCTTCCTTCATTTTGAGATCATGGAGGGGTGGTGATGGGGGTGATGAGGAGGAAGATGACTCCTAAGCTTTCTTCTAGTTCTAATTTCACGATCCTGTAACAGAATTCACTTGGTTCCCTGTTGCTGATCTTCCGGCAGCATCCCCTTTTACATCTGTAGCTGTATGTTCCCAGGTACAAGCTGATCAGGCAACTTGTAGAATGGGTATGCTGTTGGGGTAAGGAGTAAACATGGACTGCTGGTGTGACCCAACCCATGACTGATTAGATTTCAGAACACATTCAGAAGTCAGGAGACAAAGTCGGGTTTTTTTAGACCATAGGCACTGCAGAGAAAATCCTTCCAGTATTCCTTTCAGCTCTTTTCCCAGAATGGCTTCAACAATTCAAGACAAGACTAGTTTCACAAATCCCAAGTGCCATCATGGCAAAGCACATGAACAAAACTTGGGAAATTCTGCTGTCCAGATATATTTTGACAATGAATTTGATGTTCCTGGTCTTAGGAATGTAGAATTCCAGAATGACAACTAGGAGGGACCAAAGAGGTCTTTAGCATATAGATGAGAAAGCTAAGGCTCATACTGATGAACTCACTTGTCCAAGATCACACCTAGGATCCTAGATTGAGAGCTAGAAGGGACCTCAGGCTGTCTAGTCAAATACCCTCACTTTACTTGTGGAAACTGATCTCAAGGATGTTCAGGAACTTGTCCAAGATTTGAACCCAGGACCTCTACCTCCAGAACCAGAGTATTCCAGGAACATATAATTGGAATTAGACCTGCAGCCTCGAGGTCACCTGTGACCCTCTAGGTCTCAAGTGCAGTCCTTTGGCCAAATCCAAACTTCACAGAACAAACCCCTTAATAAAAGGGTGAGGGTTAGCCTATTCAGTCACTGGACCCCTGGTCTGGTCTGTACCCTTCATTTGAATTTATAGGAAATTTTCATAGGAGTAAAGCTAATTTTCTGAAAAGAATGACTTAGGGTACTCATTATTTTTAACCACTTGCTTTAGGAATTCAAGATTTCCTTGGTTGCATATTCCCTTCTTTGCCGATACAGGCAGCAGACCCCTATGACTTAGACAATCGACTTGAAGAAGTATCATGGTCAGAGAAAGTCACTGTTTTGGGGACAACTTGTTTCTCTTAAAGTTACAGAAAATTGATTAGAAATGAGGAACTCCAATGAAATGGGTAGAACATCCAAAATTCCCTTTCGAAGAATGCATGCCTGCCCATGATGAAGATTGTTTCATTGGGCTGAAGCTCTGTGATCAATTCTCTCTGTCACAGCTGTCTGCCCCCCTCAAGGATGCTTCATACAGATATCTCAGGTACTGAGAAGACTAGATTCCACATTCATTGAGCTCTTACTTTGTGCAAGACACTGGGCTAGGAACTGAAGGTGTGGAGACAAGTGAAAGGTTTCTGCCATCAAGTGGGTTATATTGGAGTTGGGGAGTAGGTGGGAAAGGGAGAAGGAAATGCTAGACACAAACAGGTAGTTACCAAGTATGTGTAAAGGAATACAAAACTTTAAGGGAGGGAGGACCTTGGGAAGGAGCTCTTGGAGAAGGTGGTCTTTGGACCTAAGCTGCTAGCTATTGCATGAGGAGTCCCTTCAAGATATTGGAGAGATTGCAAGCAAAAGCATGGGGGTGAGAGTTAGAATTCCCTCCCCAGAGAAAAGTCAGAAAGCTAACTGTACTGAGAAGGATGGTGTACAAATAAGTCACATGGAAAGGTGGGAATGAAAATGTTCAGTGATTTTTTTTATAAAGCCAATAGGGAGCTATGAAAGATTTTGGAGTGAGAGAAGGCCATCATCACATCTCTGATTCAGCAGTTGGGAAGAAGATGAATTTGAGATGGAGAGAGACTGGAGATAGTGAGATCAATTGGGAGATTATTGGGAGACATTACAAGAAAGTTTATTTAGCAATTGAATGAAAGATGTTATTTAGTTGGAGACTTCAAAAACTTATCAAACCCAGAGACTGACTGTCTCTTTGCCAAAGCATTGATGGAATGGCCCGCTCTGGATTTAGTCCATCATTCAAAAAGACATTTATAAAAATGATTGGAATAAAGCTTTTAGCAATTATGGAATGGTTTTAAGACTTGTGATGGGCTAGGTCACTGGAAGCAAAAATGACGGATAAGCAGAGAGTAAGCAATTCACCCGGCTCTGGGGAGCTGACTTGAGGTTGGATGGTGCCATTCAGAGCAGTTTCAATGAGATTGTCATTGATGGAAACATTACATTTAAGACCCAATTCATAAATCCATTATGAAATAAGCCTCCGGAAAAGAAGTCAAATGGCAAAAGGAACCTCCAGTAATGGTTTCCTTACATAACATTTCCTTTCATTGACTATTAACCAGTGATGTCATCCACATGACTAGACAAGTGCTGCCCCACAGGCCAAAATGCAGCCAATTTCTCTATGACATCAGTTTCACTTGACAGAGCTCTTCCTGACAGATTGGAATGTTATCTCACCTAGGAAGATTTTTAGGAGGAAAGATAATTGCATATATGTACAAATATTTATATATGTGTATATTGAGAGAAATTAATTGTAATGCTGTCTCATTTGATTATTAAGAAGAATTTGTAATATTCCCTTCTTTGTAAAAAGGCTAGCTTAGAGAGTAGCCCCGCTGCCAGCCTAAAGGATCTCAGAATCATTCCAGATCGGCTTAAGGCATCTGGGCAGGACCCCACCCAATGGGGAAACCTGACTTCTCTCTAAGGCATAAACAGGATCCAGTTTGGGTGAGATCACTCCCCAAGGGAAAGAATTCCTGTCTTTGTTCCCCTTCATTAGAATTTAGGGTGACCCAGCTTATGAAAAAGAAACTAAACCAGAGAGAACCTGGTCAGGGTTCTCAGATGGCGAGAGGGAGCTCAAAACTCTTGGTCAGGCCATGTTCTCATCTGGTATCTCTTCTCCCTCTTAATAGTGTGGTAATTGGGAGGGATGAGGGTGGGATTTAGCCCATCTCGCCATTAACCATCCCCAAATCAGGATTGAATTTTATTTGCAAGGGGAGTTCCCTGTCAAAAGGAATAGTTCTGTTTCCCCTTCTCATCTTTGGTTACTGAGAGAAACCACTGACCCTCACTTTAATGACTATTGGCTAGCCTAATTAATAAGTTGATTATTAACACCTAGAAACTTTGTCTCTCAGGATTTTATTTGTGACAATACATATGTCTATATATTATATTTATACCTATGCATAGGGCAGCTAGGTGGTGCAGTAGATAGAGCACCAGTGCAAGAGTCAGAAGGACCTCAGTTCAAATCTTACCTCAGACACTTGACACTCACTAGCTGTGTGACCTTAGGCAAGTCACTTAACCCCAATTGCCTCATTCTGGGCCATCTCCAGTCATCCTGATGAATATCTGGTCACTGGATTCAGATGGCTCTGGAGGAGAAGTGAGGCTGGTGACCTGCACAGCCCTCCCTCACTCAAAACAAAGTCAAGTGCAAGTCATGTCATTATTTCTCTGATGGCATGATCTTCTTTGGCAATGAGGGATGAACACACACACACTTATGCATTGCTTTGCCTCTGTCTCTACCCCTCTGCTGTTTGTATTCTTTCTTGATTTCTTTGTGCAATGAAAATTGCAGTTGTGTGACCCAGGGTCAATGAGACATCTATGAACACATGGCTGGATTTTGGTTTTGAGTTTTGACTGACCTGTGTTGGCACTGGGGGTAAGGATTGGCTGGCGAGGGACTTTCAATGCCAATTCAGAGGGGTTTTGGGAGAGCTCAGATAAGTCTCTGCCTTTTCTCTACCATCTTGGCTCCATCTCCCCCAATGCCAGTTCAGGTTGGTAACTTCTCTGTAACATAGTTTCACTGAGAGAGTTGATTCGGGTCACTGAGAAGTTAAGTCACTCATAGTCACTCAGTCAGTTCTTATCAAGGGTAGAACTTTAACCTAGGCCTTCTAGACCCCTAGGTTAATTCTCATCAGTGATGTCACCCTGGATATGTGCATACCCATGCATACACACACATACGATACAAATACGTACATACATGCATACACACACATCTCTCTGTTGCCTGTCTCCTTTTTCTTTCAAAAAGCTCTTTATTTAATAATGAGAATCAGGTTATGTGTGATCTGGAACAAATGGCTTCCAAATCTCACTTGGAGGGGCAATGCTAGACATCCTTGATTAGCAATGACTTTGTTTGTCTCTTACTTAGTATGGGGGAGAACACCAAACACCTTGTCTACTTTACCCTATAAAACCTTAACACAGAATGACTTCCTATTCATTTGGAACTGACTGCATTTATTAGGAAAAGCCCTTCATTGCACAGCTATGTCTTTATGTTGCTCAGAAAACCAGGGCCACTCTTTTTTTTTAGACAGATGGGTTGAGCAGTGGGAAGGAATCCAGGACTCAGAGTTACCAGAGCACACCAGCACTGTCCATGGGGTTTTCTTGGCAAAGATACTGGAGTGGTTTGCTAATTCCTTCCCCAGTGGATCACTGAGCCATAGGCAAATAGGGGTTAAGTGATTTGCCTAAGGATGTTTCTGAGACTGCATTTGAACACAGATCTTTCCTTTGCAAAGCCCAGAACTCTATTCATTGCACCGCCTAGTTGCCCCAAGAGTTAGGATGACCTGAATTCAAATCCAGTCTCAGTGGATCACCAGCATAGTGAAGTGCCTTTAAACCCTGTCATATGAGCCTCAGACACTTACTAGCTGTGTGACCTTGTGTGACCTAACCTTCCTCAGCCCTAATTTCCTCATTAATAAAATGTGGGCAATAATAGTACCTAACTCTCAGGGTTGTTGGGAGATAAAATGAAGGAATATTTGTTAGGTCCTTTGCAAACCTTTGAACACTACATCAAATGCTAGCTTTGTTACTACTATTGTCAATAAAATATTTGGGCCAATTAAAGTAGGGACAAAAGGTTTGACTGGATACCATGTCTGTCTATGACAATATGGACACTTTGGGAGACATGATGGTAGGAACACTTCTTAACATGTCCAGGAACAGCTTTAATTGGGAGGAAGAGTATTGTAGTGGAAAGAAGCAGTGGACTTGAGTCCCTGCTCTTTCATTTAACAGCATTATTTCTGATCAATCCTGTCATTTCCTGGACATTCTAGGTCTGCAGGTCTTTTTTGGCAAGAACGACTAGTAAGATAAGATGTAGGGCAGTTATGGTAGTCTTCAAAGGGCTGTCATGTGCAAGAGGAGTCACACTGGTTCTGGTGGACCCCGAGGGCCAAATCTGGAGTCATGAATGGAAGCTCTAGAGGCACTGATTCCAGATACATGGAAGGTTTTCTTACAAAAGACCAAGGGTGGGATGAGCTACTTGGGAAGTACCTGGGAGCTGGACAGCTCCATCAGGATGACTTCAAGGCATCTGAAACTCAACACATCCAAAACATGTCAATGGAAACTATCGCAAATAAAGTAACTAAATGTATACTCTCTTTGACTCAGAGATTCTATGGCTAATCATATACCCTAAGGAAGTGATTGACAATAAGAAAAGCCCCAAATACCCCCAAATCTTCATCGTGGCATATTTTTTTTTGTGATAGCAAAGAACTAGAAACAAATGGATTGAGGAATGGCTAAACAAATCGGGGTACATGAATATAATGGAATATTCCAAAGGTGGAAGAAAAAAGAAGCATGATAAATATAGAGAAACCTTGAAAGACCTACATAACCTGATGCAAATTCAAACAACAAACACATCCTGGAAAACAATACATACAATGTTCACAACAATGTAAACTAAAAAAAAAAAACCAAAACAACTACCACAAAACAATAGAAAATGTGAAATTTTAAGGAACAAGCTTGGGGTTTAAGAAGAAATTATTTGCAGTGATGTAATTGGGTTGGGGGATAAGTTTCAAGGATGTGAAACAGTATCAAACTTTTTATATATTGATGATATATATTATATTTCCTACATTTGTTTTCTTTATTGGAGGGTAATATTGAGGTAGATCTATGCAATGTAAAAGCAGAAGACCTCAATAAAATCCATTTAAAAACATTAAAACTGAATGCATATTGAATTAAAGCAAATTAAGTAGGCAGAGGCCAGATGGCCACTTGGTGGGTGTGCTGTAGAGAGGAATCAGGGTTCAGGCACTCATTGGACTAGATGGCTTCTGGGATTCCATTCGAATATGAAGTGCTGTGAATTTACCTCTCTGGATCTGTTTCCTCATCTCTAAATGATGACATTTGGCCCAGGTGATTTCTTTGATCCTCTCCAGCTCACATTCTGTGGTTCAGTGGGAGAGAAGGGGACTGGAAGAGAGAAAGAGGGAGAGAGAGACAGAGAGAGAAACAGAGAGAAAGGGAGAGAGGGTGGGAGAAGAGAGAGACAGAGATGGGGGAGGAAGAGAGAGAGAAAGAGACAGAGAGGGGGGGGAGGGAGGGAGAGAGAGAGAGAGAGAGAGAGAGAGAGAGAGAGAGAGAGAGAATTGGAAAATAGCAGGAGTGCTCCAGAAACCAACTGCTCCCTGGGGAAGACTAAATTCCAATCTTTTACAGCAGATTAATTCCAGTTCATCTGCTCTGAGAGATTTGAGGATTATTTCAGGCCATGCTTCAGTAATATCCTGTATTTCTTATTAAGGCTGTTATTAGATGATTGAAAGAAAGAATTAGAAAGAGAGCTGGGTTATTATTGACAGGACCTTGAAAGCCTGGTTATTTTTTAAGAAATAATACCTGGAAAGTCAGTGGCCTGGTTGCCTGCACGTTCAACATGGAGGATGGGGCTCTGATTCAAACTCTGTCTCTTTCTCTGATTCTTGGCCACTTGATGAAACAGTCCTTTAGCTTTTTTCTTCCCCCCACATCATAGTTGGACTATTTGTTTCACAATTTGCTTTGCACATAGTGGGTCCTTAATACATGTTTTTCCACCTGAGTTGTGTTCCTGTCTCATAGATCTAGATCTGGAAGTAACTCCAGAGCTCAACCAGCCCAATTCTTTCATTTTACAGAAAGGAAACTGAGGCTCAAGGAGGCTAAGTGACTTGCACACTTGCTTTGGTTCATAACTGTCAAAAATACTTGTGCTATTTTTGTTATTGTCTCCTCTCCTAAAAACAGGTCACTGTGGTGATAGGCGAAACTTCCAGTCATGTAAGGAAAGGATATGTGGGCTGTATTCTTCCATGGTTGTACCCCATCTAGATCAGAATCACAGAGCTAAAGCTGAAAGGGACCTCAGGTTCTATTTTTTCCAACCTCTTTATTTTACATGTTTGTAAAGTGACACTCAGAGATTTGTCTAAAGTTATCCATGTAATAAGCATCAGAGGCAGGATTTGAACTCAGGTCCTCTGACTCCAGAGTCGGTCCTTTTCCCACTATCTCCCCTTTATGCTCAGTCATAGGTAGCACATTTTAAGAAGAGCCCCCAGTAGGAGGTAACCAGTACAGTAAAGTGCCTCCAGACCTTGTCATAAGAGGCTCAGGTGAAGGACTTGGGGACACTCATCCTGGAGAGGAGAAGATGCAAGGGGATCAGACCATGTTTTAAAGGATTTAAGGGTGATTGTAGAAGAGGGCTTAACCATATTCAAGGTGAAAGGAGACACGTTGAGGAGAGAAGTGTGAGAACTGGTACCGGAGCTGGTGAGTTCCTCTTCAATGGACATTTTCAAGGAAAGGGCAGATAAGTGTTGGGCGTGTTGCAGAGAGAATACTTTGGACCAGGGTAGAGACTGGCAGTGTGGAACAGAAATTGGAAAATATTTAGCAAAATAAATAAAAACATGATAAGACAGATAATGTTAATATGTGACTTTCTAAGTTAACAAATGACCTGTAGGGTTCCTCATGTACATGTACCCCACCTCTCCTACTACCACTGGTCTAGACCATCCCTCTCATTTTTGGCATAAAGAAGCACTAGGGTCACTTCCATATCTAGATTTATGAGATATGAACTCAATTCAGTTGAACAAACATGTATTAAGATTCTACCATATGTAATGCACATGGTGGAATAAATGACCCAACTATTGCGTTCAGGTTGAACTGTGATGATAGCCAGAAGGCTAGATGACCTGAAGATCCCTTCTGACGAGCTCTGTCCCCTCTGATCCCTTTTGGCTCTAAAATTTTGTATTTCTGTGAGGTGTGTGAAGTTTCGGTAATTTGTGAAGGTTGTCAGGGCTGGGGCTGTTCTTAGGATGGCTAATAATGAACAAATGGGTAAATAATGAACAAGTGGTCTTGGATCTGACCACTGAGGATTCTGTTGTGCCCCATAAATATTTATTAAGAAAACATCCAAGAAGACAGTTAAGGGATAAGACCTCATAGGTGGATCACCATGTGCGCCTATGAGATACAGCCACTGCCAGGATAGGACCTGAGAGCTTTCTAATGTCAAGGCTATGAAAAAAAAAGATGAGCTCTATTGACATGAACCTACAAAATGGAAACCACCAGGGATATTGAAATGGGTGGAATATAACTCCCCCATCCCATGGCCCCTACCTTGGAGTGTATTTCCACTGTCCTTTTCAGTTTTTCATCTTTTGGCTGAGTTCATATCCTCTGAGCCAGGTCATTCTTCTCCTCTCTCTTCACTAGGCTCCACTTTGCAAAGTATCTAACTTACCAAGTCACAGTCCTCCCCTCTGCCCATTCTAGGAGGCAAAGACCCCACGAAGCCTTGGGAGAATTTTGGCTCAGCCATCTGGATTCAGGGCTGGTTTTAAGATCTCAGTACCTGCTAATCACTGAGTTGTCTCCCACCTTCTGACTTCCTACCCCTCAATGCACTGTTAGAGCCTTCCCTTTGAGAAAACCTACATTCACCCCATATATATCTTATATGTGCAGAATTGTTTGCTTGTTTTTGTATCCCCATTGGACTGTGAGCTCCTGGAATACAAGACTATTCCTTCCTCTTTTATTCCCAAAGCTTAATACAGTGCCTGACACATAGTAGGTGCTCAAATGCTTGCTGAATTGGATTGATTACAAGATAGCCTGAATTCTTCAACCAAAGCCAAAATTGGCAGCTGCCCTGAGTTACTATGAAGATCAGCAAAGCTTTTAAAAAGTATGTAGTGTTTTTTCCTTTTAAGAGAAAGCATTATTTTCCTTCCCAAGAAAACATTCTGTACTGAATTTACTCTTATTTTCTGTTTGTTGAATTTGGCATTCAGTTGGCCTCCAAGTCTTTGCATAGTCTTTGCCGCACACCGAGCATGCCTTTCCTCTTTACTGCTACTTCTTAGAACTCCTAGATTCTTGGGGATTCTCTTTCTTTGTCTTCCTAGTTGTCAGCACATGCCAGTTACATGTGCTCATGTCTTCCCTCTCCTCAAATACAGTGTAAGATCCTTGAGGGCAGAAACGATTTTTTTGGTGGTGGTTGTTTGAATCTTGTTCCCCCAGCATCTAGCACCAGCCTGTGCACATGGTAGGTGATTAATAAGCTTCTTGGGTTGAACTGAAAAGGCAATTTCTTTCTTTTTGGAAGATGTTATGTATCTCCTTGGTCAATTTTTCTCCTGGCTTATCACCTTTAAGATTCTAATTCTTATGAAGCTTGTAATTATAACAATTCATGAGTCTAATCACCTGTTTCCAAGTGTAAGTGGTTTTGTAATATCTGCGCTTATGTTCCTGTTCCTTGGCACTCTCCTGGATATTTATTTCTGCCTTCCTTCCTTCTGACTTGACTGGACATTTCTCGAGAGAGAAATCTTTTACCATTCCTTATATGCCATTCTCTTAATCAATGTACATTAACTAACTTATTTAGAACCCATCTTCTTTTAAAGAAAACTTTTTTTTATAATTTATTGTTTTCAAGTAAAGTGTTGGTTTTTCTCTCCCATCACCCCATAAAACCAAAGCAAAAATAAAACTCTTGTAACACATATACATAGTCAAGCATTGGCCATGTCCAAAAAATTTATGTCTCATTTTGTCCCTTGAGGCCAGCAGTGTTAGGAGGTGGGTAGTAACAGTACCTACAGTATCTCATCCTCTAGGATCCCTCACTGCTTCCACACAGAGCAGCCAGAGGACATAGATCTGTGCTTGGCTGCATGAATGATGTGGCTCTCTTGGTCATGAGCCCTCTTACTGCAGCTGTTTGGTAGAGTGGATAGGGCATTAGATCTGGAGTCAGGAAGATCTGAGCTTAAATCCAGCCTCAGAAACTTCCTAGCTATGTGACCCTGGGCAAGCCATTTAACCTCAGTTTGTCTTAATCCACTGGAGAAAGAAATGACAAACCACTCCAGAATCTTTGCCAAGACAACCCCATGGACATCATGGGTGTACTGTGGTCCATGGGCTCACAAGGAGTTGGACACAACTGAATAATAACAGTTAGTATAGGAAGCAAAATACCAGGAGTCCTGACTGCTGGATTGGAGGATGGTAATCACGGTATCTCAGTATTCTCTTCCATGAGTTAACCTCTCCAAAAGAACCTTTTCTCATAGAAATCACAGTCATACAGATACTCCATCCTTCCCTCTTTGCCTCTACTACCAGGATAAAGTTCTGAGAAACATTTGCCTTACAAGATAGGTAGTTCCAACTTAGTGACAGTCCCCAACATAAAGAGAAAGGAAACTGAAGCTCTTTTATTGTTGAGTTGCTTTTCAGTTGTGTCCAGCCCTCTATGATTCCACTCAGGGTTTTCTTGGCAAAGATACTGGAAAGGTTTGCCATTTCCTTTTCCAGCTCATTTACAGATGGGGAAACTGAGGCAGGCAGGGTGAAGTGACTTGCCCAGGGTCACACAGTAAGTGACAGAGGCCAGATTTGAACTCAGGAAGATAAACTTTCCTGACTCCAGGCCCAGTATTCTGTGCCTTATGGAGCCATCTACTTGCCAAAAAACAGAGTTTTAAATGAGCCCAGGCCACAATCCATAGCTAGTAAATATCAGAGCTGGTATTCAGACCCAAGTCTCTTGGCAGTAGGTCTAGTGCTCAGAGAATCACTGTCTCAGCGTTGAGGCCCCTTGAGAATAGGAGCTATTTTTCTTTTAGGTTTTATACCTTCAATAGCAAAGTGCTTTTTATACTTTTGGGGTAAGTTGGGACTTGTGGTTTTCATCAGTGAGGAAACTTCCCTCCACCGATGTTGATTGGCATCTACTTTATACCTGACAGGGTAGGGGACTTACTCTGAGTCACACAGCAAACATGCTTCAGAAGTAAGACTTGACTCTGGTTTTTCTGCCTCCAAGGCCAGCTCTTCACTAGTCTAAACTGCTGTTGGCCTGGCACATAGGAGGTGCATTCAATGTGTCTTGAATTGCATTGCCTCACGGTGATATGCTACTGACTCATGGACTGTTAGAAGCTTCAGTACTCAGATGAGCTCCTCCTCCTCCCATGTCTCTTTTATCTTTATTTGTTGCTTCCCAGTCTTTCCCCTTGTTTTGGCTATATTATGTTGGTCTGGAGTCATCTTGAATATGATCTTGTCGGTAGAAGTATTTCCCTAATCTATCAAGGTCATCGTCCATTTGATTCCTGGCTCCTTATAAGAGGATTAGCACTAGCATGCTTGCCCAACTGAGTGACCTACAAATTGGATGCATTGGTTCTTTATTTGTCTTTATTTGTCCAGATCAATCAAGATATTGATAGAACTGATCCCAAGGCCAGACTCTGATCCCAAGGCCAAAGTCCTCTCCTCTGCTCCCTGACCTGAATTTGTCTTTGCTTGAGAAAGATGCAGATTCTGGCTGGGACCAAGGAGGCATTCACTCATAAAGGAGTCCATGGCGCTCTGCTAGTGGGTCAGAGAACAGGCAAGGGCCACTCCTTGAGTGGGAGTCATGCCTCTGGCTGGGAGATTAGGAACCCAGATACATCTGACTGGGGTGGGATGGGAGGTGAAAAAAAATTTGTAAAGGAGCTTGGGAGTCATTTTAGTCTGTTGGTTTAAGTTTTATCTATTTTTTTTTATGCAGATGAGAACGAGGGAGAACTCAGCATTCCTCAGCTCTAGGTGACTGAGTTCAGTGACTTGAGCCCAAAACAGAAGAGAAGAGAATTTAATGAAGGAAATTTTAGGAGCATAATCCAGGGAACTGAGGCATGGCTATAAGCATAGGAGTTTTAACCTCAATTTGAGGGGTAGACCTGAGTGCCAGAACAAAATGGATTTTTTTTTCCTAGGGACTGAAAAATCACATTTGAAATAAATTAATCATTAAATGGATAAACATTTCTTAATTACCTAACACTGCCAGACATTGTGCTTATGTATTAGCCATACAAAACTCTATTTTCAGTCAGAGGTCTTGGATTCAAATTTCATCTATACTACTTAGTAGCAATGGGACATTTATCAAGCAACCCAAACTCTCTGGGTATCAGTTACTTTATCTGAAAAAGCTGAAGACAATGAACTAGACCAGTGTTGTCCAACTGAAATAGAGATAGGGGCCACTCTCATTTCTCAGATATATAGAGAACTGAGTCAAATTTATAAGACTATAAGTCATTCCCCTATTGATAAATGGTCAAAGGATCTGAACAGGCAGTTTTCAGATGAAGAAATTAAAGCTATTTATAGTAATATGAAAAAATGCTCTAAATAACTATTGATTAGAGAAATGTGAATTCAAACAACTTTGAGGTACCCCTTCACACCTATCAAAATGGCTAATGTGGCAAAAAAGGAAAATAATAAATGTTGGAGATGTGGGAAAACTGGAACACTGATGCATTGTTGGTAGAGTTGTGAACTGATCCAAACATTCTTAAGTGTAATTTTATAGCCAAAGGGCTATAAAACTGTGCATACCCTTTGATCTGGCAATACCACTACTAGGTCTCTATCTCAAAGAGATCATAAGAAGTGGAAAATGACCCACATGTATGAAAATATTTATAGCAGCTCTTCTTGTAGTGGCAAAGAATTGGAAATTGAGGGGCTGCCTATCGATTGGGAAGTAGCTAAACAAGTTGTGGTATGTAAATATAATAGAACGCTATTTTGCTAGAAGAAATGGTGAGCAGGATGATTTCAGAAAACCCTGGAAAGATTTACACGAACCAATGCAAAGTGAAGTGAGCAGAACCAGGAGAACATCGTACACAGTAACGGCAACATTGTATAATAATCAAGTTTGATAGCTCTTCTTAGCGACACAATAATCTAAGACAATTCCAAATGACTCGTGAAAGAAAATGCCATCCATATTCAGAGAAAGAACTATGAATTCTGAAGGAAGATCAAAGCATCCTCTTTTCTTTTTTGTGGTTTTTCCCCTTTTCTCTGATCCTTCTTTCTTGACCTGAGTAATGTGGAAATATGTCTAATATGATTGTACATTTATAGCCTTTACAAGATTGATCGCTGTCTTGGAGAGGGGAGAGAGGAGGGAGGGAGAAAAAAAATTGAACTCAAAATTTTATAGAAGGAAATGTTGAAAAATATCTTTGCATGTAATTGGAAAAAATAAAATACTATTAAGTGGGAAAAGAAAGCAATGGGGACACATAAGGATCCCTACAGGTTGCATATTGACTTAGAAAGCCACATATTAATATTATCTATGTTCTAGTGTATTTTTATTTATTTTGTTAAGTATTTCCCAATTACAATATTCAGCCTGCAGCCTCCTGTTTGAGGCCTCTGGTCTTGGAAGTACTTTGCAGTTCCAAATTCTACTAATGACCTGATGAGTTACAAGAGAATTTAACTGGACTTTACTTTAGGGTGAAATGAATAGGAAAGAACAGTGACCTCAGGGTCAGGGCTAGATGAGAAGTCAGATGATTGAAAGGGAGGGGTGAAATGGATAGTGTCCAGAAGAGCCTGATTAATACTTTAAATGTGGGCCAAGCTCACAGAATAATGTTTGATCATGGACATCAGCCCCAGGGCTCATGTGGCAGTGGACAAGGCAGACCAGGGATGGCTGAGGCTCTGCCTGGGAAAACTAGCTGGCATGTAATAAGGGGGTAGCTTTTAGTGGAAGAGACTCAGACAGCTGTGCATTTGGAGACAGGAAATGTCAATGATTGGCCATTAACAATTGTCCCTCTACATTCACTCTTCCTAGAGTTGTGCTAATGCCAAATGCTTCCTTGGGTCTCCATACCATCGTTCAGAGCTGGGAGGGACGTTGGAGGTTACCCAGCCCAACCCCTTCATTTTACAGATGATGAAGTCTCTTCTTGGCTGTTTAGTGACTGTCAGACACTTGGGGTCTAGTGTGGTTTCAGGAACTGACAAGAAACTCGGAATTTTCAAATAAACAGGATCAAACTGTTTTATTTTTAAAAAATAATGTGTAAAATGTGTGATGGGTGGGTACCAGATGTGGGGCAGTGTCTGGATGCCCCAGCAGGCTGGCAGGAGGCAATAGGCTGAGAGGTCCAGGCATAGAAGTGACTGTGTGTTAGAGGGAGAGCTGGTGAGTTACAGAGATTTTACCCTCAGAACTGCAGCCAGGCGTTGCACTGGTCACTCGCTCAGGATTGAAATGATCTGTGTTCATATCCCACATGATACTCATTCCCTGAATGATCTTGGACAAGTTATTGAACTTTCTGAGTCTCAGTTTTCCTGGATGTGGAATGAAGGAATGGATGGGCCAGCCTTCCATCTCTAGCTCTATCATCCTATGATCCATGAATTAAATTATCTCCTCTATGCAAATGACTTACAGATCTATATATCTAGCTAGTCTCTCCCCTTAGCTCTAGTTGTCTATTGGATATGTCAAATTAGATATCCCAGACATCTCAGACTCATTGTGTCTGAAATGACAGTCAGTATCTTTTCTACCAAACCCTCCCTTCTGCCCAACTTCCCTATTTCTGTGAAAGACGTCATGATTCCTGTGGTTCTCCTCAATACCTCCTTCTCCTAGATGCTCAATCCATTCTCAAGGCTTATTCTGATCTCCATGCCTTCTCTCCCCTCTCCCAGTTCATGCCCTCATCCCCTCCCCTATAGTATCTCAATAACTCCCTAGTTGGTTTTCTTGCCTCCTTTCTCCCCATCACAATCAATCTTCCACATGCTGCCAGAGGAAGTTTCCCATGTAGAGGTGACCCTGTCACTCCACTACTCAATCAACTCCCATGTCTCCCTTTTGCTTCTAGAATCAAGTACAGACTTCTTTTTGGCTTTTAAAGTTCTCCCAGGGTAGCTTCTTGGAATCTTTCTCTGCTGGTTCTTTGCTCTTGTTTACCCACTATATTCCAGCCCACCTCATCTACATAGCCAGTCCTGTCCATGACATTCCTTCTGTCTTTATGCCCCTGCACAGCCTGCCCCCATGCCTGGGATTCTGTCCTTCTTTGTGGCCACAATGGAGAATCCTTAACATCTTTCAGATTTTTAGCTTAAGAGCTGTCTTTCCCTGTCCCCCTATTTCTCTGTTATTTTCTTTCTGTTTCCTTTGTGTAAGTTTGTATTCCATAGATCTGCATACATGTTGTTTCCCCCAGTAGAATATAAGCTGTCTGAGGACTGGGATGTTTTTATTTTTTGTTTCTGTATCCCCAGCCCCAATCCCAGAGCTTGGCATGTGGTAGGCACTTAATAATGAACTGAAAAATGTTTGGAATTACTTTTTGAAGGATCATCACTCTAGAGCTGGAAGAGACTCATCCAACCTTCTCATTTTACAAGTGAGGAAACTGAGGCCTTAGGAGATGGGGTTTATATTCAGGCCCTCAGACTCTAAAACCAGACTTCTTTCTCCAGTTTTACACTGTGGTCTGGGTCCAGTAAGGCTCCCTGAGATTCTCTTACTTAGCATAACTTAACCAAAGCCATCCTCCTGGGCTCTCCTGCAGTGGACAAGCCTGGGGTAGGTGATAGGGTTGGGGGGCAGGGAGTGGGATGCCTCAGGAGGAATCAGAAGGAAAAGGCAGAAATCTCCGGGGTGTGAGTTACACCAGTAAAAATTGCAGCTAGATGGTGCCATAGTGCACAGAGCACCAGGCCTGGAGTCAGGAAGATCTGAGTTCAAATCCAACCTAGATTTCTTCCCAGTCTACCCAGTTGGAACTACATAACTATTTCTCAGTTCTGGAATTACAGAGTGTTAGAACTGAAAAGGACCTTCAAGGACACTGAGTTAAACCTATAGGCTTTTGAGAACACCTAAAGGCAGCCCCCTCCTCATTCTTGGTCCCTCTCTTTGTTTCAGTCTTGCCTTGGTTTCCCAAGGTGTACTTGTGGTCCCCACTCTTCCCCTACCATCCTGGCACAAAAGGTTGAGGCCATATTTGCCTAGTTTTTCAACAATAGATTTGTATGGGATCATGAGATTCTATCTTTTGCCATCCTGTCTGTATGATCTGTCACTGTCACTAGAGGATTGTCAGTTGGCCTGCTAAGATTCACTCTTCTTAGAGCTGTGCTAATGCCAAATGCTTCCTTGGGTCTCCATGCCATCATTCAGAGCTGGGAGGGATCTTGGACGTTACCCAGCCCAACCCCTTCATTTTACAGATGATGAAGTCTCTTCTTGGCTGTTTAGTGACTGTTGGACATGGGATCTAGTGTGGTTTCAGGAACTGACAAGAAACTCAGAATTTTTAAAATAAACAGGATCAAACTGTTTTATTTTTAAAAAATAATGTGTAAAATTTGACTTTTCCAATCTGGGGAGTAGGTTTCATTTCTCTAAGGGTTCTTTTTTAAAATTGAAATCTTTGGTCTTTCTATCACCTTCTCTGTCCTTCCCTTCACCCTCACCCAGAAGGCCACCCCTTTTAATAAAGAAAAAAAATGGAGAAAGTCTCACAATTCTAATCGATATATCTAGAAAGTTTGAAGTTATATGCAGCCTTCCACACCCAGGATCCTCCACTTCTATAAAAGAAAAGGGGGAGATGCCATCACATATCTCTTCTTTGGGGTCAAGCATGGTCATTATAATTTCATATCATTTAGTTCTGGCTGTTTTGTCATTGACACTTCCCTTTAGAGCTCCATCTAAAACTCCTGTTAACAATATTGAATATTGATCCTGTTAACAGATATTGAATGGTGTCTGCCCCAGATCAACTTTAGGCACTTGGAAAATTGACTTCAGTGAATTCTCAGTTCCGCTTTATCAGATGATACCAGGCTCATTCAAAATACCTTACTCTACCCCACCCCCCATTAGACCTGGATTCAGGATGCTTAGAGTAGGTAAACAAAGAACTTATCTGCCTCCTTGTAGACCGAAATGTAGTAGACTTTGCCCCTTTCCCCTTCAGCTCCTTGCCTGCCATGTGATCCATGTAGAAACAAAAGAAGGTTCTATAATACATCCTTTTCTGTGGTCCTGTACTCCTGCTGCCTAATGTTGATGAGTGCAGAGCTATGGTGGGGGAGGGGGGGTGGGGACAAGCGGTTCATAGGAAATCCTGAGCATTTTTGTGACAGTGGAGGGGGAAAGAGGAGGAGGAGGAGGAAGAAGGAAGCCCAAAGGATACAAGGAAGCAAAGTAGGAGACTGAGAAATTCTACAGTTTCTTTATGTGTTCCTCCCAAGGGAATTAATGTCCTTGAAGACACATGAGGGTTGTAAATCTGTTAGTGTTATGGAAGTCTATTGGACGGCCCAATATGAGCATCTGCAGTTTCAGTTGAGTTTCAGAAACCAGAATCCCTTTTTGATGGTATCTCATGCCTCTGAGTTATGAGAAGAGATGAAGATTCCAGATCAGATGTGGCCAGATGTTTCCCAGTTTTACTTTGCTGTAACTATAAACTTGACTACAATCTGAACAGTGGTCTTCTTCCCTCCCTCCTTCCCTTCCTCCTTCCTTTCCTTCTTTCCTCCCTCCTTTCATTCCTTACTTCCTTCCTTCCCCCTCTCATCTTTTAAACACTTGAGAGCTTATGGAGTTGCTAATTTTATTTTTCAAATTTTATTTATTTATTTATTTTTATTAAGAACCTGAGAAGTACCAGCCAATGAACATTTCCATATAAAGAACAGAAAAGGAGGCCTGCATATGGGTAAAGTACATGTGAAGTCTAATATTATAGCATGATGGCATTACCCTGGGCCATGCCTTTTCCCAGTCCTGTGGTTCTATGAAGTCTCATAACAGTGGCTATTTTATGGTGTTAATACTTGAAGTAATGACCAAAAAATGATGCCTTGTATTTCCATGGCAATTTCAGTTTGGCACACTGAGTATTACCAGGTGTCAGAAAGTCACTTGGAGAAAGATGTCCAAGGTACACAGACACGGGGGTGCTCTGTGCCTGGGTTGGCTCAGGATTCATTTTCTCCTGGGTGTGCCTTTCCTCAGTCAACAATATTTTCTTTCTGGAGTTTAAGCTCGTTTGAGTTCAAGTGCATTATTGTGATGTCTACCTTAAGACAAGATAGGTTTCTTAAAGCTGATCCTCAATAAGCTACCAGACTATGCCACCTTTTATAAATGATCTGTGGAGGGCTACAGCCAGCTGGGTGGAGGGAGGGTTGGTGGGTGGAACTTTTATGATTTCCTGCAATATATAGATAGCAAGAGGTTCCATTCATGTCTCTCTCCTCACCCCCACCTCTGCAGCCCTCAGCCTCATTTGTACCTTAAACTACTGAAGTTTTTTCTGCCGAGTTTTATTTTCTAGGACCTGATCTGACCAGGACTCCCAGCCAGCGTTACAACTAGGGTGGGGTGTCTTGGACTTTGGTCCAAAGGTCCAAAGAGGATATGACAGAAATTATACTCCTTCAGTCAAATCATGAACAGGCATTTATTAAGCACCTACTATGTGCAGGTACTATGTTAAGAGTTGGGTAAGAGAAAGGCGAAAAGCAGTCCTTGATCTCAAGTTCCTCGCAGTCTGATGGGGAAAACAACATGGAAACCTCCATGTCCAAACACGATGTACAAGATAATCTTGGAGGGAAGGCACTAGCATTAAAACCAATTGGGGAAAGCTTCAGGACCAGCTGAGTTTAGCATTTATTTAGCAACAATAATCATTTAAAAGATGAATGACCAGAAGTCATGCTTTCTCCTTCTCCTTTCTCCACCAAGTGGCCACACCACAGGTGATCACCTACCTTGTCCATTCTGGTCTTACTTCTTTCTCCCTTCTATGCCAACCCTCTCCCCACCTGAAGCAGCAGCTGGATGCTTTCAAAGGCTTTTGCCCAAGGAGGGCTGTTGTTCTGGACCTCTCTTCACCCCTAACTGAATTTTATTAAAAGTTAATTTAAGAGTACATTTTGAGCTGTCCACCCAGGACATGTTTTACAAAGGTTACTTGAGGTACAAAAATGGTAAATTGAACCTCTTCTTATAGTGTGACTACAGACAACACAGAGGCCTTAAATTCTTTAATACTTTCTCACCCATCCTCACTGCCGGATTTTAAACAGAAGGCACAGAAACCTCTGGCTTGATGTCACTTAGGCTGGTCTTGGAGGAGTAAACAGCTTCTTTTATGCTAGCTCATGGAATGAAAATCTTTGTTCATTCATTCATTCCTTTGTTTGCTCATTTATTTACTCATTCATAAGCAGTGATGATTATTTAGATATTATTAGGTTGCTAAGAAAAAATAAGCAAAACAACTCTTTCCCTCAGGAAGTTTCCATGCTCCTGGGGTGAGGATAGGGAGTTAGATTGTATGTATAGAGAGGAGTACATAGAACAGATATACAAAGTAATTTGGGGGTAGGATTAGCAATTGGGGAGATTCATAAAGGCCCCTAGGAGTTGACATATGAGCTAAGCCTTGAGGGAAGCTAGGAATTCTACAAGTGGAGAGGTGGTGGGGAAGGATGCTAGCTATAGTGGGGGGGGGCGCTATGAAAAAGGAGGAGATGAAAGAAAGAATGTCCTACGTGGCAAAGAGCAAGATGGCAGAGCTATATCCAGAGTGTGTGGTGGTGAATAATCCATCAGAGGCTTGGGAAGTCTGACTATAGCTGCGCTCCTCTTTCTGTATCCAGGAACCATTTGGGTGTTTGGAGAGATTCCCTGGCTTAGCTTTCCAAGAGCTTCTGCTGGAGTCATGGCAGGACCCCCTTTCCACAGTAACACCTCCAGATGCTGTGAACCCAGGACTTGATTTCTCTGATGAGAGCTATAGCCCATGATCGATTGCTTTGGGACAGAAAGCTCCCACTCACCTTCAACAGACAACCACGAGGCTGGAAGCCCCTGGTCCACAGCTGGCAAGGGTGATGCTGTGAGAATGAGTTGCAGCTGCCTTAAGTTTGCCTCCCAGCTGGCAGTAAATGAAATGGATTGTGTGTGGGGAAGAGGGAAAGGGAGGAAAAGGGAGACGTAGAGGAGGACTGAAGCTTTCCAATGAAACTCTAAGTACTTCTTCTACAATAGCGTCAGCACTCAAAGAACATGTGGCAATTACAAACCTTCTTACCTATTTGTTAACATGCATACACGGGGCATTATTTAAGTTTAAACCACCTCCCACCTGGGACATCAGCAACATTACTATAGCTTGAGACCTTCGATCAAAATATCATGGATCCCCACAGACCCCTCCTGTACCTGACCCTGCCCTCACCAACTTTGTCAGGCAGTCTGGGTAGCCTCAGAACTCCATCTCAGAATCATATTCTGAGATGCATTAAATAAAATACATAGTATGACAAAGGAAATGCAGCTATCAAAACATTACAAAAACCAGTTTATAGGTACCAGGTTTAGAATCCTTGAACTATATTCTGACTATGTATTTAAAAGTGACAAAATGACATTTTTTTAAAAAAAACAGATGTCACCTCAAATGGGTGGTGCAGTGGATAGCACTCTGGGCATGGAGTTAAGACCTGACTTCAAATGTAAGATCTGTTGCTTGTATTTAGCTTTGAGGGATGATGGGTCCATTGTTCTTCCATGCACCTGTGGCATCTGACATCCCTGACATGATGTGCCCTTCTTGCAAAGCCTTGGGGAAAACAATAAAAATATGACCATGGTAGCCAGCTACACGCCATCTTCCTGCAGGGAAACAGACATCACCATGTTGAGGCCCGTAAGCCCTGGGACCAGGATGAATGCCATCTCTGTAATGTCATCACTGCTTCTTTCCTGAAAGGGAGAGCAAATTAATATTTTTCAGAATCATTTCTCTCTAGCCAACCAATCAACTAGCCTTTATTAATCACTTCCTGTATACCACAAGAGTCAGTAGGGTGCAGGGTCTAGAAAGCCAGTCAGAAACTAGGAAGTCTTGTGTTGAAGTCTAGCTATTGACACACACTGGATGTGGGAGCTTCGGTGTTTGGCATGCTCTTGGAGACTTGGGTATGCAGAGAGAGTGGTGAACTGCATCAACAGAGAGAGTTTCCTCCTCAAGAAATTCCCCTCATCAAAGAAATAACAGCCTGCCTCCATCCCACTCCTTCCCTATGTCAGTCACTGTTCTAGTTCCTGGGAAGACAAGTACAGAACCAAACAGTCCCTGTCTTTTAGGGGCTTATATTCTATCTTTAGGGCGAAAAAGATGTGCATATTTAACCATCCACTTCCAAGCAAGTAGCCCATGGAACCATGGCCACATGGCCTTGGGTACAGATGCTGCATTTAAGGTCATCAAAGTACTTTCCAGACACAATCTCATTTGATTTTGACAATTCCGGGCAATCAGGACTCTTTTTATCCTCTTTTTATAGACAAAGAAATTGAAGTTTATCCTAGGTGACAGGTGTCGGAGGTGATATAACTGGATCTGGAGTCAGGAAAGCCTCAGGCAAAATCTTCAATGCCTCCCCGCCCCCACTGTAGTCCGAATAAAATAGAAACATTTTAGCATGGCATTCGCAGTCTTGTAACATTTGGAATCAACCTACTTTTCCACATATGGTCATGCCCCATTAAGACACTCTATGCTCTAGAGAAACTGAACCTAAGCACTTAGCACAGTACCTGACATCCAGCAGGTGTTTAATAAATATCTATTGGGTGATTGATTGATCTTTTATGGTCCCTGATCTCATAATGCTCTTCCCTCCTCTGGGCATTTGACGAATGCTATTCCCCACCCCACTATGGCTGGCATGGATGCTTCCCAGGAGGCATCTGTTTGCTTTGGTCACTAGGAAATAAAATCATAGAATGCTTCAATACACACACACATGCACACACACACACACACGCATACACAAATATGAAGAGAAGTGTGGTAGAGTGAACAGAGAGTCCTGAGTTCAAAAGCTGTAGCCTTCTGGCTGTCTAGGTCACTCTCTAAGATTCAAAGGTGAATAACAGGTATTGACCTCCAATGGTGGGAGAGTATCCTTCTTCCCCAATGCTTTACCACTAAGAGCTTCTTGCCTCAAGCCTTTAAAGAAAAAAGTTCCCTCTCACTGGAGCATGAACTTGTCCATTGAGTTGAGGGCATTTTGGTCAGCCATGGGTTGTACCAGATGGTCCCTGAGGTCCCTGCCAACGCTGAGGTTCTGTGCTACTGGGAAATGTTTGTCCAATTACATGGAATTGAATTGAAAGATGAGGTCTTAAGGTTAATAAGTTTTCTGAAGCAGCCCCGACAGATGGTGATCAGCTGGTCAGCCCTATGCCAGCAGCCCAGAGCCCCAACCCCTTCTCTGCTCTCTCCCTTTCATTTCCACTGCTGGAAAGGGAGTCCTCATGTTAAAGCTCGAAATGAGAACAGGCACAAATGTGTAATGCTTCAAACATGCACATGCTTGTTATCACAGAGGAAAACGTAGTTCTAACAGAAGTGGGTAATTGTTTACTTCTTAAGGAATCATGACAACATTTTTAGCTTCCTTGGACCATTATCTCAAACTGGTTCATGAATCACTAACTGGAAACTGCCTATTTAGAAGATCTGTAAGATCCCCTCCACTCTGAATGACCTCTGTAAGGTCATTTTCACCCTGGAAATGCTCCCTGAGGTCCCTGTGGAATACTAAGATATCTCCCTAGAGCCTTTATTTCACCAGCATGACCATTCCCTCCTCCAATGCAGATCACCACTCTACCCCACATTTGTAAGTTTCTGGAGCCAAAATAAATTCATCTCCCTGGGGCCATCCTTTTGTTGATGAGACTCTCTGACCTTTAGCCAGATTGGTCCTTAGACAACATCTGTTATACCTATTTCTATTGGACCTTTACTCAGGGTCTTGCCACATGGTCTAGATTATAGAACTTGGATTTGGTTGGGAACCTGCTGGGATGGGGAGCATCTACAATGCCTCCAATAGCATCCCAGAAAGGGACCCCAGGCTGCCGTTGGAGGCATTGGAGATGCCCCTCTTTAATGGATAATTTGAAAGGATGGTCAGGATCATGAGGCACCATTCTGAATGGAGAAGGTCAAGCTAACAAGTGTCAGTAACAGCCCAGGTCTCTGCCTATTACCAGACTGCTTCTGGCTTCTCCTAGCAAACAAATTTTTAATTAGCATACATATAAGAAAAGAAAGGGCGGGGAAGAGAAGAACAGAGAGAGAGAAGAAAGAAGAATATGAGGAGGACAAAGAAGGAGGAGGAGGAGGAGGAAGAGGAAGAAAGAGAAGAAGAAGAAGAAAAAGAGGAAGAAAGAGGAGAAAAAGAAAAAAGGAGGAAGAGAAGAAGAGGAAGAAGAAAGGAGAATAAGAAGGAGAAGAAAAAGAAGGAAGAGAGAGAGAGAGAGAGAGAGAGAGAGAGAGAGAGAGAGAGAGATATGAAGGAAGTCTAGCAAAGCTAAAGGAGAAAGACCATGACAACTTCAAAGGTCCTTCTGCTGACCAAATGCCCCCTGCCCAGATCCCAGGGACAGCCTGAGGGCTCTTTTTTTCTGAGACCATTGGAATAGAATGTCCTAGCCTTTCTTAAGAGCGGTGGGGGGCTGTGGACAAGTTTTCTGTGCCTTTGTTTTCAATTACAGATCCAGAAATTCTTTGGAGGGGATGTGGCATTACAAAAGGAGCCAGGACACTATGTGAAAAACTAGTTAAGTACAAAGTCAAGCACTTTGTACTGACTTATTTGGAATTATCCAAAAATAATAGTCTCTCAGGGGAAAAAACGGTCTTGTGTCTAGAACTGATGACTGCAAATTTATTTAATTTACTTCTTCCTGTTGACCACATGATCCTTGCTTTGGTGGTGCCAAGGTTGGGCCCCTGAGAGTCCTCACTGTCCCTGGCTGACCTCTCCCTGTAGGTGATACACTCCCAAGCCTTGTGAACTTGGCTCACTGGAGTATCCTTGCCTTGACCTCCTCTCTTTTGCCCAGGTTCCTGAAGTTCAGGTAACCTATGGAAAGGGAACGGCCAGGAGGCCAGTGTCACAGGGTAGAAGAGGGTGGGGATTGGGGCGCTCAGGGCTGAACAGTCCTGACACTCCATCCTTGACTTTGGGCATTCTCTTCGACCGTCTCCATGCCTGGAATGCTTCCCTTGCTCTGACTACTGACCTTCCTGGCCTCCTGTTAAAGCCCCACGTTCCACAGGAAGCTTCCCTGATCCCTCTGAATTCCAGTCCCGGCCCTGTGTTAGTCACTTTCTGATTGTATGTAGCTGGTTTGTACATTTGTATGTGTCTCCCTTATCAGACTGTGAGCTCCTTGAAGGAAGGAATAATCCTTTGCCTCTTTTTGTATTCCTAGTATGTGGCAAGGTTCCAGGTACATAGTAAGTGCTTGATCAATGTTTACTAATTCATGGATTACTATGGAAGAAACACTGGTCCAAACACCTAACTCTCCTATTGTTCTTAGAACTGGTTCTATGAGGTTTCAGCACCCCCCTCTCCTTTTTGTTAAGAAAGACCAAAGCTGTCTGCTCTGTGTTCCCTCACTGGCCCAGCTCCCTTACCCCAGGAGACATATATTATGAAGTGACCTATTGGGCATTAAAGGCCTATCACACATAATCACCAAGTCAGATTCTCAGAGGGGACTCCGTACTCCCGAACTCAATTCAATTCAATTCCATCCAGTTAAATGAACATCAGTTAAGAGCCTGCCACGTGCAAAGCTTTGGATTTGATTCTGGGGCGACAAAAGCAAAACCAAAACGACGCATCCTCTCAAGAAAATTACACTGTATTAAAAAATGTTAATAGCTGGAATTTTTATGGCACTCTGCAAATACAATCTCATTTTTATCCTCTTGAAAAGCCTGAGAGGGATCCCATCATCCCCATGTTATAGTTGAGGAACCTGAGACAAATGGAGATTAAGTGACTTGCCCAGAGTCACCCAGCTGGTAAGTGTCTGAGGCTGGATTTGAATTAGGGTCTTCTTGACCTGTACTTCTTGACCTGTACTTAGCCCACTGTCCACTGCACCACAGCAGCTCCCTTTACAACTTGGTTGTCAATGAAGATTTTATGAAGGAAGTGGGATGTTAGCGGGCATAGAAGAGTGGGTAATATACAAAATCATGGGCATTCTAAATGAATGGGTTTTACTGGGAGAACCTGTACCATCAAAGTAACCAGAAGCAAAAGGGAGCCAGTAGTCAATTAACACAAACACCTACTAAGTATCAGGCACTGTGGGAAGCACTGGGAATATAAAAAGAAGCAGAAGACAATTCTAGGTCTCCAGGAGTCTACAGTCCAATGGGGGAGAAAACATGCAAACAAAGATGGAGAGATGAGTGAGGCCTCATCAATGGATGGAATGTGGGGACTACACACAATTGGGAAGGAGAGTGAAGAGTTCCAGGATGATTTTAAAAGATGTGTGCATGGGCAACTAGAAGGATTATGTGTTCAAGTTCAGGGAAGTTCAGAAAAAGAGGGGCTTTTAAGGGAAAGATTTTTGAGTTCTCTTTTAGAAAAGCTGAACACCATATACCTATGAGTCATCTGGTTCTAAATGTCTAATAGGCATTTGGTGATGTGGAACTGAAATTTAGGGGAAAGCCTGGGCCTGAAAATGTTGATCTTGGTGCCATCTTGTAGACTTAATGATGGAATTCATATAAGTTGAGGAAAGCAGAGAAAGAATATAGAGGGAAGGGAAGAGGGCACAGAACAGAGTTCTTGGGGTATATCCACAGAGGTATCAGGGGGGTTGGCGCTGATAAAGATCCAGAGAAGGTGCAGACAGAGAGGTAAGGTAAGAACCAGGAAAGAGCAATGTCAGAGAAACCCAGACACTGGAGGGGGATAGGAAGGGGGAATGGTCAGCAGTGGCAGATGCTGTCCGAAGGTCTAGAAGGATAAGCACTGAGACAAGGTCATTGGGTTGAGTCATCAGAGCCTGAGACTTGGTATCAGGAGGAAATGGGTTCAGGTGCCACATCTGACCATTGTTAGCTGTGTGACAATGGACAGGTTATCACCCTTCTGAGTCTTGGTTTCATCATCTTCAAGATGGTGGTTCTACTGGTATTCTCTAATTCCCAAGGCGTTGTGAAGCCTGAATGAGAGGATGTATGTGCTATGCAAATTTAAAAACACTTATAGACGTGTCAATGGTTATGATTTTTATAATATTTAAAATATTATAATATTAATATTATCATATGTAATATTAAATATTAAAATATCTAACAATACAAAGGACAGAAAAAAGACAAGACAAATATACAAAAACTGCCAGAGAAATTCAGAGGATGGAGGGATTGGGACTTTAAAGATGGATAGTCAGGGGTAGCTTCAGAGGAGAGGTGAGAGATGAACTGGACCTTGAATGACCGGTCAAGAGAGATCCTGAGGTGAAAGGTGTGTGAAAGGGCAGGAACTGAACAATATGGATGAAGGCAACAAGATGGGAAAGTTATCATAATGACATATTTCTGTAGAGTTTCAAAATTTATAAAACACTTTGCATTCATTGTCCCATTTGGTCTCATAACATCCCAGTGGGGTGGGTATCAGAGGTGTTATCCACATTTTGCAGATGAGGAAACTGAGTCTAAAAATGCAAGTGACTTGCCCATGGTATCAGTGTCAGAGTCAGGGTCTGAATCCAGTTCTTTCTAAAAGTTCCATTCTCTAGCTACCAAACAGAACCAGTTGGATGAGAGAGGGGGATTTAATTAATTATCAATCAATTAAAAATCACTTCTTAAGCAATCGTCACACAAAGGGAGTCATGGCAGATGAGGTTAGAAACATAGGTGAGACTGAGTTGTATGGATGGTCTTGGGTGGGAGGAATTGCCTTTGAATGTTAACAAATATCTGATAGAGATTTGCATTCGTTGGACAAAAATCCACCTTGTCGGCATCCTTCACCCAGATGGATGGGGCACTGCTTTTTAAAAAAGTAGGAGTGGGAATGGTCAGTGACTTAGGGGGGAAAAAGCTCATTGTAGAAGTCAGGAAACACAATGAAGGCCTTAACTCATTCTTATGGGAATAGGAACTTTGGTCCAGAGCCTATAACAATGTTTCTCTTTACCTAAATAGAAAGACCTGAGAACCAAAGCTCTAGCCTCAGTGCCAAGACTCTCTTGCTTTTGCTTCAAATTGACCGTGGGGAAATGATGAAACTGATTAGGGCTGCCAGGGTCGACTGTAGGCTGGCCTCTGAAGCCGTGCCCATGCCCGAGAGGGTAAAACGTCATGGGATATTCCCACGATGCCTGCCAGGCGACTGTGGGGGTTGGTGGTGGAGCCAGACCGGGGCACTGATGGGAACCTAATGGCCACAAGCTGACTTCTTTTCGGCACACACAGAAACCGGGGAGCTAACGGGTCCCCCAGGGCCAAGCCCGATCAGTCCACGGATCTGAGCCCGGGAAGGTGCCCTCAGCTACCTTGCGCTGTGGGCTCAAGATCATGCATCTTTACAAACCAGCCTGTACAGATATCCCGAGCCCCAAGCTGGTGAAATCCAGTGACTCGGCTTTGAAGGGGAAACGCCCTCTTGTTGGGTTCCAAGTTCGACCTCTAGCATCGTGCGGGCCTGGGAAGACCAGTGGTGCCGTGGAACGGAAACATCTGGAGAAGTTTTTAAGGGTCCACGGTCTGTCATTGCAGGAGACGGTCCGGGCAGAGACGGGAATGCCTTACAGGTAACCTCCATTAAAGTTATCAGCCTCCTGCCCCAGGTGCTTGTCACGAAAAACCGGGGACTAAAATGCCACGTAGAATCACAGTGTAGAAACTTGAAAAGGGAAGGACAAGAGGGCTGGATTTAGGGAGAGAAGATCCGGGTTCAAATTCAGACTCTTCTACCTGTGTGACCTCAGAGAACTCTGAGCCTCAGTTTCCTGGTCTTTGGAACGAGGAAATAAACTCTAAGGTCCCCTCCAGCTCTATCTAGGCTTCCGAGATCCCCAAAGCGGAAGCGGGGAGAGGGAATGGAAAAATGGGAAAGAGAATAAGCATTTATTAAATACCTACTGTGTGTTGGGCACTGGGCTAAGCTCTTTAAGAATATAACCCTGTTTGATCCAAACGTCAGAATCCTCTCCCTGCATCACTTCAGTTATATGGAATCTTCTTCCTGTCCACAGAGTCATATAAAAGGCTATTTAAAAAGTCTGTACAAGTACTGTGTGTTTGTTTTGCTCTGTTAATTAAAAATAAAATAAATTTAAAAAAATCATCTGTGACTGTATTCAGGGCAGAGCCACTGGGTTTTGTCAGGCCCAAACTGGAGCTAGGTATCTTTGCACTTTGTATATCTGCAAGTGAGTTGTTAGACTTCTCCCTGTTCCTTAAGGCCAGCTTGTGTGCGAGACGCATGCGTTTGTGACGAGGTAAATGGCATCAGCCTTAGCTTCTTTGGATTTGAAGTTAGAGGATCTACCCAACTCAGAAACTTAGTGACTGGGACATTTGGCAACTTACTTCTGGGCAGTTTCTGTATCTATAAAATGAGGTGCTCTGACTCAGTGATCACTGAGTCCCCTTAGGAGCTGAGGTTTGGGAGTTGAGTCCAACCCTCTTATTTTCTAAAAAAGGAAATGGAGATTCCCAGAGATCAAGAACCTACCCGAGGTGACATGGGTCTTCAGCAGGGGATTTCAGAATCGAACTCTAAGGTTCTTTCCAGCATTTCCCTGGAGTGACTTAACCAATAATAGAACAGAGCATTTAGGATTTCCTGGCACTGTTAGAGACCTCCAACGTGCCTTGATGTTTTCTTTGAGGTATTAGTCATGTAATCTGTACTCATCGTTAATGGGGCCACTTAGATGTTGGGCAAGCTCTCTTTGAAACGACTGAAGATTTTATCATTGTACCTCAAGATCAATGAGAATTCATTCTCTAACCTTTCAGGGCCATCATTTATCCTGTTAATGATTAAAGAGAGTGAGCATATTCTCTTTCAAGTGAGGTTGAGGGGGGCGGGGGTCCTTTTCCCATTACCCTGGGTGTGCTTTGGTGGACCTGTTGTTTTTTCTAGAAGAGACCCTGTCATTGAAGAAATTCTGCAGCAGCCAGGATTACAGCTATGTCTGGGGCTGTCAAAAAGGACCTGTCTGACAATGAAGTAAGCCAGCTTCAGCATCAGTAGTGTTGAGGAAGGAAAGGTCAAAGGTACAAAGAGATCAGATGCAGCCAAAACAGGCTTAACCTTGACCAACAGCCTTCGTCCTAGGGCAACGAGGCCCAGACCCAGGCTTTCCACCACCCAGGGCAGGCAGGATTATTACATGTTTAATGAAAATGCTAAAGGACTTTATTTTTAATATCTGCAGGTCCATTTTGATTTAAGGACTGTTGTGCTATTTCACTGGTGACTAATTACAAAATTGGTCATGATTGACTAATTCAATTATTCCAAGTTGCTGTGAGAAGGCACTTCTCTGGATGGAAAAGCATTTTGCTGGCCACTTGTGGGTAGGAGAGACTGTTCACCCATTTGGGAAGGGCATTAACTCTTTTGGATCTGAAGGGAAACATTGTAGGACCTTGAGTCTGGAGCTGGGAGAGACCTCAAGGACCAACTAGATTATCTGCTCCACTCGCCTCAGTCCCTACTTCCCACCCGCACTCCATCTCCCAATTCCCTTTACTTCCAATGAGAATCCCTCTTCTTTCTTTTTTCACTTTGCCTTCCTATCAAGAAGTGAGTATGTCTCATTGAAGGTGATTTGATCAGACTTGGAAAAAGATGGGTCTTTCCCACTTTCTCTCTTCCCCTCTTTTCCCTTTCTTGCCTTCCTTCTTCTCCCCTTATTTTTCTTCCTTTCTTCCCTTTCCTCTTCCCTTTCCTATTCCCTCCTTCTCCATTACCAGCTTTTCCCCTCCTTAATCTCAGTTGACGAATGCTTTGGATAATACCACATTCACAGTAAGTTAGTCTTCCATTTAGCCTCAACTACTTATAATTGCACAAGGGATCCCATAGTTGCCTATTTCTAGTTCCGTGTTCTTATATTTAAAAATGTGGAATCTTGATTCTTTGACTCTGGCAACATAGCAGGAAAAAAATGAGGTGAGAAGAACTTGCTTTTGGCAGTCTGTGCAAGGGCTGGGTGCATGTGGGGTTCACGTCAGTGGGGGAATAACCCCATCTGCTGGTTCTCTTTCACCTGGAAAGTCCATGAAATTTTGAAGAGAAAGTAGAATCAATGGGTATGGAATGGATGGGACTATGGAGGGTTTAGTGTCCAGAGAAGCAAAATAGGTAGAATAGGTATAGTAGGTAACACACTGGATGTGGAGTCAGGAAGCTCTGAATTCAAATCCAGCCTCAGACACTAGCTATTTGATCATTAGCAAGTCATTGAACCACTCCGAGCCTCAGTTTCCTCATTTGTTAAATGGGGCTAATAATGTCACCTACCTTGTGTTGTTGTGAAGTTCAAATGTGACAACATGTAAAACACTTTTTAAACCTCAAAGCACTACAGAAATGCCATTTTTTTATAATAAAAATTATTAAGGCCTTGGCTCAAAGATCTTCCTGCCAGTCAGGGGATAGAAAAATGATCTTCTCTGGATCCTAGCAGGAAGTTAAGAGGGAGATTGTGGAGAGGATGATTCTGAAGTATTGAGAGTAAAATAGATATAATTGGCAAGAAAACTTGATTTAGTCATCCTTGTCTACAAAAAAGTACATTCTTGTCAGTGTTTAATGTTACTACAGTCTTGGAAATAAGTTGGCTTTTCATTTTTAGACATTTAACAAGGAGTTCACCACTTCTGCAGTGGTACCAGAAAACTTAATGAGCCTTGGACTTGGAATCAGGAAGTCTGAGGAAAAATCCCAGGCCTGCCACTCTGGTGGGGAAGCTCCTTCCCTTCTCTGGGCTTTAGTTTCCTCATCTGTTGAATGTGGAGATTGGCCTAGGTGTCCTCCAAAAGTCCTTCCTGGCTCTTCAACTTATGAATGTCTAGATTCATGATCAACAAGCATTTATTTCATTGGAGGTCTTGGGCACTAGGTTCTTGGGATAAAAAAAGCAAAGATGAAATTTCTCCTTCCATAGGAAGAGATAACATGTACAAAGAAGTACCTTGGATGAGTAGGGAACAGATGAGTGATTTCATCAGTGGAGAAAACTCTTTCCTGGTGAGGAATTTCCTTTCCAATGAAAACCTAAACCTTTTCCACTACTTATGGTCTCTGCAACTTAACATTAATAGGTAAAATGACCTGCCCAGGTTATATAGTCAGGATGTGGTGTGGCTAAGTTAAGATACAGTTCTTCCTGACTCCCAAGGCCACCTCTATCCACTATGGAGGGTTTAGTGTCCAGAGAAGCAAAATAGGTAGAATAGGTATAGTAGGTAACACACTGGATATGAAGTCAGGAAGGTCTGAATTCAAATCCAGCCTCAGACACTAGCTATTTGATCATTAGCAAGTCATTGAACCACTCTGAGCCTCAGTTTCCTCATCTGTTAAATGGGGCTAATAGAAAACATATATGGAATAAACAGCCCCAGGAATTTGAGGTCTTTCGCACTGACAAGTCTGCCTCCAAGTCTGGATACATCCATCTCAGAAGAAGTACTCATCTGCCTAAGATCAGGCATAATGAGGCAGCCCTTTAAACTCAGTCTTGGGCTTGCCAAGGCAGGACATGTGCTTTTGATGACGTACTCATGGCCATGTGGGAGCTAGAGTGAGGGAACAGATGTAAACTCCTTTCCTCCAACTAACTTAAGGAAGCATCTAAAATGAGTCTTGCCTGGATTCCTAGCCAGAAAGGAAGAAGGAGGTAAGGTGATGGGCTGTTTCTTTTTGTACATTTAATAGTATATACTTAGATCATCTTCATCATCTCATAATATCTCCTCAATTATGAGTCACAAGGGGATGGAACCTCTCTCCTCAAAAACCATCTCATGACCATATAATCATCACCTGAAACCAGGAATGGCCCCCCCCACTATACATGTGACAGGAGATATTACTAGCACACACCCGAGGTTAAAATTTGCAGTTCATAACTACTCCTGGATAGACGCAAATCTCCAAAGAAGATAGAAAGGTGTTATTCCTAATTTAAAGATAGGAAATTGAGGCAGAGCAAGAGCAATTGCTTCCCAGGCTCAGTTCTGGAGCTCCCAGTCTAATGGTCCCCTTACTAATGGTAAGTGAAGATGGTTTTCTGTACTCTTGGTGGAAAGAAATAATAATTTATAAAATCAGTTCACCAAAAATGAGTGTCTATGACCATGTCTATGACACTTTGCCCTCTGAATTTCCCATCTCTCTGCTCAAGGAGCTTGCAGGGGGTACAAATGTATAAATAGATTAGTAAGTAAAAGATGACTGAGAGAGAGCAGGAAAGACTTTCTGTAGAAATCACGAGCAATCACCTTTCATGCTTTGGATGGAAGTATTTTTCCTTGGAAGAAGAACCAGCAAACTTTGAAAGAACTAATTAGAAGATTATTTCTGTGGCACTTTAATTGAGTCACTTTCTTCATGATGACCCTGAGAGGTTGGTGCTGTAAAGATATCATTATCTCTATTTTACAGATGAGAAAGCTTAGGCTCAGAAAGGTTTACGTCAACAGGGTACTAAGTTCATAGGCTATAGTGAGAATTATGTGCCTCCCCAGCCACCTCCCCCCACCTCCAGGCTGCAGAGACCCTTCTAACTCCGAGAGACTGTGAGGCACCTTTTGTTGTTTTTTTTAAAATTCTGCTTCCACCAACATCTGCATTATTAAGGAATCAAGCATGAACAAAGGAAAGAAATTACAAAGGGAGAAAATCTCAACAGAGATTTTTCCAAATTGTATCTTTGAAGAAAATTCTGAATTCTTTCTTTGTACCTTTATTTAAGTTGAGGGATCAGAGCTCAAGGATATGCTCTTCTGTTACTGGTTGTCAAGCTAGTGAGTTCCCTTATTAAATAGCTGGCATGAAACTTTGTTTCCCCTCACTCCCTTTCCGGAACATTTTCTATCTAAGGCCAGAGTTACTCATTTCAATTAAATAAACATTTAGTTACTTCCATTTTATTTTAAAATAAATCTTATTGATGCTTTTAGGTTTTGTCATTGCCACTTTTTAAAGATACATTTTATTTGTTTCATTAACTATTTTAACTAGACATGTTTTAACATTCATTTAAAAAAATTTTCTCTTCCGCCCATGCCCTATATGTTGCCACCTGGAAATGAACTCTACTTCATAATAATAATTTATAAAATCAGTTCACCAAAAATGAGTGTCTATGACCATGTCTATGACACTTTGCCCTCTGAATTTCCCATCTCTCTGCTCAAGGAGCTTGCAGGGGGTACAAATGTATAAATAGATTAGTAAGTAAAAGATGACTGAGAGAGAGCAGGAAAGACTTTCTGTAGGAGGTAACTCAGGAGCTGAGTCTTGATGGATGCTTAGAATTCCAAGAGTTTGAAGTGACGACTAGAGTCATGTCAGTCATGGGGGACAGGCTGTACAAAGGCATATAGGTGGTAGATGAAATGAAGAGCTCAGGGAAAAACAAAAACACAAGCACTGGAAATGGAATTTTGAATGTTTGAAAGGGTATTATATGAAACAAGACTAAAAGGTAGGCTAAAGTCAGGCTATAACAGCCTTTAAATGCCAAGTTGAAGATTTTATCTTTTGTTCTAAATAAAATGGGGAGCCATAGAGACTCTTGAGCAAGAGAGCAACATCGTGTTGCCAGCTTTGTAGGAATGGGCTGGAGCAAGCAGAGACTTGAAGCTTGAAGCCCAATTAGCTATAAGGTTATCACTGCCATTTTTTCTCCTTCCTTTCTTTTCTTGAGAGCAGCTTTCATGTATTTTTCAGAAGCTTATGATGAGTTCTGATGAAATTTAAATTAATTCTTGGCGATATCATAAATTTACAGAATTTGAGAGTTAGAAAGGATCTCCATGGCATTCCTCCATTAGGACAGTGAGATGGTGGATAGAGATAGAGAGTAGATAGAGAACAGGCCTGGAGTCCTACAGACTCATCATCTTCCTGAGATCAAATCTGGTCTCAGACACTTCCTAGCTGTGTGATTCTGGGCAAGTCATTTCACCCTATTTGCCTCATTTTCCTCATCTGTACAATAAGCTGGAGAAGAAAATGGCAAACCACTCCAGTATCTTTGCCATGAAAACTCCCAATGGGGTCATGGAGAGTCAGATATGACTAAAAAACAAAGCGCCATCCATACCTGAAAGTGGTCGCCTAGACCAACATGTATATGTATAGAAATGATGGAGACAAAATCTGCATTAGTCAGCTGCATAGAGCATGTCTAAGCTAGTATCACTCTGGAGAGAAGAAAAAGATAAATATATCCTCAGTGATTCATAAGAGCAAAGCTGTTTGCTTCTTCTGCTCTGAGAGCTAACCATGGAGTTTTTCCCAATGAGACCTTGAACTTGATGAGGTAGGTTTGTCTCCCAAATGGACTCAGGCCAATGTGAGCGACTGAGGGCACTCTCTGCTTTGCTAGTGTAGACTATATGGTTTCCATGGTGACAGTTTTATTCTCAGCTAAGATTAATCAGGGAAAAAAGAAAAACAAGAAAGCTCTGAAAACATGTATCAATGGTTTAAAAATTGTAAGGAGCTGAAGGATCCTATTTGATCCCAGAATCAAGAGTGACAAAGGTTTACATAAATCCTTTGATGACTTAGTCTTTGTTTAAATAGAACTTTGACTAGGGTGGGGTGAATGGTCCTTTGTCCCAGGGTGCTTATTTTAGAGATTACCGAATTAGAGGGCATTAGCATTCTTTTGTTGCATTGAAGGGTCTTTCCCTGCCTCTCCACCAGCAGCATCCTTACAAGCCCTTCAAGTCCTGGGTTTCTGTCTTTGCCTTACAAGGCCAACTGTGCTATGTCAACCCCCTCAACGGAGGGTGCCTTTATGGTTACTTGTCCTGAGTATAAAAGTTTCAAGCTCTGGCTATGAAAAAATACCATTGAATCTTTCCTAATTGTGCAGTGACTTACCAATAGTAGCACCAGACAGGTTGTTCATTACATCTGAGAGACTTGGAGTTGCTTCAGAGAATCAGGAAGGAGACTTTAGGCATTATCTAATGAATCCTATGCCGTGCAGGTCTTCCTTACATAGAGTGCCAGATGAAGGTCATCTTGTATTGATTTGAATGCATCTAAACGCAGAGAACTGACTTCTTCACAAGGCATCCCATTCAATGTTCACTCTAATTTATCAAATATCCTTTCTTCTCTAAAACTTTCTAACTGTGTGATAGGTGGCAAATACCTCAACCACCCTGATCTTCAGGTCCCTCTTTTGTAAAACCTGTGCCCCATCTTGCCTCAGATGATTATTTAGAAGAAAATGCTATGTACCTCTGAGTGTGAACTTTGACATTCTCTCTACATGCTCTGCTGTTATATATAGTAACAGACCAGAATCACTAGATGACATAAATGGTTTCTGTAAATCAGGGCAGTCTGAAATTACCAGAGGAGGTGTCAGAGAGGATTAGGAACTAGAGCCTGAGGTGTGGGGTGAGGGAGAAGGAGGAAGCTGGATTCCTTCTAGACCAAAGCACCTTTCTGGAATTTGGCAGACTTTCTGGAAAGATGGGAGTGGGAAGGCAGGAGGAATAATCGAATGGTCAGTGTAGTAGGGTCTCCAGAAAGCATCTGGTCTACCTCTTCATCTTACAAATGAAAAAGAGGGATCCAAATGTGCTAGGTGACTAGCCCAACTAGTCAAGGCTGTTATTAACAGCGATAAGACTAAAAGTCAAGCCTGTTGCCTTCTGGCTCCATCATTTCTGACTCTGAGTTCCCGGAACCACCAGCGGCATCCAGGGGACCTTACCCTGGAAGGAACAGTAGTTACTGAGTGATCAAATGGTGATCTGACAAATCTGGGACCTTAGGGCCCTTTACAGTGCACCACATGACCTCAGAACTCCCCATCTGCTCCCAACTTACCTTTTCAAACAATGCTGTCCGACACAAGCCTACTGTTTCAGCCAACAGTTTACTCCCCATTCCAACATTCCATGCATTCTTTCCCCCATGTTTGCTTCACAGGAATGCCTTTTCCTTTGTGTAATTCAATAAATACCTACTATGTGCCAGGTCCTGGGGGCATACAGAGAAAACATAAATAGCTCCTGCCTTAACAGTCAACACACACACAATACACACAGATTATATTCAAAATAACTTTGTCAAGGGCTGGGTGGGCTTCTAGATAGCACTAAAATCTGTGGGCAGGGAGATGAAGAAATGTCTCACAGAAGATATGACAGTGGAGCTAAGTCTTGATGGGGTCCAAGAACCAGAAGCTATGAAGGAAAATGTTGCAGAGATGGGATACAGCCTATATAAAGGCATGGTGGTGGGAGATGTGTGAAGGAGAATAATGTGAATTCAGTCTGGAAAGATTGAATGAAATTGTAGTCTGTAATGGCAAAGAAAGGTGTTTGTATGTTATCCTAGAGGTCATAGCCAACCACTGAAGCCTGAACAAATTCAACCCATCCTCAGAGTCCAGCAAAAGTCCTGCTTCACCTGTGAACCCTCACTGACCACTGAGGACTGCCGTGCTCATAGAGACGATTGTCTCCACTCATCAGGCAGGGATTAGTTGTGTCTAGTTTGATAAACCTCCTGCCCCTCCACCCCCAGACAATATTTATAGGTTCAGAAGTTCTTTTCTTGTTGCTCTCCAGCCATTTCAGTCATGCCTGACTCTTCATGATCCTATTTGAGGTTTTCTTGACAGAGATACCGGAATACTTTGCCAGTTTCTTCTCCAGTTCATTTTATAGATGAGAAAATTAAGACAAGCATGGTTAAGTGACTTACCCAGGGTCACACAGCTAGTAAGTGTCTGAAGCCAGATTTTAATTTAGGTTCTCCTGACTCCAAGTTTGATGAAGTCACTGTAACAATAGCAACTCATATTGCTAACCCTCCTTGAGGTTTGCAAAGTCCCTTCCAGTTTTAAGTCCCATGGTTCCATTCTCTCTGAGGGATATGGAAAAGGTATGTATTTTAAAGATGTAAGAACCTTTGGTAGAGAAAGAGTGTGGTGACAGCCAAGGCAGGCTTGGATTCAAGTGTCAGTTCTGAAACACATTAACGTTGACTGTTAGCAAGGCATTTAACTTCTTGGAACTCATTTATTCTGTTAATGGAGGGAATTTCCACACTTAGAGTTCTGTGTGTGTGTGTGTGTGTGTGTGTGTGAGAGAGAGAGAGAGAGAGAGAGGGAGAGAGAGAGATTGAGAGACACACACACACACACACACACACACACACACACACACACACAGAGAGAGAGAGAGAGAGAGAGAGAGAGAGAGAGAGAGAGAGAGAGAGAGAGAATATTTACTTGAGTAGTAAAAACTTGGGGAAAGCCTGGATGTGATGATATCTAAGGAGACTTCTGCTTTATCATTTATGAGTATATGGTTCCCAGAAACACCTTCACTAGGTATCCAGGGGACCCCACTCTTTTTGTGGCACTTTCTGGATGGTAGCTGTTCAGTGATCTAATGATGATGACAAATCTGTGTCCTCAGGAAGGACAGTGCCTCCCAGAGCTATGGGTTATATTTTTCAACTTAAAAAAAGAAAGGACTCCAGTGATTTATTTTAAACTTGGCCTAATTTCTGCCAGTCCCTAGCCCTGTGCTGATTGGTTCTGAGCCCTCTGGCAGTGTTTCTCCTTGCATCAACATATCTAGAGAAATGTCAGAGAAACCAAAAGAGCTCTGGCTCATAATTAACATGATTATGGAAGACCTGAGTAGGAGGGTAAGGAGCTTGAATAGTTAAAGAACATTATTTTAAAATGAACAAAGTACATTTATTTTCCATGAAAATAAAAAAAAAACAAGATCCTGAAATAAACAAACTTTTACAATTTCAGTTCAGTGCCAGCTCCCTTTTGGATTTAAAGATGTAGTAGGAGGAGTTGATGCTAGTTTAGATTTTTAACATTTTTATAAAAGGGTTGTGGGGGAACAACCAACCTTTTTTTTGAGTTTTCTGACTTTAATGTTGACTTAGCATGTCAGCAAAAGTAACTGAAGTGCATGGCCACAGATCAACTTGTGGTTTAAAAAAAATCACTGATATCTGGTTAATTCTTTAGTGTTTGCAAAGAACATCATCTCATACAATAGCCCTGTGAAGTAGGTCATGCTGTTACCATCCTTATTCCACAGATAAGGAAGTGTATGCTCAAGCTGGTTAAGGTACTTGCCTAAGGAAATGTACGGTGTATGTGGTTGGGTCTAAGAATGGGAATTAGTTCTACTGAAACCTAAGCTAGGGATCTTGGGGACAGCTAGATGGTGAAGTAGTTAGAACACTGGGTTTGGAATAAGAAAGACCTCTTCTGAGTTCAAATCTGGCCTCAGGCATGTACTGGCTGTATGACTCTGGGCAAGTCACTTCACCCTGCCTGCCTCAGTTTTCTCATCTGTAAAACAAGCTGGAGAAGGAAATGACAAACCGCTCCAGTATCTTTGCCAGGAAAACCCCAAATGGAGTCATGAGGAGTCAGACACAACTGAAATCCTAGGTCCCCCAGGTAGCCTCTCATTAGCAGGCCCAGGATCATAGCATCTCTGGATGGAAGGACCTCTGTTGTCATGTCATTAAACCCATTCCTCTGCATCTTTCCCACCTGTGCACCTCTCCCCCACCTCAAGTGACTCCACTTTGCCTTTGTTTGAAGCACTTTAGTGAGCTCCCTTGAGGCGGCTCACCCGCTGATAGAGAGCTCAAAGTATTAGGAAGTTTTTCTACATATCACACTTCAATATGCCTCTCTACAATTTCTAGTGACTACTCATAGTTTTGCCTTTCAGAGTTCATTTCCTTCTACCCATGTACTATAGACATGCAGCCCTTGGATTAGCTCCTACATTTTCCATTCTTCCAGTTAAATCTGCCTGACTACTTCAAATAGTCGTCATTTGATAAGATGGCGGTACCATGGATAGAATATTGGCTTTGGAGCTAGAGGATTTAAAGCTGGAATGAACTTTGGCAGCCTCAAAGAGCTGTAAAGTGGGATTCATTATCATTTTCATCAATGCTTTATTAATTGCACAGGAACATAAGGTATGGTCTCTGACTTCTTGGAGCTTACAGAATGCACATGGACAAGGTAGCCTAGGGGAAAGAACACTGAACTTTGGAAATCACATCTGGGTTGCATTAGACAACATCTAAGATCTCTTTGAGTTTGGTTCAGATCTCGTCTTTGACTCATACTACATACATGACCTTAGGCGAGTTGCTTGACCTCCCCCCTCCAGCCTCAATTTCCTCACCTGTAGAATATGATAAATTAGGTGACTTCTGAGGTCCCTTCCACTTCCTGCTATATCAGTCTGTGGTGTTGCTGAACTTTCTCTGGTCATTCTCTTGCTTGTTAGATTCTTTCTTAAAGTGTAATGCCCAGATCTGAATGAGTCAATTCAACAAACAGTTATTAAGCACCTACTATGTGCAAGCTGTTGTTCTCCATGCTGGGGATACAAAGATAAAAACAAAACAAAATGAAATAATCTCTGTCCTTGAGTTGTTTCCATTCTATTGAGGGGATACTAAGGGTGAACAAGTAGGTAAATATTAAATATTTGCAAGGTGATACAATGTCGCTTAGAGAGGAATCAGAAGCAGCACCTGAGCTGTGCTTTGAAAGAAACTAGAGGTGAAGAGGGAATGCATCCTAGACGTGGGGGACACTTCTATGAAGGAAGAGGCAGGTGAGAAATGCCATCTTTCATCATTATGAAGGTCATGAATGGGGAACATCTGGTGGGCTGCTTTCTTCAGGCAGAGAGGAAGGAGATACTCATTCCATTTGTGGGAGATGGGAAGGGGGTGACCTGTAGAAAGGTACGGAGATGGGAGATGGGATGTCTAGGAGAAATGTGCAGCAGTTTAGTGGAATGGAGGGTGAGGGAAGGAGAGGAATGGATACCAAGCAGGGCAAAGCATGGAGGGATTGGGATCTCATTCATCATGGATTTTTTTTTATATAATAGTTGTTGGCCGTGGTTCCACATGAATGTGGGCACACCACGAAGGAGTTTCCCTCCAGTGAATTAGAGGTGCCTATAAGGTAAAAGCATTTTCAGCAACGACTAAATTCATGTTTCCATGTAGTGCCTGTTGGCGGCAGTAGGATACACTAATTGACAAAGAAAAGAAAGTACTTCAGTCATCAAAGTGATAACAGTAAAAATCTTTATAATTTCATCCAGGAAATACGAATTTGGACTTTTTATTACTCTGAAATCCTTTAAACCAGAATACAGACTTATCTAGATTTTGAGAATTTTTAACAGTCCTGCTGACATAACAGTCATGTCTCATCTACAATAAATGAGTAAATCCAACTGAATTTTTCTTTTTAAGTTCCCTGGGCAGTCTTTTTGCTGTTTTTTGCTGGCATGTTTTTGCTGAACGCAGCATGATGTCTCCATGAAAAAGATTCACTATGGGCCAGGTCCAAATGTTCCATAGTACAGTGGGTTCTGAACCGTGTCACAGAATTTTAAAGATGAGTCCCGGAAGTGAGAGGAACCATTTGTCTGTTCCTGGACATATGTCTGTGCCTAGAAAATATTTGGTCTATTTCTTGTGCTTTTATCTCAGTCTCAGGAACCTTATCTTAGAGTTTAGATTTATTTTATTTTTCTTTTAACAAAAATTTATTTTTCTTCCTTCCTCCTCAAACTCAAAAAACCTTTTGAAACAAATATCCCTGTTCAAACAAAACGAACTCTCATATGAACTGTGTCCAAATCTTCATCTATATCAACACCCATATGTATATATATATATATATATATATATATATATATATATATATATGTTATCATATATATACATACATAGGCACACATCTCTCTCTAACATTATATACATATACATACATATGTACATACACACAGATGTATGTATATATGTGTATATATATATAATAGATAGAATTAGAACTGAGAGAATTTTGAAAGTGATATAAGTCTAGCCCCTTCATTTTTATAGAGGAAGAACCTGGAGCCCAGAGGTCCTACATGCCTTATCCAAGATAAGGAGATATCAAATAACAGATTCAGTGATGTGGCCAGAGAGTGTAAATAGCAGAGTGAGGAATCCAACCCAATTGGACTCCAAATCCTGTGCTTTTCCCTGCTGTCCCACACTGCCTCCTCAGACCTTTATCACCCATGGCCATGCTTTCCAGCTCATCCTCCTAAAGATATAGGATTACAGATTTTTAACTAGAAAGTGAAGGTGCTAGCTGGTCATGAGGCTTAACATATAATCCTCTCTTTGGGTTACTTGAATTTTTGTCAAGGAATAAGGGACTGACTTCTCAGTACCCAAAGAAGTAGAAAAGAAAGAAAATTTTGTCATCTTTAATAACATAATTTCAGGTAGAAGTTACTCTATTTTTGCTGTGAAGACTCTTTCCAGCACTCCTCAACTTGCAGAGTACAGGTAGCCATTTTCTCTAACTATTTTTAGGTCAATCTTTTTTCTTAGGATGTTCTGACCATTTTTGCTGATCCTGAACAAAAGGAATTGTCTCCCATGATCAACATTTGGTGAGAAATGAAGTGAGAGGGAAAGACTGTTTATTCAAAGGGTTTCAGATCCTCTTTTCTAATCTTTAGGTCCAAAGCCATGTGTGTCTCAGACACATTTGCCTGTATCTATATAAAACAATGGGGTGGGGTGGATATTAGAAGACACTATCCATTCCTTTGCAAAGGTGGGGGTTCGCAGTTATGTAACATTGCACATAACATTACATTTTTTCAATGTATTATTTCATTTTGTCATAATTTTTTCCTCTTTTTTCTTTTTCCTTTCTTTTTACAAAAAAAAGAACATAAAAGAATGACTTTCTGGGAGAGGGGTCAGGAGAGGGATACAGGAAAATCAAGGCAGTATAAAGCAAAATATATCAGTGACTATTTCTTAAAGAGATTTTTTTGGGGGTCATGATAGATAGATTTTGGAGATCAAGAATTTAAAGGGTTGTGAAATGAGAGAGGCATCTTGTTTGCCATGCTTGGTGCTATTTCTAATAGTGATTACTAGCATTGGAAAATTTCTGTGGTAAAGAACTGAAGGAAGATCCTAACTCCCTTTTCATTTCCCTCCCAGTGTGCAGATGCATGGGTCATCCTTAGTCATGGTAGTAGAGCCCTTTCACTCAAGGGCTTCAAATGCTAGATTACCTCTTGTGGTATACAATGTGAAATGAATTCTTGGTCAGGTATGGTTTGGAGTAGGTGGACTTGGAGCTCTCTTCCAACTTCAAGTTCCTTGATTCTGTGAAATTACCATATCCTCATCACCTGGCAGACTTAAACATGTTTACAATCCAGATCCTCAATAAGCAGAAAAGAAAATATCTGAGCCACTGTTCTAGGAATGGAAAGGCAACCAAAGAGTGATCGTCACCCATGTATCTGCAAGCTAAGATGGTGATAAAAAGGGAGACGCTATTTGCTTTCAGTGACAGAGGATCTTGGCACAAGAATTTCAGATCCAAGCAATGGGTCTAAGTGATTTATAATTCGTTATTAGTTTTCCACCAGTGTAACTACTTCCCATGATTCATTGTTCTTTTTAGAAAGAGTTTCAACAATTCCTTATCCTCTAGAACACAGTCCAAGGCAATATTAATTAATTGATTAAATCAATACCCTTCATGAGAACCTGTTGTATACTAAGACCATTTTCCCAAGAGTGCTGTATGACATATTGCCTTTTAAAATTGGGGAAATTCTAATAGTTTTGAAGATTTTTTTTGAGACTTCTAGTGAAATTTCTTTTTTAGATGGGAGGCATCATGGCTATTCAGGCTGGAAATCATTCTGATCCTAGAGAGGTTTATGGATTAAGGTTCTTAGGGGGCATATTAGAAGAAACTCCTTTGCAGAAGTGGATGATCTACTGGTATGTAACATTGCATATAACATCACATTTGTCCAGGTTTTGCTTTAGTTTTGTGGACATTTTCCCTCTTTTTTTTTACAAAAATATTCTTTGCCAAATAAAGGATGGCTCTCTGGGTGGGGGAAAAGAGACAAAAATGGGGAAATCTAGGCAATAGAAAGCCAAAATATATCAATAAATTTATTTTTAAGGTAATTCGGGGCAGGATAGCTGCCTTTGAGTATTTGAAAAGTGATCCGATGGGAGAGATGTTCAATTTGCTCTGCTTGACCCTACGGGGAGGGCTGAACCAAAAGCAACGGGTAGATTGTAAGTACAGTTTTGATGTCAGGAAAGGTTCCCAATGATGCTGAAGAAAGTGAAATAATGCCATGCTCTGTCTCCTTTGTAACTGTCAGCCTTATTGAGGCGTTACAGCAAAGCACCTCAGCCATGTCAAGCAAAATGGACTTTTATGCCCAAAGCAGTTGTTAAGGCTCTCCATTTACTTCAAATGACTTTGTATTTACTTACTTGTGTACATACTGTTTTCTTCAGTAAAATGCAAACTCCTTGAAGGCAAGAACTGTGTTATCTCTGTCCTTTAATTTCTGGAAGCCAAAATATTGTAGTAGATCTTTAATAACATTTGTAGAATTGAATTAAATTCAATCCTGTAAGCAGATGAAGCACTATTCTGAACTTTGCTCCCCTTTGTCCCCACGTCCCCCATCATAGCTCTGGAAACCCTTCTAAATATGAGTGACTGGCGAATGAATGCTCTCCCTTTCATTCTCCTACTCTGGGAGGCTTTGCCACCTACCCCCAGGTCTAAAAGGTATTGACTTATTTCAGGAAAGCTAAGAAGAAAAATACCAACCTTACGTGCTGCTTAATTCAGGATGGATTAATGAATATTCATTAAATCCTCCTACAATGGGGTGTTTATTGAGTCATTAGTCTTTTGGCCCCCCTTTTCCCTACATCAATAAATAGTTTTAGTTCAAGCAGCTTTGGGTTAAGAAAATTGCATAAGATATAACAATGACCAAAATTTCATTTCATCCTGATTATACTACTATGTAATCATGTAGCTTACTGAGCTTACTCTCTGTACCTATGAATAATTTCATAGAATCCAAGGATGTCAGAGCTGGGAGGAGTTTTAGAGATAATCTAGTTTAATGGATGAGGAAACTGAGGTCCATGGATGTAGTTGGTTTGGTTAAGGTCATACTGGTTAGTGGTAGTGTGTACCCCTGTCCATGTCACCTCCATGCTCAAGATGCTATAAGGGCTCCCTATTAACTCCAGGATCAAATATAAATTCCTTTTTTTTATATTTGGGCTTGTCAAAACTTCAGCTTTTCTTATGTCTTACTCCTCTTCTGCACACTGTTGTTGTATAATTGTTTCAGTTTCTTGGCAAAGATAGTGGGGTGGTTTGCCATATCCTTCTCCAGCTCACTTTATAAATGAAGAAACTGAGGCAAACAAGTTTAAGTGATTTGTCCAGGGTTTGGTCTTCATTTGGGTATAGCTCTTTGGACTATGCTCTCTTTCTATCTGGGAGGCTGATTGATCACCCCTAAACTATGACACAACCATGCACAGACTCAACCACTCACATGAACACACAGGCACCCACAGGAGAAATGAGCTATTTGTAAAGATGTCATCAAAGAGTTGTTAATTCCATGAGCACTTTCTGCTTTTGAAACAATACTTGAAATGTTGCATAATTGAAGAAATCATCTCATCTGCCCCAGATTTATTCACTCAGCCACATGAACCAGACTTCTATTCAATGTCTTGCTACCTGACTTTAAGGCAGGGATTGAGACTGGTTTTTGACATATGTATAGATCCCATGAGTCCAGTTAAGCAACTACTATGAACCCTCTGAAAGATATTGGAGCTTTATCACACCAACACATTTTACCTTTGTCAATGACCTTCTTGCTCCTTTCAGTGCCCAGGCAATGATAGATAAATGCTTGTTGTCTTTGAGGGACAATATTTTTAATGGCCTTCATCTTGATCAACAAATGGTTGACTTTGGGCAGTTTGTCCACATCTATGCTGGGTGATTGCTGTCAGATTCTGAGAATGATGATGCTCTAGGATTTTCTGTTCTCCATTTTTTACATGAAATCCATCCATACACTTTGGAAGTACCTTAAACCCTTACCCTTGTGACTTCTACGCCAGACCTGGTCGTTTGCCTCTGGCCCCATTTCCCACATGACCTACTTTTACCCCTAACCAATTACTTGGACTATTCCCACTATTTTCTCTTACTGAGTTTAGAAAGAAGCTTGTTATCTTGAAATTTTGCCACTTTTTTTTACCTCCCAATGTACATATGGATTCCTTCTGGAGTTGTAGCTGAAAGGCACTATAGAAGCTTGAACTGGAAGAGACTTCAAAGTTCAGCCCATGATTGAAGCCTGAATCCTCTCTACAGCTTCTCATTAAAAGGCCATCCAGCTTTGCAGAAAGGTCTCCAGGGAGGAGGAATTCCTGCTGTCTGAGAGCAACCCATCCATATTGGGTCAAATCTATCTCATTTTTAGGAAGCTGTCATTATCCTTCTCCTCATCCTCCTCCACCATCTTTTTCATTAGACCTATGATTTCATTGATGTGGGGAACCTGGGTGCTGGAAACCCTGTACTCAGCAGCCCCTCTATGTTTTATGATCTTACAGGATTGACTGTGAAGTGTTGAGTGATTACAGGACAGATCAGGGTCATACTGCTAATGTCAGAAGTAGCACTTGGGCTCTGGTCTTCCTGCCTTCTCTCTAAACTTGCTGTTTCCCCTTGTTCAGAAAGTCTTTATATTGAGACCAAAAACTCACCTTCCTCCCCTATAAACCCATTAATCCTCTCTCTGGCCTTGGGAGTTATATGGATCCCTGGTCTGTATGACAGCCCTCCAAATATTTGGCCACCATGGATTTTGTAGCATTGACCCTTAACCTAATTATTTATAAACATACATAAAATATTGAAGTATATGACTCCAGCTTAAAAAGATGAGACAAAAAAGGAAAAATGATCAGCATGGTCTTCTGGGTTTCTTCTTTTTTTTTTTTAAATAACAAATAAATTTACCTATGAGCCTTTGGTCTTCTATATGCTAAAACCATTCAGATTTCTTTCTTAGATTTCATGTGATTTTTTTTCACATCAAATCTTCCAGGACATTCAAAACTGTTTATGAATTAATAAAACATCCAACCCAACATTTGGATTTGGAGCATGATGCACACAAAAGTAAGCTTTGGAAAAATTAATCTTTGAAATGCTATGGTTAATTTCAGCCATGAAATGGTATCTCTGAAATGTTAGAAGCCTGAGTAGAGTACACCAAGGTTTCAGATGTTTTCTGGCAACACCCACAGAGCAGGTGACATCACTGTTCCTTGCAGTGGCATTGGAATTGACACTACCCTTATTTTTCATGACAACCTTAACTTATGGTTTTCCTCTGGCTTTTGACTGAGCAATCACTTACTCTTAATTGAGTGTCTACTATTTGGGAGAGACACTGTGCTAAGTAGAGTGAAGGCTGTGAAATCTGTACAATGTTTCTCTCATTACCCAGTACCTTTCTTATGCCCAGATGAGGCTCAGGCAATGCCCTGCCCCATCCTTAGCCTCAGAGTCATGCCCTCCTTCCCTATAGTTGTTGGTCAGAGACATACCATTTATTATATTGTTTGAATGAGCAGGAATTAAAATCCTTCTGGTAAGATGGTGGACCACTAGGATTTACCATCTACATTGCCATCGACTCCTTGAAGTCCACCCAACCTTACCATCAGCCTTGCTGCCAAGCACCCTGGACCCATTGGACAGTGCCTTCTAACCTGTTATTGTACTATGAGGATTTCTGGATTTTGCTTGGTGTCTAAAGACCCTCTCATATGCAGGCTCTCCTAATTAGAATGTGAGCATCTTTGGTGCATGAACTTGTTGCTTTTAGATCTGTATCTCCTCAACATGTGGCATATAAGAAGAAAAAATGCTTTCCCATTCCCTTCCTTCCCAGAAGAAACCAAACAAGGGTTTTATGATCTAGTTTCCTTTAACTGGTGCAGAGAACCAAGATGAAGGCATCAGCTCCAACATTTTGTAAGCTGTGAGGTCTACAAAAAGCCCTCGAGGCCTCCACTTTCCTCATTTGTAAAATGAAGATCATAGCACTAGCTCTTCCTTCCTCACAGCAGTATTGTGGGAAGAGGCTTTATAAAACATAGTGCTATAAAAATGATCCATTACCCCAGAAGAACTTTTACAACTTATATTTTAGTCCTTTTAAAATTTATTTCCCCCTAGTCTTATGCCTACAATGTTTCCCCTGGAGTATCAGACACTTTTAAGAGATCCGTGAAAGTGGGACACTACTTTCAGGAAGTAGGAGAAATGTGGATTTTCCTAAAAGACTGTAGTGTTAGAAACTGGAAGGGACCTCAGAGGCCATCAGATCTAATTACCTTATGCTACAGATGTGGAAAGTGAATCACAGAGAGGTGAAGTGACTTGATTTGGTTCGCCCAGGGTCATGCCCCTCCTGTCTGGAGCCGAATTCGAACCTAGATCTCCCTCACTCCAAGTCCAGGGCCCTCTCCACTATTCCATGCTGCCTTTTAAGGGCATCATAATTAAATAATTTTATTCTTATTAGAGATAATTTCATTTTCATGTCATAATAATAGATATGACATAGGCACTTTAATGCATCCGTGGTCTTATAGATATGGTCATGACCTCCTATGTCTCCCCATTTTGCCCTGTCTTTGTCCATATGATTCCATGGACCTTTGGTAGAAGAATGAGCCAATGATTTTTCAGCCTTCCTCTGAGTTCTTCCAAGGTTCGTGAGTCCCAGGGCAGCCTTATCCACTGTAGGGAGGTGGGTAGCCAAGGGGCACCACAGGGCATAGAGCTCTGAGCCTGGTGTCAGAAAGACCTGAGTTCAAATTCACCCTCAGACACTAGCTGTGTGAACCTGGGCAGGTCACTGAGTCTCTATTTGCCTAGTTTTCTCATCTGTAAAATGGAGATAGTGATAAGAACACCTATCTCCCAGGGCTGTTGTAAAGGTCAGTGACACAATATTTGTAAAGATCTTAGCACGGTGCCCGGTACACAATGGGGCTATATAAAATGTTAGCTATTATTAACCATCATTATGAAGAATATGTCCTAGACAGGCTTCCTTGGGGTGGGGCGAGCCATTGGAGATAGCCCTAGATCACAAATGTAGAGCTGAAAGGAAGCTTAAGGTCCTCTTGTCCAATGTCCTCATTTTATAGTAGAGGAAGCAGATCTAGAGAGGTCGTCCAGTTACTGCAGAGGCAGCATTTGGACCCAGGCCCTAGGATCTGGGAACTGAGATCTAACCCAGTTCTCCTTTGACTCTACCACCCTGCACTTGCCAGAGCAGTTGTCAAGGGAAATACTGAATGGCAATAATGAATAGTAAGGGAATAGTTAGATGGAACCGTGTGTGTGTGTGTGTGTGTGTGTGTGTGTGTGTGTGCGTGCGTGTGTGTGTGTGTGTGTGTGTATTATGAAGGGCCATATTTACCTGGCAGTCAGGAGAGGGAAGACGTTATGGAGAAGGTAGCAGCTGTGTTAGCTCTTGAAGACCCTTCTTTTGGATGTATTATAGACATGTATACACCCTCTTCCCTCAGTCCCTCCCCATCCTCCATATATTTGGACTAGATCTGTGATTTCACTGATATAGGGATCTCCCTGAGAGGCAAGTCCCTCTAGCAATGCAGATCACTAACTTTTTTATAACTTAGAGCTTAGAGAGCTGTTGAAAGCTCTGGGAAGTGAGATGAGTGTCCCAGAGTCCCACAGTCATGATATTTCAAAGATAGGACTCAAATCCAGGTCTTCCTGACTATTAAGTATATCACTATGCCTTACTCATAGTAGACACTTTGAACTAAGTGTCTATTATGTGCAAAATACTGGGCTAAGTATTGAGTTTACCTGCCAATATCATAGAGTATAAAAGGAGAGAGAAGAAGTGTTATATGAAAATAACTAGGAAGTAAATAAATATGACAGAAAAGTTGAGGAGAAGGCCAGGTACAAGGCTATGAGGAACCCCAGGAAGGAGAGATTCTGGGAGGCAGTGCTGTGTAGTGGCATGGGGACAGAGAACCTGTGTTCTGATGAGGGTATCGGGACAGCTCTCAGTGGCAAGGCAACAAGCATTTATGATGTGCTTGCCATGAACCAGGACTGGGTTGAGCCCTCTGATTATAGCTTCAAGGGGCTTCCATTCAAAATAAGTAGTCCTGAAACTGAACTGGAAGGAAGGGAAGGATTTGTAAAACCTACAAAGCTTTCTACCTTATCCCATTCCTAGTAGGTTAAACCAGGCAATTGTGGCCATTTCTATAAAAAGCTGGCCGTAGGACCCTTGGGTTTGAACTCAAGGCCCTCTTATCCAGTTGTTCCTACAGATATGACTCATCCCATTTTGGCTTCTAGACCCTTTTCTTCAGGACCAGGACTTGTCCCTGTGAGGGCTAGGTCTCTAACTTTAGAAATATGATCCTAAGGCTGGGGTTCTTAGCCTATTTAGGAAGTTCACGAACTGGGATGAAAAAATCTCCCTCTCAATTTTCATTAACCTCTAACTCAAAGTTATCATTTCCTTCAATTAAAATGGTTCAAAATAACACAATTCTGAGAAGCAATCCATGGGCATTACCAAACTGTCAGAAGGGTGCCCTGGTGTAAAAAGGGTTAAAAACCCTTGCTGGGGGCAGCATCTTTGTGAATGGTCTCTATGCTTCCATTTGACATTTTTACTACCCTGTGACTGCCAGGGGTCTTTTGCAGGGAAGCACTGAGCCCTGGGAATACATTCAATTGTTTGGAAGAGTCTCTTTCCCTCATTCCCTAAGGAATAATAGGGCAGCCAGAGTGAAGGGGGCAATTTATGCTCCTCATTTAGAGCCAATCCTTATATTATGCAATATTCCATCACAAGGGATGCTAAAGGACCAAAATGTGCAATTCGCAACTAAAATGTGCTCCCCCGAAGGTTATATTTCACTTTCACACATTACTGGCTGCAGCAAACAAGCCAAGAGAAAACATGTCCAGTGCCTGCTGCCTTTCCTCCTGGGTTCCTTTCCCCCATGTTCCTCAGAGGGCTGAAACCTAATAGGAGGGGACAATCACAACCAATTAGATGGTGTCACAGTGGATGGGGCACTGGAACAGGAGCTGGGAAACCTCAGGCATTTATTATCCGGGTGAGCCTGGGCTGGTTACTTGACACCCCTCAGCCTCAGTTTCCTCACTTGTTAAATGGAAATAATTATAACCCTTCTCTCACAGGGTTATTTGGATGATCAAATGAGATAATGTTTATGTAAGCACTTTGCAAACTTGAGGGGCCAAACAAATGCTAGGTAAGGTCATGATCTTTAAAGACTCACGAAATTGAGTGCTTAACGAATGCTAGTTGACTGACAACCATGTGGACCCCAAAACTCCCATTTCTATAATCACCACCAAGCTCATTCACTGCCTCTATTTTGGATGCTTCATTGTTCTTTTTGTTTCATCACACATTCCAATTCCTTCCTCATCTCTGTGTACACTCTAAAGGATTCACACAGTCTGATCATGTCCCAAGAATTTCCTCAGGACAGAAGATACTTGGGAGGAGGACTGATAATGTGCATCACAGGAGAAGATTCTCTAATAAACCATCACAACACAAACGCTTTTCCAATTTATTTCAACTCTTCCAGGACAGAGTTTTGTGTTCATTGGTAACATTCCCAGTACATATAATATTTTTTAAAAAATTACAGAATTGTCTTTTAAATGAGAAGAATCACCGAGTGAAGGATGGAAAGAACATTTTATACCCAGTTGATTTACCCAGACCTAGTCATTTTCATGGTATCTCCATTTATCAAAAGCTGTTATGAAATAAAGCACCCAGAACTGATATTCTCCAAGTCTCTTTGTTGGTGATATGCTAGGCAGCACAGTGTGGGGATGTTCTGTAAGCACTGTGCTGTTGCATGATCTAAATGCAGGGAATTTACCATAATGACAAAAATGACCACTGTTCCTTTGGGGGTAGCCAACCAGGAATGTCCACTGAGGTTTACAGGATCTCTGGGTCAGGAACCTAGAGGTTAAACCTTCAGGGGAAAGAAGGAACATATGTAGGTAAACTGAATCAGGTACCATGGAGGACCGGTGGAAGCCACAGGATCATGGAATTTAGAGGAGGAAGAAATCTTAGAGTCCACCTACTCCAACTCCCTCACTTTCCAGAGCCCTGGTAGCGTATCTTTCCCAAAGTAGCACCCATAGTGAGGAGCAGAGCTGGACTTCAAACCAAGGTTCTCCCAATCCAGTGTTCTCTTCACTGTATTCCAAAAAACCCAAGAACTTCTGGGCTTCTTAGTTCTGAATAGGCATCCAAGCACCCAAAGGTCATTATTAAGTTATTTTCACTCAATTTAGTTCTGAGTCCAAAACCTCCAGAGATGAGTCAGGGACTGGGGTCAAAGTCTCAACGCAGTGAAAGTGTCTGGAACTGGGGACGTGGCAGTCAGGAGAGATTGGGGGAGACAGTGGTTTTCCTATCTGAAAGAGAAGCTTTGCCTGCCTGTTCTGCGTCATCCCCTCAGGTGCATGGAAAGGACCCTCATGAACCCTCTGAAGAGTCTTTTCACCACCAGCCTCCTTTGGCATGAGCATCTTCTCCAGATGGAGAGGGAGCCAAAGTTCTAGAGGCTTAGGTCCTGGGTACCCTAACTTCTAGTCACTGGTATCATCCTCCTTGTGATGAAGGTCAAATAATCAAGCAGTCAACCAACCAACCAGCACTGATGGGGTGCACCGGATCAGCAGTAATTTTCAACGCACTTTCCCCCATGGAGTCCCAAGAGTGTGATAATAGCAACAATGGTATTTATCGTCATAATAACTGACATCTATGATACATCAAGGTTCATCCCATTTCAACCTTGTAATCACCTTGTGAGGAAAGGGCTACAAGTATTGTGATCCCCATTTTACAGAAGAGGTAACTGAGGCTCAAAGAGATTAAGGGAACTGCCCATGGCCATCCAGCTAAGGGAAGGTTCAAACCTCGGTTTTCCTGGCTCCAAGTCTAGCCCCGTAGTCGTAAGGTAAGCTCTGGTTCTGAGTAGCTGTTGGGTGCTGAGGTTGTTGTCTGGTGGCCAGAAGATGAAAGGAAAGTCTCTTAGTCACAGTGGCTTTGATAGAAGGTACCAGAGGGTAAAGGTGAGAGAGAAGTGAGGGTAAGTTAAAGGAAAAATATTACAAGATCATAGCTTTGGAGCTGGGATGGATCTCAGAGGCTACCTAGTCCAACTTCCTGCATTTTTTAGATGGAGAATAGAAGTCCAGAGAAGCTGAGTGACTTGCTGGGATCACATGGATAGCATGTGGTAGACCTAGCATTTGAAACCAAGGCTTCTGACTCCAAATTCATCCCCCTTTCTCCTGGACTACATTGCCTTTCCTTGTCAAGAGACAGAATTCATTCCAGATTTTACTAAGAAATTTGTATCAATCTCAACCTAATTGGACCATAAGAATTTAGTTAGCCCCACAAGGAAAAGAAGCAACAAAGGTCAGATCTAGCCCATCCACTTTCAATCCCCCGATTCCCAGTAACGGTCACCATTCTCTTTTACCTCTCTCTTTCACCTTCTTTCTAGCTTTCATTCCTTGCTGTCATGTGGAAATAAGAAGTAGCATTTGGCTCACAACAAGTCACTTACAGGACTCACAGATAGTCCTGGACTGTAGGGTTCAGGTCCTGGAGGATGATTTCAGGAGGAGCTCTTTAGCTGTTAATGGTAACCAGTAGAGGGAGAGCTCAGCATCAGAACAGAAGCGCTGCCAGGACCCAAGCCTCTCACAGGGGCGAGGATCAGCCTTTGCTACTTGCCAAGAGAAAGGATTGTACTGCAGAGAAACTCCTGAGAACAACCAAGCTCTCAGCAGGGAAACACAGGCACGGACACCTCAGAACATTAAACTTCCTGTAAGCACAGGTGCACTGCACAGTGATGGAGCATCTACTGTCTTGGTCACACACATATGACTGTGTGTGCGCACACACACACACACACACACATGATTTGGGCTCAGAGGAAAAGAGTGATGGAAACAGCAGCCATATTGCAACCGAGAGAGAACAGGTCTACATGGGTCCTTTATTTCTCTTGTACCTTCTGGCTTTGACAGAAGTTCTAGTTTCTAGTGCATGTTACCAGTTGCTTGGTGTCAAAATGATAGTGCAAATCCTAGGTGGAGTCCTTCTTAGTAACATGACATTTCATTGGTTTCTGTGGGATTGATAAACTACTTGTCTATTTCTTATTTATTGAATTGAACTAAATAGAATTTAATGCATAATTAAATAATGGTGTATGAAATTATATTTGTAAAGTTTGTCATCAGAGAAATATCTGCGGAACCCATCCCTTTGTAAGAGTGAGGGATGATAGCTCATGGAAACATGCCTACAGGCATTCCTTGGAGACATTGTGGGCTCAGTTCTAGACTACGGCAATGAAACAGATATCAAAATAAAACTGGGTCACATGGGACACCTAGGTGGTACAGCAGATAGAATGCCAGGCTTGGAGTCAGCAAGACCCAACTTATTAGTTTACTGACTTACTAGCTGTATGACTCTGGGCAAGTCATTGAACTCTGCCTCAGTTTCCTCATCTGTAAAATGGACTATAGAAGGAAATGACAAACCATTCCAGTATCTTTGCCAAGAAAACCCCAAATGGGGACATAAAGAGTCAGTCATGACTGAAATGACTGAATGACTGAAATGAACTTTTTGATTTCCCAGTGCATATAAAAGTTATGTTTATACTATATTGTAGTTTGTTAAGTATGCCATAGTATTATGTCTACAAAAAAAGTAATTTATTGCAAAAAAATGCTAACTATAATCAGTGTTTTCAGTAAATTCTAACCTTTTTACTGGTGGAAGGTCTTGCCTTGATGCTGATGGCTGATCAGGGAAGTGGCTGCTGAATGCTGGGGAGGCTGTGGCTATTGCTTAAAACATGACAGCAATGAAGTTTGTCACATTGAATGACTCTTCTTTTTACTTGAACACTTAGAAGCCATTGTAGGGTTACTCATTGGCCTAATGTCAATATTGTTGTGTCTCAGATAATAGGGAGCCCCAAGGAGAGAGAGAAAGACTGGAGCAGCCCATCAGTGGAACAGTAAGACCACACAAAATATTTCTCAGTTAAGGTTGTTGTTTTATATGGGCGTGGTTCATGGTGCCCTAGAACAATTACAATATTGACATCAAAGATCAGTGATGACAGATCACTAAAACATACATAATAGTAATGAGAAGATTAAAATATTGTGAGAATTACCCAAATGTAACACAGAGACATAGTGTGAGCACATACTATTGGAAAAATGGTGCCAAAAGACTTTGTTCAAGGTAGTATTGCCGCAAAACTTCAATTTGTAAAAAAAAAAAAAAAGCAATATCTTTGATGCACAATAAAGTGAGGCCATGCCTGTACCCTACTGGTAGTCATTTGATGTCAAATGAAAGCCACCAGCATGTTGTGTGGCCCCATGGGAGGACATGAACAAGTGTCACATAGGATGACAGCTGAAATCCCTACTGTTGGAATGACACAGTATCATCCCAGAATTTGAGAATTAGAAAGGACCTCAGAGGCACTCTAGTCTAACCCATCCCTATCATGAGATCCTAATACCACTAAATTATGGTTAGCAGGCATTCTTCATCTGGTCAGAAAAGCCCTGCTATAATAGATAATAAGAAGAGTAAGGACAGTAAAATTTGTAAAGCACCTTAAATTAGTATCTCATCTGGTCATCACAACAACCCTGGGAGGCAAGTGCTCTGCTTTTACAGATAAGGAAACTGAGGTTCTTTTCAGTTTTCTTTGTATCCTTGGCAGTACAAACTATAGACTAGGGAGCTGGAAGAGACTAGAACTTTTCATTCTCAATGACCTTTGTTCACTTTTTTGGACAAGGTTACTAACCTGGAAGATGAAGGGCATGTTGTAGATAAAGTTTACCCAAATTCCAGTTTAGTATTTTACAGTGTCCCATGCTAGCCCTGTGATAGAGATGGAGAGATGTGATCTAGACAAATAGATGTGTTTGGAACCACTAGACGGGTTGGCTTCCAAAGTGATTATGAATGGTATGATGTTCATGTAGAGAAAGTTGTGGAGTGCCTCAGAGCTCTTTGCTTGACTCTCTAGGGTAGAATCAGGATCATGCTGGGAGTTACAAAGACGAAAAGTAAGCCTTAACATGAAGAAAACTTCTAACAATTAGGAGTCTCTAGAAGTGTGATAGGCTACCTTGTGGGGGGAGGTAGTGAATTCCTCCTCTAGAGGTCTTCAAGCAAAGGTTGGGTGACCAAGTGCTGAGTATGGTATGGAGCCTTGTTGAGATATGTATTGGACTAAATGGCTTTTGAGGTATTTTCCAACTCTGAGATTCTCCAGTTCTGTTATTCTATGACTTAGGTGGGGATGGGGTAGGGTCAGGGTGAGAGTGGAGACAGGAAATTATTCATGATAGGAAATAAGCAATTGTAGCTGTCAGGTTATTTTCCCCTGAGTATAAGAACATGATAATTTTAGGGACTGACGTCCTGGTGATAGATCATAATTTAGTTTACATAAGGTTGATGAATTCCAATATATCACACTGGTATCATGGGGAAAAGAAAAATAGGATTTACAGCAGTGACAGACATTAGAGCTTGTCTAGTACAGCTTCTCATTTTACAGATAAGAAGTTTGAGAAGCTAAATGCTTGGTTCCCAAAGCAGGAAAAGATTGAAGAAAGATGGTAAAAGGCTTGAGCTCTGCCCTCTTGACTTTGACATATTTAGACAATATAGGGCCAATAGGAAAGAAGTTGTGTCTCTCTAACACTCCTAAGCTTGTTTCCCTTGAGGGAACTCCAAACATCTGGAATCCATGAGCCTAGAGGGGCAAAAGTGGGACTTAACCCAGAGATGGAGGAGAGTAATGTTGGTTTATAGGCTAATGTAGGCTACTGTTGGTCTTTTGAGAGCTTTCTGGTGAGGTCCAAGGGCAGACAGGTAGGAGATGGAGTGTTCTGTTAGTAATCGGGAGTTATATGCAACAAGACTGGCAAAGTAGGAAGGGGCCAGTTTATGACAAGCTTTAAATGACAGCCAGAGGAGATAAGATGAGAAGCTTTCCTCCCTCTAGTTGAACCAACCACCCAACCCAGCTTTGCCCCAGCTCACTGCCCACCTTAGCATTAAATGGCTGGACCACTTATAGCAGTTTTACTCTCTTAGCTCCAGTAGTGGTGCCAACGCCCAGCTACAAAGATATGAAGAGAGTGACCAAATTCCCATTTCCTTTGCCAGTGTTAAGAGTTCAGAAGTCTTTGAATTCCAGAGAAGATGAAACCCTGTCCCATACTTGAGCTATCTTTGAAGCCCTCTGATTGAGTGGGGCCCTTCCACCGTGAGCAGGCTGTGAGTCTATGAGTGTAGCAAAGAAAGCCTTGTAGTTCCACTAAAGATCCTCTTTCTGCTGCAGATTGTATTGATTTGAGGAGACACAGAGCATGCTAAAATGTGAAAGGGTGGTGGGGGTGGTGGGGATGTTTTATCAGGCTTTTCAATAGCAGCAGCACAGATGGGGTTTGGTTGAATAACTTCACTTTTGGTTCAGATATATTCATTTAAGCAGGTGCCTGAGGGAAAATGCCTGGTCCTAGGAGACTGGAACACTTCCCCAGAGTGTGTACCTCTTAAGAAGCTTCATTTCATTCTTCTTTCAGTATAGTGACGCCACTATTCACAAACCCCCAGGGAAATAAGCTACTTTATAACCATGTCGACTGCATTAAAAAATAAAGAAAGAGTCCTCGTAAATCACAGGAACCAGGCTCATTGACAATACTTTTGTACATAGCTACCAAATTTGTCTGTGGTCAGTTAAACATTAAAAAACCAACCAACCAACCATTCAACTCCAAAACAGAGTCAGGCCTAGGCATGATGCGGTCAAAGGGAATTTGTCTTCTTTCCCCCCAGACTCTCCTTTTCCCCCTTTCAGTAACCATTCTCTCTATTTTCCATTCTCAAGGCCCAAGTTTTCTTCCTTCATCCTCACTCTCCCCAGTCAAAGTAGGTCGGACTCTGCCCTCATCACTACAGCTGATGACTGACTGATCATATGTTAGTGGGACTCAGTTCCATGACTTTCCTCAACTAATACATGTATCAGCTTAAGGTGACCTTAGAAGAGCTTTTGTTTTCCCATTGTGAGATAAAGTCAGTGAGTGAATTATTGTGTCTACTATATGTCCAGAACTGAAGGACTTTTCTGCAATTAAAGGAGTATCAGGCATCAGCTTTTGGTCCATCCCATGAAGTCATACATCTCTTAAGGCTAATCCTGGGGGCAAACCTACTTTTTAATTAAAATATTTTTTAGGGGATAACTCACAAGAGCAGAGCAAGTAGATTGTGGGTTTGAGTCCATGGGTTCCTTCATGAGGGAGGATGAGTCGAGGAGTGAAGGAGACAAAGCTAGCAGAGTCAGATGACTTTACCTACATGTCACCAGCTTCTTCTAGAACCTAGGTCCCCTACACAAGCACAGGTCTGTTTAATCCCATACTTTCCTTTTTCCTCCCTCTGTCCGAAGATTCCCAGATGCAAAGTTTCTGACTTGCATGAGGATCAGTGCTCTTTTTATGTCATAACCTTTCTTATGGGCTAGTTTTGGAGTCAGAAAGATTGGGTTACAAATCCTGCCTCTGACCCTTACTGGCTGTGGGATTCTGGGCAAATCTCACTTTCCCAGCTCTTTTTCCCATCTCAGTTTCCTGGGGATAAGAATACTTTTAACACCTCAGAGGACTGTGCGGAAACTCAAATGAGATAGTATATGTAAAACACTATGTAAATTCCAGTGATATTAATAATTACTATTCCCATTCTAATGACCATCTCTAAAGGTTGAGAGTTCTGAATTTTACCAAGTATTCACTGCGGCAGCATCTGTTAAAAACATCTTTCTTACCTTTGTATTGGTCAGTCCTGACATTGCCTGGGTGACTGCGACCAAGGGTTGTCTGTGTTCTCATCATCTGATGACCAGGATGCCTCCCTTTTCCTTCTTCATGTCATTTCTAACTCTGGTAGTGAAATTTATGACAAATAAGCAGTTTGGGAAGAGCCTGGCACTAATGAGGGCATGTGTTCAGTCTCTGTGTCAGCAATTAGCTCTACTCAGTTTTTGCTCTCATTTGATTTTCTCTCTCTCCAGACCTAGGACTTAATTGGTGTGGGAAACTGTCAGGATAGAAACCCCCTCCATGGATGTAGCTTGGCACTTCCCCTATAAGGCATAGTCTTAAAAAGCTGCCCAAGGCATTGAGAAGTCAGTGAAGGTGCCTATGGTGAGTATGACTAGGAGTTTTTGTATCTGAGTCCAGAGAAGAAAGCTTGTTTTAAACAGGCCCCTTCCTAAAGTAGGACTACAGATACAGGCTCCTCCTGTATCTGAACGGGTTGTACATCAGGAAGACCTCACCTGGGGTATCTGAAGGGAGGAAGGGAACCTTGGCAGGAGTTCCTTCTTGCCAAGGGAAGGACCTGGCAATGAATCCATCAGCAAGCATTTATGAAAAGCCTACTATGTATCCCACAATATGATAGGCACCGGGGACGTGAAGACAAAAATCCGACAGTCCCTGCCCTCCAGGAGCTTAACATTTCATCAGGGGAGACAGCCAGGTATAGGCAGAGTAGACACAAAAATATAATAAACAAATGTTTGAGCTGTGTATTGTAGGAAGTGAGGGATTGTACCAGGTGGAGGTGAGAAGGAGAGCATTCCAGGCTTGGGGAAGACCAGACAAAAGACCGTGTGTGATGAACAGCAAGAAAGTCAGGCTGGCTAAATGTTAAGGTACACAAAGGGTAGTAGTGTTTGAGGAGACTGAGAAAGAAGATTGGGGGGTGATTGTGAATGGTTTTAAAATCCAATGAGAGTGATTTATAGTTTATCCCAGAGGCAATATGGAGCCACTGGAATTATTGAATAAGGCAGTGACATGCTCTGACTCTGCCTTAAGGAAAATCACCTTGTTAGCTATGTGGATTATGAATTGGAGTGGAGAGAGACTTAAAGCAGGAAGACAAATGCAGGGGAAGGCAAGGGTGTGGGTGCTGAAGGGGTAGAAGGAGGTATCTTACCCTGGGATGTTACCATTGTCACCCTGTAAACCTCAGCACCCTGGGAAAAAGCTTTGGTCAACCCAACCTAGTTGATGCTCTGGTCTATGTGTCAGGGGCTAAACGGAAGTATCCTTGATTTCCAGGAGCCCTGTGTCTATGTGACAGCACCCTACCTCTTTTTGTTTCTACCTAGAATCAAATTTTGTCTCTAAAATTACAGCTACATGCAGAAAAAATCCTGATACAAAGCAATTTGTCATTCTAGGAATGATGGGTCACTTTCCCTGCCTGATTGAGGCAAGGGCTCCACCGTATCTCAGAATCCATCAGTCTAATGTGAACTGAGTTTGCTCACTGGAGCACCAACCCTTATATGCTCAGAAACAAAATATAAGCTGACTTCTCTGCATGGTCAAGTAGTTTCCCTCTGAGTCTCTGTCTGACTGAACACTCTAGGCCTGCTACTAATCTGTTTGGGATTTAGGACTGTCGCACCTTGTCCCACCCCCAAAACCAAATGTCTTCATAGTCTCTCTCATCCTTCATACCAAAGCCTCTTGTCACGAAGTGTTTTACTTCATAGGATTACATCCATTCCATGATCTGGATTCTCCCTAAAATTCCTACTTAAGCCTTGAAAAGCCACTGAGGGCTGCAACTCACCCAGAAGGAAAACACATTTGGAGTGACCAAACAAGCATCTCCCATTCCCACTGCATCCATACCATCCACCAGGGTCGGTGTTCTTTCAGCATGAACTCCAGGTCTTCCTCATCCTGGTCACTTCTGAACAATTCCCAACTGTTCCAACAGAAAGTGACTTTGTGGGAATGCTGGCTTTGTTCAGTATTGAAGATAGGGTGGGTGGGACATATGCATATACATGCACACACACATATATGTATATACACATATCTGTGTGCATGTGCGTATACACCCAAAACACATGTAAAAATATATTAAATATGAACCACATGGACACATGTATATATTCTATATGGAATATATGTGTGTGTGTTACATATGAAATATGTATGTATATTTATAGTTATTTTTACTTTTAGACCAGGAAAACATTTGGATTTTCTTAAAATGGAAATGCAAGCTACATAATGCCATCTTTGGTCTGTCATTATGAGCTGAGAAAAACTTCCTCCGAGAGCCAATGCCCGCTTGGAGACAGGTGCTTACAGTTTTAATAACTGATGCCTATTTTGGACTTTAAGGGAAATGATGTTGAAGGCTGATTATTTTTTCCACCCAAATTCTTTTGTCCCATAGATATAAGCCTGGAAAACTGCTCAGTGCTGATAAGCCTTGGGTTTGCTACAGTTTCCTTGCCTCCAGTCTTCACTCAGGTTCTCCGCTTAATTCAATAACAGAGCTAAGTTCAAAAGTCAGCAAAGGTACCAGTGCAGGTTAATTGTGGGACTCTACTGCCTGGGCCAAACTTGAGCCTTCTAAGTGGTGATTAGTAGTGAGGGAAACCCACCTTAAACACTTCTCCTACTTAATTGCAAATCCCTGCAATCATGGACTTTAGGTAGCATTCTTTGACTTAGGACATACAGGGGCTTTGTCCTTTCTCCCCCTCCCTCTTTCTTCACTCCTCCATCATCTGTCCCTGTCCAGCCTGTGGAGTCCTACTGATCCACAAGCCCCCTTTTAGAAAGATCATTGATTAGTTGGGGATTGTTCAGAAGAAGTGACCAGGATGGGGAAGGTCTGGAGATAGTGCTGAGGGAACACCTACCCTGGTGGATGGTATGGATCCAGTAGGAATGGGAGATGCTTCTCTGGTCACACCAAATTTGTTTTCCTTCTGGGTTAGTTGCAGTCTTCAGTGGCTTTGTGAGGCTTAAGTAGCAACTTTTGGGAGAATCCAGATCATGAACAGATGTAATTCTATGAAATAAAACAGTTCCTGACAAAAGGTTTTGGTATAGAGAATGAGAGAGAATATGAAGACATTTGGATTTGGGAGTGGGAACAGTGGAATGCATTAATATACTTAAGGTAGCTGGACTAGCTAAGTCAGTTGTTACCTGAGCATTCACACTGAGGCTGGGCTGAAGGCAGGCCAACGGCTGAGATAGAATATTGATAGGAAAGGAGAAAGGGATTACATGACTCTGGACAAGTCACTTCATCCCTTTGGGATCCAGTTTCCTCAACTGTAGTGGTTTGCAAATTAATCCAAGGAGCAATATTTTGATATTGTTTTATTCCTAGTAGCAATAGGAATGGAAGGGAATTAGACTTTGTATAGCACCTACTGTGTGCCAGGCAGGCACTATGTTAAGCACTTTTTTTTTTTTTTACAAATAGTGATTCATCTGATCAATAGTTATGTGTGACTGTTTTTTCTAAAACTAGGCTGACTCAAAATGTCTAACCCTGATCAGATGAAACTGGATTCTGGTAGTTTCTTCACTAATTTTATGTCTGTTTAGAGATAACTCTCATGCTGTACATATGTTGTTCTTTTTCATTTTATTTTTAGTCATGTGGCTTTGAAAATGGATAACAAAAGAAGTGTGGAGAAGTTGCAGTCTTAAAGAGCACACTTCAATGACTGTTAGGACATCTCAATGGCTGTTGGCTTGGGGACGTCAGGTATTTCAAGGTTCCTTCAAGTTGATCAGGCAAGATCTGTCACACTAAAGGCAAAGGAGAGCACATTCACAATTTTTTTTAAAAGCCAAGAACTGATAGACAATTACTGTAAAAATAACCTAATTAATCACCAGTTCCATTCTACCCTTTAAGAATGGACAGTTTGGACTAATCATTTATCTTTCAACTCTAATTCCTTTCCTGATAATAGAAGAATGAAAGTATTTATTTCAGATGCCCTTTTACTAAATATTGTAGAGAATAACTATCCGTCTGTAGGATAATTGATCATTTATCCCATAAATATATATATATGAGTTGAACTTTACTCTATCTTGCCATTCAAGGCAGGCTAAAATGCAACCAAAGAACAGTCAGTCCAACATCGTATCATGAGGACATTGGTTTGGAAATAGGACCTTAAGAGTACAAGATTTGGGATTACTAAGGAACCACTCAGTTCCTTAAGCAACTGTGATACGTTAAAAGTCAAGTCACTGCAGGGGGCTCAGTTTCCTCATCTCTCAAATCAATGATTTAGATTAGGCGATCTCTAAGTAGAATCTGAATTACAAGGACATTTATTATTACTTTTATGTAACTTATGGTCTAGGGCCTTCTGGCTTTGTCTTTATACAAACTAATTCAATACACGTGAAGGCCTGCAAATATTATGTTCTTTTTGGTTTATATCATCTCTGCTCATAGTTTGCTGTGGCACTTGTTCATTGTATTTTTTATCCCATACAGCCGCAGATGTGGGTTAAAGTGTCCCTAGCCATATGATCACCTAAGACTTAAAAAATGCATTCATTAGGTATTGAACAGCTTTTATTCCCTACAAATGAAGAAAGTGTAGAAAAGACTCACTATAGTCCATAGGTAATCAATACTTTCCTCCTTCCTCTCTTCTGCAGAATCCTAAAGTCCTGTACACATTTCAGGGTGTAGATTCCTTCCGGTTCCTATTTCATCCCATGTAGACCCACTTAGGGATCAGACTCATTTAGAAGGAAAATGTTTGGAGCTGCTAGATAAGCAAACTTCTCCTCAGGACCTCATTATCCCAATAAGTCACTGTAGTATAAAAGTACAAAGTTCAGGTCCTGTGTTCCTCCATATTGTGACCTTTGCCCCTTGCCAATGGACCTCTCAGCATCAGGAGCTACATGGGTCATATGCTTTTCTCTCTGAGATATTTTCTCTCTCTAAGATTTTTGCTGCTCAGAAAATTCTCTTTTCCTCAACAGAAGGCTAGATTCTGAGCCCTTGAACTTAGACTTATAGGAGGTTACCCTGAGATTGGTACTACCCAAGAAATCCTTCATCTCTGATAGAAAGTTGGACTCTGGGTTCCAGAATGACAGTGTAAATAAACTCCCCTTTAAGGACATGTATATGAACATGTTTTCCTTTGCCATATGCCTTCACTACAAAACAATCATTAATGATTCTTGGAGTTGAAAATCATGGATGAGGGGGAAGAAATCTTAAGCATCCTGAAGTGAAATGACCATTCACACCAGGAAACATGACAGAACTCTGGGAGGTAATCCAAGGAGGTAGGTATGAAGGCCAAAGATCCATGGAAGAGGGCAACCCAGGGCTGGATGAGGGGGTAGAATAATTTGTATAGCAGGGGCTTGGCCAAGAGTAGGAAGGGTACCCCTCTCCCAATCCATGTCATCTCCTAATGATTCCCCCTAGCCAATCTGTGCTGGTTTAGGCTCTAATTGCTACATTATGATGAACTTGCTTGGACATTCAAAGTAGCCCCATCATTCAGAAGAAGGGTAGCATACTTAGTACATCCATGCTAGCAGTAATTGGAGGTTGGGCCCTTCAAGAAAGTTTTTGTAGCCCAGGAACCTCTGAGTTTGATGGAAGAGGCAGCATGATATCCTTCCCACAAATGAAGAGCTCCTTCATGAGTCATTGTCTAATTAATTAAAAAAGTTACTGGGTACTGTGGAAAGAGTACTGGATTTAGAGTCTTCCCTAAGTCCCTACTATGTGCCAAGCACTTCAGTAAGTACCAGTGATATAAAGAGAGGCAAAGGACAATCCCTACCCTCAAGTATCTTAAAGTCTAATGGGGGAAGCTGAAAGTAGGGGTGTGTGTGAGGATATCCACTGGACATGCTGATGTTCAGAAGAATCCAGCAGGATGGGAAATGGAGAGATGACTGTCCTGAGCACCCTCCTTAAATGAAATATCTGGGAGGATCTCTTTACTATCCACCCTCCTTAATAAGAGGGAGGGAGAAGTCCCAGGGACAGGGAATACTGATGAGGTGTCCCTTCCAGTGTTGATATGATCTGGATTCAAATCCTGTCTCTCACTACTTTTGTGACCTTGGACAAGGCATTAAACTTCCATGAGACTCAATTTCCTCAACTATAAAAGGAAATAGTTGGACTTGGTAGGGTCCAGGTCCTTTCCAGTTCCAAATGTATGATCTTATGTTCTCCTACAGTTTTTACTTGGACCACTCATCTGGGTAGTAATTTTTTGAGCAAACTTATGTACACATCAGCTATTTCTTGCTCATAATCTTATCTTTTTTTCTGGAGTACAACTTTAACCGCAGAAAATTAAAAATAATGATGTCTTGAGAGATTGGAGAAAAGCACATTCATTAAGAGCTCCCTCTGAGCCATTAGTGGCTTTGGCAAAAAATTCCAGTGTCTCAGAACAGGAGAGGGAGATGTGTGCATCTGTTGTATTTCAAACAAGTTAAGAGAGTATATGTTAATAAGGAAAAATGAGAGGGGCCTTGGGGGGCAGAGCAGTGAAGCCCATGCTGTGCACAAAGAAGAGAAGTCTATGAAACCACTGTAATGTCAGCTTCCCTTGGCATCTGCAGGCTGCCTCTGGCACCAGGCCAGCAGCATTTGTCCAATTAGCCAATTCACCAAACCATTGGTGGTTCACTTCATTGGATGAATTGAGATTACCCTAATAAAGCTCCTACCATCCACGCTAATTGGGATTGAAGACTAGTCCTAATTAGCAAGGAGTAGGAAATATAGAACATGAATGTAGGCGCTTCATTCTTAAGATCACAATGCAAACTACGGGCCAAAAGAGACAATATTCATAAAAATACTTAGTATGCGCACCTTCTCCTATGAGCTGAAAAAGTATTGCCTCGTTGGTGTCTCCCAGACTTACTTTAATAAATAATAATAAATAGATAAAGACCATTTAAAATCACTACTTTCACTGTTGGTATGCAAGTTGTCCTGTCCCCTCCCCACAGAATATAAGCCTTCTAAAGGTAGACACAATCTCACTTCTATATTTGCATGTCTAGTACCCAGTCTGATACCTGGCCCCTAGGTGATAGTAATTAAATGTTCATTTATCGATTGAGTGTTGTGTTTGTATCCTCAGTTCCTGAATATTAAGAATTTATTAGTCTCATTGAATTAATGAATTAATTGTTGAATCAGGGATTGCTATACTGACGTAAGATTATTCTCTTAAGTAAGTTACACATGTCTTGCAGCAAAAACTTCTCCAGTCAATTCTAGCCTGAAGGAATTCAGGACAGAGTATTTTCAAATGACTGAAACCTTAATAGATGAGGTTTTGCAAGAATTTTATCTAAATTTTATTAACTTGTTAAGCCACAAAGAGGAAGAAGCTGTTTAAAATGTTATGTCACAAACTCTAGTTATTTAATAATCTTGTTATAAAGCATATATTAATTTCATTAGATTTGAGGGAGGGTGGAATGTTTAGGATGGTGTTTAGAGTAAAATAGAAGTCTTCCAAAAAGAATATAAGATTATAAAGAATAAAAAGAATTATAAAAAGAATAAAAGATTATAAACAAGTCATTCATAACTTAGCCTGGTCCTATCTTCTTCACCTAGCTCCATTGCTCATTCCTTCTCTTTTCTCATAGTCAGACCACTCCTTTCTACTAACTCCTCTCTCCTTGCCTACAAATACACAAGGGACTCCCCTCCCTTTATCCTATTAGCTGTTCAAGTGAGTATTCCATAGTTCCCTTTTTCTTTACTGATGAAAATTTGAGAGGAGTTGTCTACATTCACTGCCACCACATTGTCATCCTTTACTCAGTCATCTACAATTTCATATCCATCCTCACCCTCTACCAACACATCTTTTTCCAACATCATTGATGGCCTCTCTTGGTTTGGGACCAGACTTGTGATGTCATTGGTATGGGGAAATCTAATTCAGATCTCTGTATAACGTAGAGATTTAGAAATTTGCCTTGGGGTACTAAGTTAATTAATTAGGAAGTTAAATCACTTACCTAGGATCATACAACCAAACCCACTTTTCTAGGTCAGATCTTTTCACCATGCCATACTGCATCTCAGGCAATAGCTTCTTCATTGTCAGATCAAATGGTATTTTCAGTTCCTTTTCTCTCTGACATTTCTATAGCTTCTTATTCATCCATCCATCCATCCAGTCATTCATCCAACATGCATCTATTTTGTGCCAGGCATTTTGCTAGGTACTTGGAACTTGCATTTCATTGTGGGGAGAGCAACATATCTGCAAACGAAAGGAAGACTCAGTTAAGCTGAGCCTTGAAGGAAGCCGGTATTTCAAAGGGCCAGAGTGTTGAGTGCTTTTCTAGGCATAACAAACACAAACAGTGTGTCCATGGAAGATGGAGTGTTTTGTATTGGAATAGAAGGGAGTTTTCCCTCTTGGTTCTCCTTCTACTTACCTAGTGGTTCCTTCTTGATTTCCTTCAATACTTTGTCATTCATCTCCTTTTTCCAAAGAACAGAGATTCTCCCAAAGTTTGACCTTCTGAATGCACTCTGACCCTTGGTAGCTTACCCACCTTATAACTTCAATTATCACCTCTATGCAGTTTTTAAAAATCTCTTTGGTTTTGGAAGCTGATGGAAGCAGGATTTTTACAGAGCCAGTCTCTAACCTGACAACGATGAAACAGTAGGCCAGAGGCAAAGTGCCAGTAATCAGGTAGCTGTTTAATTAATTGCTTACATTATGAGGAACAGATTTATAAATCGGGAACTCTCCTGATCAGAATTCCACCTTGCTGAAGTGAGGACAGAAATTATATACATAAATCACAAGTGGGAAGGGAGCGGGGAAGATGGATTATAAACAAGCATTTCCCAAGGTATGAGTTGTTTCCCACAACAAATCCACAAATCTCCCAGTACAACAATTCTTTGATTATTTCAAATCTGGGGGGTTGTGACCAACCCCGAAGACACCGAACCAGAGTTCTGTGATGGGAACAAGTTTTACAGTCTTCACTTAAGGTACACAGACACAAGGATGCCAGTAATCATAGTGTTGTCAAAGTTTGATTGATCATTTCAAGCTGCATTGTAGGTCTGACTCAAACTAGAAAAGGCAATTGTGAAAACAATTTGAAATTATTAGTATATTCGTTACATATATCACACAGATATAAAAAATCATCATTCCCTTCACACTGTAAATGTAGCACAATTTTCTCCGTGAGGTCTCATCCCTGTTTCCTAACAGACTGTTAACTATGTGGAGCTTGGGGTTTCATCGACTCCTCTAATTCTGAATGTTCAGAACTGAACCTCTCTCTCTCTGCTCCAGAATGGCACCTGGGGCACATAGTAGTTGCTTAATAAATGCTAGTTTCTCCTCCCAGAATCTATTTCTAATGAAAGCACTATCCCCCTTTAAGTCACCCACAATAAAGTCTTGGGTTTTAAAGCAGCATGGAACCATGGAAAGAACACCCAGGAGACCTGGGTCCTAGTCCCAGCTTGACCAGCCTAATTGTCATGGTCATGGGTCAACCACCTGACCTCTTTGCCCTCCAGTTCATTGATGTGTATAATGAAGAAAGTTGGAGCTCTAAGATGACTTCTGCTTATGATAGTCTGTGATTCTAAGCACTGATTCTGTTGTTTGAAATTCTCAGCTAAGGGAGCCAATCAGAGATGGGTTATAGAGAAGGCTTATCTCCTTGCTGTAATTGAACACCCATTGTGGCTCAGTCACATGAATCTGAAGGAGTGAAGAAAGTTGTTTATTTTATCCCCTACTAGGATCCTCCCTGTGCCTTCTCCTTACCAGAAGCCTGGACTCCACTTCCAGGGCTCTTGGTTCTGCTAAGTCTACTTTTGCCTTATCTGGACTGCACCCAAAAGCACCATCTCTCATTTCTGTTCCTTTAATGTTTAGTCTTCCTGCATTAGAATGGAATCTCTGTGAGGCAAGAACTGACTTCCCTCTTATATTTTTATCCCCAGCACTTAGCACAGTGCGGCATATAGTAGTCACTTAATACATGCTTTATTGATTTAATCTAACTTAATGGCTCATAACAGCCGACATCAGCAAACTGTTATTATGGCCCTAAAATATAAGTGAATGCTAAAATCCAATCCTAGAGCTTAATTTCTGCTGTCAAAAGGTAGAAAAATGCTATGTAAATAGCATTGGAAGCACTTGGGCTGAGAGCCAGGAGCCATTCCAAGTTCAGCCACTAATTAGCTGGATGACCTTGGCCAAGCCCCTTGACTTCCCTCTATTTCAGTTTCTTCATTTGTAAGATGAGTATAATGCTCCTTGCCCTACAACCCTTTCATGTTTGTAATGGGATTAAATGAGATCATGAATATTGGATGTAGAATATATACTCTGAAAAGCAACACGTGTCATGTAAGTTATCATTAAATTATTTATCCCCAAGAAGGATGCTTTGGGCAGAAGTTAGGTAGGTCAAGGAATCCAACATGACTGTTAGATGGTATAGTTTTTAGCAGTCATTAGGAAAAAAGTATCTGCTCCATTTTTCAGTGTTAGTTAATGGATATAGGGGTACATAGTCTTGGAGATTTATTGAGAATATGTAGTAGTCACTCCCACGTTTATACTACTGCTATTGTGACAATCTGGAATAGCCTTTCTCCTCTTCCCTGTGAATTATTCCACTAATCCTTAAAGGGAATTTTCATAACCTTTGCTTCACACTGACCTCTTCTATTCCTTCTAATCTGATTATGGCAGTCCTGCCTGTTGGCTGTACCTAGAGGTAAATGGTTGTTGCCATCTCATGGAATAATTTCTGTCTTGTGTCCCATGTCCATGGCTGTGGCTCCTACTTCTTTCTTGGACATACTGTGTCACAGACATAGTGCTTCAGATACACACACCAGAAGATCTTGTCTCCAATCCCTGAAGCCCATGCAAGTTTTCTCCCTTTTCTCCCTAGATAAGAGTGAGAAAATTACAATGCCTAAGTTGCCCAGCTATTATAGTTCACAACACCACACACATGCAACACACACCTACACATTCACTTGCACACACAAACACATACAGTAGCTATTATTAATCTGGGCATGACTCTCCCCATGATCACTGCCAGGAAGGACTGAGGTAGTGTAGTAGCAGTGCTACACTGCCCTTTCCCATACACATTCCAGTTACCTTTAGTGACATCTCTTTTCATTTAATGTAATACCTGTGGAGGAGGCAGGAAACCAAATGTCTTTTTCTTTTTAGTCTCTTTTCCTCTTCTTTACTCTCCCACATCTGCCACCCCTGACCTAGCCATGGCTGCAGCCTTGAGAAATGGTCAAAACTAGAACTTTGATGAATCTGAAAAGAAAATAGACATCCACTTTGGAATGAGCAATGAAATCAGAGTTGCTGCCCTCTGTGAGATCATTAGACATCAAACAAGGTACAGATCATGGCTAGCACCCTCAATCTGACAGTAGAAAGAATGAAGAGAAGTCTATTTTCTTCACCTGGGCTGGGAAAGGATCATGTTGATTAGTCATCGACATATATTTAGCCTATATCAAGATAAAGAATCAAATCCTAGAATTTAAACCTGATTTCTAACATCTCCAAAATGAAGACTTGGGAATCAAAGGGAAAGAGAAGAGACATGGTCATAAAATGAGTCACTTGCTGATTGAAAATAGTCTTCGGGGCCCAATTATCACTTGATATTTTCAAGCAAATTATTACTTTCTGATTTGTTCAGTGGTTATGTGTGATGATTAATACGCTTCCCTTGAAGCATAAATTATTTTTAGATGTCTGGTCAATGCAGTGGGCTGCATTCCTGGCAACTGTGGTGGTTGTTTCTTCTGGCTAACATCCAAAGGTGTAGATGCTTGATGTAATTGACTAAATTCTGAAATCATGGTGCCCAGTTTAATCACTACAGGTGCTAGCTCAGAGAGAGGAGAAATTAAACCCAATATTAAAAAATGTTCTTGAAGGATCTCTTGGCATTCTTGATAACTTTGTGGTGCCTTTGTCCAAAAGTGTATGATGTCAGCTAAAATAAATGCTAAATTCACTTGCTTGTGGCTAGGAGACTTGATCAGACAAATGATTATCTAAGTTTGTTCTACAGTTGTGAGATTTTTGTAAATTCTTATAGTTAGGACCATAGAGATTATGTAGTACAGTTCGTTTTATAAATGAGGAAAATGAGATTCAGAAAGCTGAGAGCGCTTGTCTGGGGCCACAGAGTGAGTGAATGAGTAGTAGAGTAGGGAGTAATGCTCACAGTTTTTAGACTTTTCTCTGACTTTTTAAATGTACTACAATGCTCTGCATTATGAATGGGTGACTCACAGTTTCTGGAAACCAACTTTCACAATCTCGTTCTTTTTTTGCCTTGCCCTCACCTGGGAAAATGGTGACATTGCCCTTTCCTCTCTATTTCATTCTAGGCCAACAGACTAACTTTGGTCCTGGACAAAATTCAAATACAGTTTGTTGTTTCTAACAGCCCACTTTCCTTTCTCATGAGCTGGAAGCCCCAGGCTGCAGCATCTTGGAAGACATGTGCCTTTCCCATGCAGGAAGCTGGCTTCCCAACCAAATCTCAGTCACAAAATTTGAGAGTCAGAAAGAATCTCTGTGGCCATTTATTCCTATACAAGAAAGGAATGTCCACCATAGTATGCCCAGCGGATGGTTGTATGATCCCTGTCTGAAGACCTTCAAGGCAGGGGATGCCACCCACTCTGGGCAGCCCTTTATCCTTTTGGACAGCTCAAACAGTTAGAATTTTTCTCTAGGTAAAACCTAAATTTTCCTCGCCATCTCCTTGAAAGGCTCCTGATTTTGCCCTCTGATTTTGTATAGCTACCCTTCCACATGATAACCCTCCAAATACTTGAATATTCTCATCTCCAGGTTAAATATGCTTGATTTATTTAAGCAATACTGATAAGACATGGAATTAAGCCCTTTAACCACCTTGGTTACCCACCTTTGGGCACTTTTCAATTAATTAATGTCTGAGAGCTGGATGCAATGCTCCAAATGAGATATGACAAGGGCAGACAGAGTATAGCAGAATTAGCACCTCCCCATTTCTGGAAGCCATATCTCTCCCAATGTAGCCCAAGACTGAGTTAGCCTTTTTGGCTGCTGTGTCACACTGATGATCATTCATCACTGTGACACAGCCGTCAAAAAGGCTAATAGGATCAAAAGCTGCATAGGGATCAGGATGGATGAAGACTAAGAAGAGGTCATTGACATATGTAACCAGGGGCTCAAGTCCTCAGTGATTACTGTGGGAGGTCCAGAGTTGGTGGGAGCTTGGGAGAGGAGAGATTGTAGAATTTCTGCCTTCCATCTTCAAAAGAGAAAGAAGACATAAAGTTCTAGAGTCCCTGAAAGGAGAGAAAGACTCTGGGAAGAAGCTGACATGGAGAATAGTAAGTACCTCTATCATGTCGCTCTCCCATATCAGAGGGAGTTTCCCCTTGGGCAAGATCTGGGAATCTCTCTCTTGGTTGAATTGACATATCTTGTTCAATAGAAGAACTCGTTCACTCTGTATATCATCTGATACATTCTCATGTGTATACTTTCTCTAATTTCTATTTGCTATTGGCTTGATAAGTGAGTTCATTTATTATTTACCATGTGTGGTTTTTGTGTAACTGGCATTCAGTGGGAAGGGAGTCAAGTCTTGAATCTATAGTGTGGAACACTCCTCCGTGAAATGACAGTGATGAAGAGTACAGCTTATACTTAAGAAATATTTCCCCTATACTAATAATATTTAAGGGGAAGATAAACTCTCTGAGGAGAGCAGTGGCCAGCCTTGTCATGCCAATTTTCTGGTCCCCTTCTGGCAAGAGTCAGTTTTCCTTGGAAAGGGGTGGATGGAGGAGACGGAAGATATCTTTTCATGATGTGACTCTTTGAGTCACATTAAGGCAGATTCATGTATTAGTTTACTTTTGTAAAAAAAAAGATTTTGTTGTATTTATATGTTGTTGTAGTTAAATCTCAGATATTTAAATGCATTTTGCTGTTTTCAATGGAATTTCTTTTTCTGTTTCTTCCTCTTGGATTTTATTAACAAAGCAATGAAAAACTAATTATTTGTAGATTTATTTTTTATCTTACAGTACTACTTTGGTAAAACTATTAACTGCTTAATTTTTGTTGTTGTTGATTCTCTAGGGTTTTCTATCTCAGTATTATCAATAAAAACAGTATAATAATATTTACGTAGCACTTGAAGGTTTTCAAAGATCCCTACAAATATTATTTCATTTTATCGCCACAATAACTCTGGGGAACAGGCACTAATATTATCTCCATTTTACTAATGAGAAAACAGGCAGATAGCATTTAAGTGTTTTGAATTTAGGACTCAGGTCTTCCTGATTCCAGGTCCAGCTCTCCAGTGACTGCTCTACTATTCAGGGTATTTTTTTAGGTTCTAGGAATGCTTGCTTACAAAACAGAATCTTTGACTCAAAAAAGCTATGATCTGGTCAGGAACAGAACACATATATGTGAAACAGTGAGTAACTGTAAAAGTGCAGATGGAACATTTCTGTTTTCTTCCCTGTGATATAGGGGCGGTTGAAACATTTGTGGTTGCTGTGTCTTTTGGGAGAAATCTGGGGGTTAGGATACTATAAAGAAATAAATTCCTAATGAGGTTGGAAAGTGGTATCCTTTAAAAAAATAAAGCAAACCCCTCCAACAATCCTCTTCAATCCCTAATCATTGCTTATATCTTTAGAAAGCTTAGATTCTTAGATTAGATTTATAGATTATTTTATCTCCAAGTAAGGGGTTGGTAATTATCTAGCAATGCTGGATTGGACAGAAAGTCAATTTAAATGATTGAGATCAGCTCATGGATTGGGCCTACAAACTGGCCTACCAGAGTCTTTAAGTACATAAAATGAAATCATTTGGAAAGTTCTTATGTTCAATATGAGCCAAAAAGAATAATTCCGTGACTGGGACTTGGGAACTTTTATGACTAAGGAAGAGAGGAAGGGGCAGGGAATAACTCTTGCCTGGCTTGGACGAAGAATGGGGTGAGACTTTTAAATGAATAACTTACAATCTCGTAACCAAGAATACAAAATATTTTGAATACCTGATCTGACTTGATCCTCCCAGCCACTTTATGAATTAGGGAAGGGTAAATATTAGCTGCATTTTTACATTAGATATTAGATCTAATAATAAACCATTTATTAAGCATTTACTATGTGCTAATATTTGGTAACACAAATACAAACAAAAAGACATCTGACCTCCAGAAGCTTACCTTCTAATGGGGAAAGACAATGACATGTAAAAGGGAGCTGGACACAAAGGAATCTTGAGTGTTGGATTCACTGGTGTAGGTCATTCCTGGTGAGGAAATTTCCACTCTCAGGGCAGATCTATGACTGCTCTGAAACTTAGAGGATTTTCTTGGGTGTCTGAGAGGTTCAATGACTTCTCTGGAGCCACCTGACCTCTTGAGGCATAGGTGAGACTTGATTCCAGACTCTAAGGTCAACATTCTATCCATAGTGTCATGCTGCCTTTTGAGTCCCATTTGAAAAAGGAACTGAGGCTCAGAGAAGCTAGATGACTTGCCCCCAAAGCACACAGGTACTAAGTGCTAGGTTAGCACACAGAGGCACGTCTTTTGACTGCAACTCTAATGCTTTCTTGAGCTCTGAGAGGTGAACTTTTATCTTTCAAAACAACTCTTCAGTCTATTTGTTGGCCATCAACATACTGTTGCCTTTCCTGGCCCTCCTTGGAGCTTTCATGTTATCTTCCCCTATTATGTAGTAAGCTTCTGGAGGTCACGGACTGACTTACTTGTTTCTATTTGTGGTCTTAGAGCTTAACACGATACCTGCCAATGAGGAAGTGCTTAATAAATGCTATCCATCTCTTTCTCTCTCTCCATCTATCATCTATCTATATTTATCTATTTATCTGTCTACCTCCCTATTATTCCTATTCATCATCTATCCTACTCTACATCCTTTAAACCAAACAAACCTTTGAACATTGACCCAGGCCAAGAAGCTCTCAACCTATAATAACTATAATAACTTATAATATAATGGGAGGCTATGGATGATGGTTCTACAAAGGAGGTGAGCTGGCCCAGTGTAATCATACCTAGGCCTTAAGTAGGGCTAAATGCCTGGGACTGCCCCAAGTTGTCTAATATAAAGGATGCTGAAAGCACATTGAGTTTTCTGCCAAAATACACATCAAAGCTTAGTACTAAGTCAGCAAGAAAAATGTGTTATATTAATAAGCTCCCATGTGGTCCATGTTCTCTCTCCATGAGCTTCTTACTGCATGCCTGGCTTGGTTACACCCTCTCTCCCCTGCTCCCAGGTCTTCACTATAAATCCCAAGAAGGTTTCCCTAGTAGTAGACTCAAGATCTCTGGGTTTTATGTATCACTTGATCCAGGTGCTGGTCCAAGAGAATAAAAGGTTCTCCTTATCACTTTGATCACTTGTTCACTTGTCACTTGTTCCCCAAGATGGCAGACAAGCTCCTGTCCTGTCACTACAGTGTTCAGAAGAGGGCATTGGCTGTCCCTGGCATCTCCTTTCCCAGGGTTTTCTGTATTAGTGACACTGCAAATGGAGCATATTCTGATAAAGTGCAAAGACTCCTCTTGACTCTATCTAGAGGCAGTTACATGGTGCTGTAGGTAGAATGCTGGTCTGCGAGTCAGGAATACTTGACCTTTGCCATCTGCGTAATCCTGAAAAAGTCATTTGACCTCTACCTGCCTCAATTTCCCCAGCTGTAAAATGGGGATGATAATGGCACCTACATATAAATAATAAATGATTGGATTAATTTTGGGTGACCCAAAGGGTGATGAAAAGATGCATGGTGGATGTATAGATGGAATGCTACAGAATATTATCAGTGATGGCTTGTACTTGAAAAGCAATATGCCAGGGTATAAAAATCTATGTTACCCTACAGGAAAGAGAAGGAAGAGGCTAACAGAAGGGGGCAGAAATAGAAGGGAGGGAAAATTGGGGGAGGGGGTAATCAGAAGCAAAACACTTTTGAGAAGGGACAGGGTGAAAGGAGAGAGAGAATAAATGGGGTGAAGAATAGGATGGAGGAAAATACAGTTAGTCCTTCACAACATGATTATTATGGAAGTGTTTTGCATGACAGCACATGTATTATCTATATCAGATTGCTTGTCTTTTCAATGGGGGAGGGTGTGGGCAGGGAGGAAGGGAGAGAACTTGGAACTCAAAGTTTTAAAAATGAATGTTAAAATTGTTTTTACATGTAACTGGGAAAAAATAAAATAAATACATAATTTTTTTTAAACAAAAACAATATGCCAATAATAGAGGGTATGCAGGACTGGAAAAGAAAGGGGAAGGAAAATAGATATCATCCAGTTGTGGTGCTGGTGTTTCTGAAATGTTTAAAGCTCTCCAGTGTGTAAAGGCCTCTAGGTTTGGGCAAATCATCTCTGGTGGGGTGAGGAGAAGAAATTGATAAGGATGATTCATAATTCTCCGTAACTCATGCATGCTTTCTTAGGTGTAGATGGATTAGATCTGCAACGCAGGAGCTCATTGAGCCATCTAACTATGAAATAAGGATGTCATTCATTTATTCATTCACTCATTCATTTCTCCAGACTAATTTTTAATCAAGTTCCCTAAGGTGCCACACTCTGCCTCATTTACCACATATCTGTCATTTTTAGCAGGATCATGAATGATCTCTTATTTACTAGATATTAGAGGCAGCAAGATTTGTTAGATAAAGTACTGGGCTTAGGAGTTAGGAAGATGGCCTTGAAGGTCCTTTGAACCTTATATCTATGATTCTATGACTTTATAACGGCAAAGAGAATAAGTGGTCAAGGTCACACACACTCACACAAGTGAGTGTCAGAGCCTGTATCATATGGTGATCTTCTCAATTCCAGGCCTAATGTTCTATCCGTTGTGGAATGCTGACCCTCTGCTTAAAGAGAAAAGATCAGGAAATGAGAGCAAAGGGTACTCATGCTTTTATTTCTTTAGCCCTTAAAACACAGTGCCTAGTATATAATAAGAGCTTAATAAATGTTCTTAACCCAATCTTGCCTTTCGAAACCAACTTTTCCAAATCTCTGGAGTGAAGGCTAACATTAAGACACATGGGTTTCATTTTGTTTCATTCTCCTGGGGTCCAAGAACTTTGAAAGAGTCTTTTTGGATAACAGCATGTCATTAAAATAGGCTTTCTTTGGAAGCCTGTATGTTTTAGTTTATGCATTTAAAATCATTCTTCTAAGAGATTCAGCAACCCTCTCAGACTGTCCAAAGGGTACATAAGGCAAATAAGGTTAAGGACTCCTACAATGGAATGTACGCTTCTTGTGGGCAGGGAGTATTCATTGGTGTCTTTGATCTCCACAACCTAGTACAGTACCATAGTTGGAGCTCAATAAATATTTGCAGAATTGAATTCAATTGAAGATAGTCCATCTCAATGACCAGCAAGGCGTCATTTATTTTTCACTTTGAAGTCTTTGAATATTCAGCATCCTTTACTGCAAGAAAAGGAAACAGACTCATCTTCTCCTTCCTTTTTCTGTCAGGAATTTTGGAATTCTTATAACTGCCTTTTAAATGTTGGCTTTTTTAAAATTAATGACTTGTAGAGTTGTTTTGGTGTTACTAATATAGGAAAGAAGAAAGTCCAGCATTCAAAGCAAAAGATCCTGCCTCCATGGAAAAGTAAGTCCTATTTTTTAGCTCTAATTACTGACTTACTCATGATATACCATCAAACAGATTTTCAGACCTGCTTGAGATTTTTCTAGCTATGTGAGATTTAGAACTCAAAGCCAGGATATGAAAAATGAAAACATAAAACTATGTTTTAGTAGGTCTTGGGGTGAGGGGGGGAAGGACAAGGGTGATCGTTTATACAGAATTTAGAAGAAAAAAATGAGCTTTGCCCCTCAGTGTCTAGAAGCAATTTACTAACCCCTGGTATAATAAGCTCCTTGAACAATCCTGTCACTTGTGATTAATTCCATGCACAATGATTACAAAAGCATTTTGACTCTGGGGCAAATCAAGCTCTAGCATTGGGGTGCACATTACTCATACAAACAATCTACATTCACTTCAAAACTGATGCCCCAGATCTCACCATAGTGGGGGAGACATCCACATTGCGACACCAAGCTTGGGATGGCCACAGTGGATGACATGGATGAATGAGGGCTTTGGAAGGCTTTCATAATGAATCAATTTTTAGTGGCTTCAAAGATCTGAGAACTGTAAAAAAAGCTGTTAAAACAAAACAACCTAAAACATATTGATTAGAGTTTGTACATGAATGGGGATGTCATCAGTCACTGAAATGAGTAAAGTGATCTCTTTGTGTCCATTTGAAACGTAAACCATCTGTTTATTGGTATCTAGAGAGGTCCATGGATTTGTGACAAAGGTAACTGACTGGAAGCATAATTCAACTCAATTCAATGAATATCCACGAAGTTGGAAGCTTCTGGGAATATAGGAATTAAAACTGACCCACTACATGTAATCAATCGTTCTGCAAGCATTGATGAAGTGCCTACTAGGTACCAGGCACTGTGCTAGGCACTGGCAGCAAGTTCCTCTCCCCCTAGATTACTTTGTATCTGTTTTATTTCTACTTTTTATGTACCTATATATGGGTATGTTGACTCTCCTGCCATGACATGAGCTCCCTTCAGGAAAAGATTATTACTTTTGCATTCCTAAGATTTATCTTGGAGTTTTAGGAGCTAGAGTAAGGGGGACCTCAATGACAATCTACTTAAACCTATTCCCCATTTTACAGATGAGGAAACTGAGGCCTGGAGAGATTAAGTAAGTTGCCCAAGTAGCAAGTAGCAGAGGTCTAATTTGAACCCAGGTCCTTTGACTCCTGAGTCAGTATTCTTAATGTTTACTGAACAAATGAATGAATGTACTCAAGGAGTCTACTAGACATAGAAGACCGTATATAGGCTGATTTTGTGCCCAAGACAATTGGTGGTGCCTAAGACGAAAGGATTGTGCTTCCTTAAACTAAAAGAATGATATACTTGGGGTAAAATATATATTTTTCACTTGTTTTCCGTACTTCTCCCCTTTGTATACTGGAGTGGAATTCTGGATCTGCAGATGAGTAAAACACAAGTGGGTAAAGGAAGCAGCCAGATAAAGTGCTTTTGGAAATGTTGAGGAAGTGGGAGAACTGTTTAGACCAGGAGCTCTTAGCTGGGTTGCGTGAATTAAAAAACAAAATTAATAACATTATTTAAATAGAATTGCTTTCCTTGGCAATCCTTTAGTTTTACTTTAATCATGTAAAAAAAAACATTTTTCTGAGAAGGGGTTCATGGTCTTCAACAGACTGTCAAATGGGTCCATGATACAAAAAAGGTGAACCTCTGCTCTAGTTAAAGGCACCTTGAAGAGACATCAACATATCTTCTTAGTTTAAAGGGGATGACATGGATTTCTTTGGAATTTCTCTGGTTCTAGAATAACAAGACATCATATAACAATTCTGAGAAACTATTTCTGTGAAAATTGCCTTCCCGTCCGTCTCATTTGATATGAAAAGCAAAACATATTGAGATGAATGTAGGTTTTTCCAGGGAGTTAACCATTTTCTGACTCAACTCTACTCCCCAAAGCATCAATCTTTTTTAAAGCAAAGGTGTTTAGGTCTCACCCCTGGCTGGAGACAAGACCCACTAAGTTTCTGCTTCAGCTTCCACTGATTGTTGACATATAAATAAGGTATCTTAGAGGCCATCTACTCCAATCTTACCATTTTACATTTCATGCAAAATGAAGACATAGCAGGGTGAAAGACTTACCTGAGAACAAGTAACTAGTTAGTAATAGATCTGAAACCATGCCTTCTGTTTGCCAGGCTGATGTTCCTCTCCCAAGGGGCCATCTCCACTTTCTATCTTCTCCCATACTCCCCAGTCTATTGTAATCTGACTTCCAACCTCATCATTCAAATGAAACAGTTCTCTGCCAAATTGCAAATGATCTCTTCATTTCAAGATCAGATGAACTTTTCTCAGTTACCCTTTTCTCAAACTCGTCATTGCATTTTGACACTGTTGACCACTCTCTCCTTTGTGCTCTTCTCTCCTTTCTGGGTTTTCTCGACTCTTCTCTCTCTCCTGAATTGCAGCCTATTCTGTCTATTTCAGTTTCCTTTATTGGATCTTTATTCATATCACACCTGTTTACTCAATCAATCAATCAATAAGCATGTATAAGGTACCTACTATGTGCCAGGCACTGTGTTAAGCACTGGTAATACAAAAAGAGGCCAAAGACACTCTTTGTCCTCAAGGAGCTTACAGTCTAATGGAGGAGAAAATGTACGAATAAATATATACAAGGTAAGGTATATATAGGATAAATAGGAAATAATTAACAGGGAGTTGGGGAAGGTTTCCTGTAGAAGATGGGATTTTAGTTGGGACTTGAAGGAAAACAGAAAGGTCAGTAGTTGAGCAGAGGAGGAAGAGCATTCCAGGCATGGCAGAGAGCCAGAGAAAATGCCCAGAGCCACATGATAAAGTGTTTTGTACCTGGGACAGCCAGGAGGCCAATCTCATGGGGATGAAGAGTAAGTAGTTGGGGAATAAGACATAAGAAGACTGGAAAGGTAGGAGGGATCCATTTTATGAAGGTTTTGAATGTCAAATAGAGAACTTTGTATTTGATTCTGGAGGCAATAGGGAGTCATTGGAGTTTGGGGTGTGTGTGTGTGTGTGTGTGTGTGTGTGTGTATGTGTGTATGAGACAGAGAGAGAGAGAGAGAGGAGAGAGGAGAGAGGAGAGAGGAGAGAGAGAGAGAGAGAGAGAGAGAGAGAGAGAGAGAGAGAGAGAGAGAGAGAGAGAGAGAGAGAGAGAGAGAGAGAGGTCTAATCTGTGCTTTAGGAAAATCATTTTAGTGACTGAATGGAGGATGGACTGGGCTGGAGAGAGACTTGAGACAGACAGAACCATCCCTCCCCCCAGCAGCTAGTGCAATCTTTCAGGCATGAGGTGATGAGGGTTGCACCAGGGTGGGGACCATGTCAGAGAAGAGAAGGGGACATGTTGGCGAGATGCTGTAGAGGTGAAATTGGCATCGGCAATTGATTGGATTTAGTGGGATGAGAACTAGTGAGGCATCTAGGCCAATTCCTAGGCTGTGAGTCTGAGGGACTGAGAGGATGCTGTGGTCTTCTCTGTTCTGTTCTGGGCCCTTTGCTTTTCTCCCTTTAGATTTTGTCTCTTGGTGACTTCATCCACTGTAATGAGATAATATATGTAAAGTGCTTTGCAAACCTTAAAGTGCTATATAAATAAATGTTAATTGTTATAATGAATGGATTGAATATGCTGTGGATATTAATAACATCTAATTCCTTTGGTGCATTTGAGCAAGCAACCTCTCAGGGCCTCAGTTTCCTTATCTTTTTACACTGAAGGCTATAATATTTGCTCTACACTGACCTCTCATGGTTGTTCTAGGGAACAACTACTGTATTTCTTGAACCACTGTGTATAGATGTGAGAGAAAGATATAATAAAGGGTTGATAGAGTTATGATTTCAGGGCTAGTAGGAATCTCTGAGGCCATCTATCCCAACCTTCTCCTTTTATAGACGAGAGATACTGCAGCCCAGAGAAGGTCTACTCCCTCATGGTCTCAGACCCAGGAAATGGCTGAGATGGGGCACAAACCCAGATTCTCTGACTCCAAATTTCACAGTCTTTCACCCTGGAATTATGTAGCAGCTTGAATACAACTAGTGTGACATACAAGGAATTTGGGATCACCCATGCTATTGGGCCATGTGGGGCATTGTGTGATATATGAGTGTATAGGGTGGTGGTGGTGGTGGTGGTGGTTAATAATTTTGTGTCTTCCCAGAGACCTTTGTAAAACCAGGCTCTAAAGACTAGCCTAGAATCAGAAAATAATTTGAATATGCTTTTGTCCCTTTGCCCCTTGTTATCATGAAGACAGGCTGTACTTTAACGGGCCCATGTGGCCAAAGATATTAAAAGAACTAAATATAGCGGCTATGTATTGCCAAAATGCTCCTGTAAGTAAATGTTAGAGTTCATTATTTTTTTCTCATGAAAAGAAATTTTAATATCATGGATAGCAAGAAGGAATGAGGATCCATATAAGAGAGAATCTAAAATCTAAAATGAGTCATTTTGAGGAAACTACATGGTACAGGAGACTCAACTGTTTGGTATGGTTTTGGGGAGGACTCTTTAATCATTTAGTTAATTAATAAACAGTTTTTAAGGTGCCAGGCACAGGACTAGTTACTGCAGATGCAAATTAAATAAATGAAGCAATCCCTATTGGGAAGGAGCTTACATCTGTGCCTTCCTTGATGTTGCTATAGGATTTTCTCACTTAGGATCCACTAAATGTTGATCAAGAATTTATTCAACTTGTACTATGTGCCAGATCCTGCAGATACAAAAGAAAAAAGTGTCCTTGTCCTCAATCCATGAAGAAAACAAGTACCTGATTGTTGTGCTTGAGGACCAGAATGCATCACTATGTTGAGGTCAAGGTCTAGCGTGTCTGACTGTAGCTGATCAGACCCGTACAAGCTTGGAAGGCTCCACTATAGGTTCAGCCCAAATAGTTCGTGTGACTAAGTAGCTAATTACATACCAAATATTTGGCATATAGGTTTTGTCGAGGGAAGAGGACAATGGCTGTGGGGGTAAGGATTAAGAATAGAATTTAGAGTTAGGTGAGACCTTCGAATCCTACAACTTAGGGCGCTAGAGGTAGACAGGATTGAAGAAATGATCTAGCCCAAACCACGGAAGGAAACTGAAGCTGAGAGGACAAAATGAGTTAGCCAGGGCCACGTAGGCAGTAATCAAGGATAGAGTCAGGACTCAGAGCCAGGTCCTCTGTCTCCAGAACACTGCATCACATATTCAACTGTATTCCAATTCATCACACTCTTCTGGTTACAACCAGAAACAATACCTTCAAGCTTGACATTTTCATCTTTGTTCACATATCTGATCATCTCATCAAGTCTGAGGGGCTAAAGATAACTGGATCCATATGGCCTGTGGGGTCCAGTGATCTCTATGTTGTTTGACATCCCTGCTACATAATCCACCCCTTATTTTGGCACATGATGGATGGACTTCGGCATATCTCACACTCCTGACCACTCTCTCATATGTGATTCTATCTGTTGGTCCAAGGCCCCTCTGACCCTCCTGGTCTCTTCTGTTTATATGACACCTCCCCAAAGTTGATCAAATGACAGCCTAATTTACTTAAAAGATTAGTCAAACCATTGGTCTCATTAAATAAATTGGTCAAATGCATTAACATGTCAAGGTGAATGATGGGGATAAAACTCCCAGAGATGTGATCTTATGTAGAAAATAATTATGTAGAACTATACTCTAGCATAGTCAGAACTACCTCTGGCCATTGACTCAGATACATCCCCAGGAAGAGGGAGTAATCTCTTAAACACGGTGGAAAGCAAAGTAGGATCTTTTGCTGTTTCTGTTTTAGTATAATCAAGGGCCTTTGATTGAATAAATAATGTGATTAAAGAAGATCTTCCCCACCCATTAATGGGCCTGGGAAGATCTGTAGGAAGGCCCACAGCTTTCATTAAGGAGGCATTGGTTCTTAAGGGTTGTGATGTACAAAAAAAATGTATCAATACTCTGAGTTGAGGTTGTACTTTAGATTTTGGAAGAGGCTTTGTGTGCCAGATGAGACCCTGGAAAGCCGATAAGCAGCCCCCAGCTTTGAAAACCTGGATGCTGGTGCTTCCCTCTCTGGTAACTATATATTTATGTCACGGTCAGACAGTTGGATTTGTCTGTTGATCTATGATGTATGTATTGCTTATGTCAGGTACTTGGAAGCATGTCTGTTGATTTTGATTTCTCTGTGTTTTCTCTGAAGTTCAGGGTGCTGACTTTTCCCATAAACAAAGTGAATGATATATGTACTTGATTAAAGTGATTATTGACCCCTCAAAAAGTTACTTTACTTTTAGAAAAGCAGATCTAAGAACCTGTGATAGCAGGCCCCCTGTGTATGTTGGGTGCTTATTGATATAAACATTCATTCAAGGATAGAACAAGACTGTGATTCTTAGACACTCACTAGTCAGTTCACTATTGATTTTACATGTAGTAGTCTGTAAACACCAATGACCTGAAAAACCCACTGTTACCCTGAGGGGACACAGGTGGGTCATGCTCAGATGGTTTCTCTTCCAAGTAGAGTCCAAGAACAGGAGCACAAAAGAGATCACCCTTCACATGATACAGCCACACTACTTTCCTGGTACAAAGGTCTTTGTGGATCTCAAGGATATAGGGTCTAGAACAGGAAGTTTCCTTTTTACAACCACTTTCTTACCATGCTTTGTTACCTGCCTTTGCCTTCCTCCCTAACCTTGGACCAAAAACCATCCACTACTATTTTTCTTCACTTGATTGTATATTCTGACTGTAATCATAGACTTAATGAACTGGTCAAGATTTATAAAACCTGCAGGGCTCTTTTTTATTGTGGTGAAAATGAAACAAAAATATCTCCTAGTATGAATCCAGTATCTATAGCAAGAAGGAGCATTGTATTTCCATTCATGGAAACCTGACTGAATACTATGTGACTATGACCAAGACACTTAACCTCTTGAGTGTTAGTTTCTCTCATCTGCAAAATGGGTATCATATCAATGCTACCTGTGTCACAAGGTTGTTGAAGGATCAAAGAGGTTTTATATGTGAAATGCTTTGTAAACCTTAAAGCACAATGAGAAAGTCAGCTGTAATCATTCAGTTAATAAGCATTTATTAAGTGCCTACTATGTTCGAGGAACTGTGCTAAACACTAAGGATCTAAGAAAGTTTACTATTAATATTATTGCTTGTTAAGTGTTCTGGGTTTCTTTTTTTTTGAGTGAATTCGCATTACCACGCTGATTGATTTCATTTTCAATGTTCAACATCTTTTCAGCTTCTTCAGTTGCTCTCTCTTCTGGTTGCAGGGATGGGGGAAGGAGTGTAGAGCACTAAATTCCTGCCAAAGCCTTCTCTTATAGATGGCTCACAAGCTTCCAGGGAACCCCATTGTTCATCAGTTGCTCTGCTTGGTTTCAACTCCACAAAACAACATGATGCCCCCCTCCCCAGCTTCGTTTTGTGTATTGTCTTCCCTCACTTCAAGTAAGTTCCTTGAGGGAAGAGACTCTTTCTTTCTTTTGGACCCTTAGCTCATCACACAGAACTTGATACATAGTAGGTACTTAATACTTTTATTGAATTGAATATTATGTGCTAGGTATGTTAAATACTTTATAAATAGTATTTCATTTGAAATTGCCACTGCCCATGAGGAGCTCACAATCTAATGGGGGAGACAAAAAGCAAACAAATATGGACAAATAAGCTACAGGCAGGATAAATAGGAAATTAACAGAGGCAAGACACTGGAACTGAGAAATTTAAGAAAGTGTTCCAGTAGTAGGTTTTGTCACTGTTGTTTATTCTTTGTTCTCAAAGAATTAGGAAGGTGATACCATGACATGCCAGTGAATTGGATTTAAGTGGGGGGTGGGGTGCAAAGTCACCAGCTTCACAATCTTCTCTGGAACTGTCTGGGTCCAGTGGCAAGACATAGATCAAGTCAGGGAAGTCAAGAGTGGAGATGAGGAAGAAGAATGTTCTAAGCATGGGAGCTGGTTAGAGAAAATGTCAGCGACTGAGTTGGAACGTCTTGTTCAAGGAACAGCGAGAAGACCAGTGTCACTGGATCAAAGAGTATGTGTGTGTCTGTGTGTGAGTGAGAGGGGGGAGTAAGACATAAGAAGACTGAAAAGGTGTGTGTGGGAAGGCAGGTTATGAAGGGCTTTGATGCCAAGTAGAGGATTTTGTATTTGATCCTGAAAGTGATAGGGAGCCATTGGAATTACTTTAGGAAAATCCCTTTAACCGATGAGTGGAGAATAGAATGGTGTGGGGAGAGACTTGTACCAGGCAGACTCACAGTCTATCATAATCATCCGGTGAGAGGTGATCACAACAATAAAATAAACTCTGCTTTAAAATTCAATTATGAAAATCTCCTTTAGAAAAATAGTTCAAATAAGATCATGACTTCACTATGTCATTGGTCTAACAAGATGATGTTTCATAAGGCTTGTCAAGACTCAGACAAGACGGTATATGAAAGCACTTTGAAAAGTTCCTCTTGTGAAAAAATTATTCCCAAGAAGCCTAAGGCTGACATGCTCGTATTCACTGAAGCCTATGGAATTTCATAGAAAAATGGAATCACACAGTCAAAGGAAGTCTCAGAAGCCATCTAGTGCAACTACTATGCTAAGCCTGAGTCTCTTCGAAAGGGACCCTAAAAATATCCATCCTTTGACTGAAGACATCTAGTGACAGGCAACTCACTACCCTCAAAGACAGCTCAATCCATTTGGGGATAGCTCAAGTTATATAGTATCAAATGAAATACTATTTATAAAGTATTTAACATATGTGGCATATAGTATTCAATTCAATAAACACATAGTAAGTGCCTACTATGTATCAGGCTCTATGTTATGAGCAAATAAGAAAAAGGGCCTTTTCCCTCAGAGAACTTATATTTTAGTGGGGAAGACAACGCATAAAATGAAGCCCAAGAGGTGGGGCATATTGTTCTGTGGAGTTGAAACCAAGCAGAGCAGCTGATGAACAATGGGGTTCCCTGGAAGCTTGTGAGCTATCTATATGGGAAGGCTTTGGCAGGAATTTAGTGCTCTACACTCCCTTCCCCATCCCTGCAATTAGAAGAAAAAGCAACTGAGGAAGTTGAAAAGATGCTGAACATTGAAAACGAAATCAGTCAGCATGGTAATGAGAATTCAGTCAAAAAACCCAGAACATTTAAAAATAATATTAATAAATAAGCAATAAATAGTAGACACTAAATAAATGCTTATTTTTTCCCTCCCTCATATGGGCCCAATGACAGACTGTCTGCTGTCTGAGGATCAGCCTAACTTAGCATGCAAGTACTTCTTAGCCTTCACATTGGTGTGCCCACATCAGAAAAGTAGCTGTGCTCCATGAGCCAGCTCAAAGAAAAGGCAGGCTGTGTAAATTTAGAGTATCCACCCCAAAGGTTCACATGAACTATTTGTATCTGACCTGTGGTAGAGCATTCCATATTGGTTTGATAAGCCCTGTCAGATGCATCGAAACTTGACTCTAGCATAGCACTGTCATTTTGGTCCTCTTCCAGAACAAAGGATCACAACCAAAAAATAAGCTTACCAAAAGGATGACTTCCAGGGGACACATTAGTTTTGAATGACAGTGATTAATTAAATCAATTGCTGAAAAAAAAACAGAACACCTTCAGTTATTTGTGAGTCCTTTCAACTTCTGCAGTGACTGTGGTTCTGTAGCGTAAGGGTAAGAGCAGGCTAAAAATCAGACAATTAGTTCTTAGACCACCTGCCAACATGAATTTCCCTATTAGTGCTCTTAACATACAATCTTTGTCCAATGACCAACGATTGCACATGCTTCTGAAGCATCAACTTTGATGATCTTGTCACAAATGAAATTGGAAGTCACGAAGTTTCCACTATGTAGCTCTCAGGGTCTGCTCAGGAAGATGAACAAAGGGGCTGCAAGAGCTGGCCTCATTGAGCACCCAGACATCATAAGAAGCATCTTTTTGTGAGATACCTGGCTCATCTTGGCTTGCACTGCTCGAACTGAGCACGATCTCTCTTTAAATGAAGAGAAGAGATTTATGGGCTAGGCTTCAAGCCCCAGTGGTTAAGACTTGAGGAAGATGTGGGTCATTTTTCAAATCGTTTTCTGTTGAACATCTTTAGTTTGGATCACTGGCACATGGTTGTTTGTGGAATTCAAATGTGACAAGTGAGCAATATGTTCCTAGAGGAGATCCTGCATGAATGCCTGAGCTATGAACTTGCTGACATCAATGAGGCTGTGGTGAAAAATGTCAGTACTAACAATTTTTTGTAGTTATATCACACAAGACCTTGGTTTAGGGGTAGAGAGGAATTCAATTAATATTGCTTAAACTTCAATAGCAGTAGGAGGAAGGTAAAAATAGATGGTGGCTCCCATTTTACAAATCAAAAGATTAAGGAACAGTAATCTTAATTAGATATGCTGGTAGCAAAGACAAGCATAAACCCCAGCTTGAATGTTCCTAACACTGCAGCATGCCCAAGGCATGAAGCATGACACGCAAGATAAACAAGATAGAGCTAGAAAATGTCATATGCTTTTTTGTTTGAGTAGGCTTATGTTTGCTAAAAACCATTGTAAGGTGTTCCATCTTAAAATCTTCTGATGAGTTGGGGGGGCAGAGGAATTATTCCTTGTTCCAGCTACAGGTAGAGATGTGAAATCCTAAACAGCAATGTGTTTTTCTTCATGGCAAATATCTCTTATTAAATGTAGTTTCCTTTCTATTACTTCATGCACTTCCTATTAAGTTAATCTATTGCCTAGTGGTTAAAGTAAGGAAGTTTGTCTTTAGTGTCATTTCCCTTTCCTGTCAAATAATAATATAACAATACCTATTTATTTGGTACTTTAAACTTTGCAGAACACCTTAAATAACTTCCTCTCTACTTCCCAAAACACACTATGAGGTAGATTCTGTGTTATTTTTATTTCCATTTCATAGATGAGGAAGATGAGATTCAGGGAAGTTAAAATAGCTTGCCCATGGTCCCACAATGGCAGAGATAGGTTTTAAACCCAGTCTTCCTGATTCCTGATCTACTGCCCCAATCCACCACCATTTCACTTCTACGGAGATCGGAAATTTCATTCTTGCTCTGAGCTGGCTGCTAACTAATTACTGATACAGCTTTAAGGTATAACCTGATAAAGCCTTGGTAAGAGTTTTCCCAAGAGGCAACTGCATCATAAAAATGAATTTTAAAGACTAAAAACTTTCAAGACCCAGAAGAATAAACGCAAAGGGGAATGACAGTGCTTTGATTTATTTTTGGATCAAGAATTTTGGCAGATGTTTCTTAAATCATACTATCTTGGTAGCCATCTAGTACATCTATTGGTCAAGCTGACTAGTGTCAGTAGTTTAGAGGACTAAAAAAGGCATACAGGTAAACAAGAGGTCTCCCACTTCTTGGAAGTGGGGAGTTTTCTTTCAATCCAGGAGATTTCTATGTCTGAAGGTAGGGCTACATATTTTGATTAGACTGGTGACTCTGCAGGGGAAGCAGGATGTCCTCATGAAGTCTCTAGGTCTTACTGTGCTGAATGCCAGGATTGGTAGTCCAAGCCTTGTGAATGAAGCTCTCTTCTCCCAATAGTGGAGAAATCTCAGGATCTATCAAGTTTGGGGCAATAACTGTAAGAGAATTGTGGAGAACCCTATTAGGTCAACCAATTATAAATATCATATACCAATGATCACAAACATATATGTATATACATACATACATATTGGGCATTCCAGTTATTCAATCCAATTCAACACGCATTTATTAAATGTCTATTGTATGCCAGGCATTATGGCAAGTGCTAGGATACAAAAATGTCCCTGCTCTCAAGGAGTTTACATTGTCCTTGGAGGAATCCAACATGTGCCTCATCAATAAATGCAATGTATATGTGTGCCAATTTCTAAAAAAGATTTCTGAAAACCAGTGGAATCCTGGGGATTCCCAAAGACAGATGTGAATTACAGATGGTTCTGAATTTGTGGTAATTTTTCAGCAGATTCAAAAGCTCTAACCAATCAATCAACTAGTCTTTAATTAATACCTACTATGTACAAATCACTCAGAATACAAAGACAAAGTGAAATAGTCCTGCCCTCAGGCAGTGTACATTTAGTGAAAATCCAAACACCTTTTAGAACCTTAACAAGTAAGATGCTCACTAAGAACACTCACACTCAGTATGACTTAGGTATTGCAAAAGCATTGCAAAATCTCCAGATTTACTCCATCTTCACCTGCTGCAAACTCTCACTTCCAGGCATAGTTGTGACAATGATTTTTTGCTCCGTCATACTTCTTAGACACGATGTCTGGATTGTTGTGACTGATTGTGTGTTGAGAAGCAGTGTGATAGACTGTCACAAATCACAACCCTAGGATCTGGAACCTTAACAGACCTAAGGACTTGCTGGATAGCTCAGTCGATAAAACCCTGGGCCTCAAGTTTAGGAAATCATGAGGTCCAGCCTCAGACACTTACTAGCTGTGTAATTCTGAGAAAAATCACTTAATCACAATTTACTCAACCGTAAGGGGATAATGCTAGCTCTTATCTCACAAGGTTGTTTTGAGGTTCAAATAAAATAATCTTTGTAAAAAAAAAAAAGAAAGAAAAGCACTTAGCATAGAGCTTGGCATATAGTAGGTGCTCTATACATGCTTATTCTCTTCCTCTTCCCTTCCCATTACAGGAGCTGGGTCCAAAATCCAGTTCTGCTATTTCCTACCTATGTGACCTTGGACAAGTCTTTTCCCCTCACAGGCTGGAAAATCAAAGAGACTGAGGTAGTTATTCTCTTCCAGTTCAACATGGCTATTATATCCCATCGTTTTTGGTATCTAAGAGTTCAGAGTTTGGTGAATCTACAGCTTATATGGAATTCCCTCTGCAGTCTCTCTTCTGTCTTTGCTGACCTCGATTATGCCTCCTTCTTGTTTTGCTACAGCTGTGGTTGGCCAGATATGCAGTGTTTGCATGTAAGGAATAATTGCTGGCCAAAGGGCAAGACTCTAGCCTGTTCTGCCAGCTCCCCGTCCCTGAGGCATTGGGAGCTGTCACTTAGCACCACCTGGTCCCCATGAAACGTGCTTCATCAAGACAGTGCTGTTGCTTGAAGTGTTGTCTTATTATTGGAGAAAACTGCAGACAGAGACATTGGGAGATTTTTGGGTTGCCAAATTCTTTAAAGGTGGAAGATACCCTTAGAGCTGAACTTGTCCAACCTCCCCTCTCTATTTACAGAGAAGGGAACTGAACCCCAGCTTGATTTTTTCAAGATCACACAATTGGTCAGTGACAAAACCTGGACTAGGAGCTATAGTGGGAAGGACATCCTGGAGACTCTTTTCTCCTGACGCCCACTCTTTCCATCCCATTCTGGGGCTCTGTGTTGATTCCATTGCATTAAGCAAACACTTATCAAATACTTAGTATTTGATATGGTACAAAGTCCTGTGGATACAATGACAAAAAAAAAATGCGCCTTGAATTCTAAGGGACTGATAGCAACCATTTTTTTTTTTAAAAGAACATAGCCCTTTAATCAATCAACAAATAATAATTAAGGACTTGTTTGCCAGGCACTTTGCTCAGGGCTTAGGGATACAGATACAATAAAAATCAACCCTTCTCACAAAGGGCTTACCTCTACCAGGTGAGACAATAAGGACTTACGGAGGATGCCCCAAATGTTATTAAAGTTTACAATGGCACTGAGATTTTTGGGATACCCTAAACAAGTAGACACAGAATAAATATGAATACATACAGGGTAGTTAGAGGAAGAAGGCTCAAGCAGCTGGGAGGACCTGAAAGGGTTCCTAACCTATAACAGGGTCATAACCCCCTCAACTGGCAGGCTGGTGAAGCCTATGTGCCCCTTCACAGAATCATGCTTTTAAATAACTAAAGGAAATGCTGTTTTAGTTAGAAGTTAGTGAAAGCAAAGATGGAATTTCCCCCTTTAACTCTCTCTCCTCGCTCCCCCAGCCATCCAACTTCACAAAATTCTTGACATCAGTTCTGGGATTCTAGAACCGAGGTTAAGAACTTTTGATGGAAAAGGTGCTGCTTCAGTTGTGCTTTGAAGAAAGGGGGAGGTATGCTATGATACCCATGTGCAAGAAAATGTGAGGAGTGTGGATATTGAAATAAAAGAGGAGGGTCTTGCTTACCTGTTCCTGAAGAGCTATCACATTAGAGAATAAATACCATGGCCTTTTGTCATAAATATATTCCAATGATATAGTATCAAGAATTGGGGAGGCAGGTGGTGCACAGAGCCTGGAGCCAGGAAGTCCTGATTCCAAATCTAGACTCTTACTAGATGTGTGATCCTAAGCAAGTCACTTAACTGCTGCCTGCCTCAGTTTCCTCATCTGCAAAATGAGGACAAAAATAGTACCTACCTCTCTAGGGTTGTTGCAAGGATCAGATGAGATACATATATAAAGTGCTTTGAGAACTTTAAAATGTTATATAAATGCTAGCTGATACTGTTATTAAAAATTGGGCTAAGGACATATGTATGGGATTTTAATTTTTAAAAACCTGGCAAAAAAATATTTTCTTGATATCATCAGTGAATGAGTAGGCATTGACTAAAATGACAGGAGTTTGGTCAACTCAGGGTGAAAGCGATCTGAAAAAGGAGACCGTCACAGCAACAACTAGCACTGACAGGTGTATGGTTCTTTGGGGTGCGCCTGTCAGTTGTCATAAGTGTTGTATGAGACACCATGATATAGTGAGTAGAGAGCCCACAGTGCTGTGCGATCAGGGCAGGTCACTGAACCCCTCAATGCCTTAGGTTACTCTCCAAGACCTTTAAGTTAAAGAGGAAGCTAAACTTGCGCTGGAGGAGAGATTTTCCTCATAGAAAGCTCCCTTTGCCAATATAATCACAGATCTAACCCTTATACCTAAGAGAACTATGAGGCATACAATTGCTATTATCCATTTTTTACACATGAGGAAATACATGCCTACATACATACATACATATATACTTATGCATATGTAATACATACATAACTGCATTTCAATATTATGGGCTCTTTTTAAAATCCTATGTATTTTGTTTTAAAATTTAGAAACATGATTCTGAGAAAGGGTCCAGACTGCCAAAAGAATCTATGGCACACACAAAAAGAATAAGGACTCCTGCCAAGGTGCTGAGAAACTAGATTTTTACATGAAATTATCTCTTTGAATTTGCTTATCAAGGTCACATGTTCAAAGATTACAATGAATATTTTTTTCTGAAGACAAAGAAAATCTCTCCTGAGTTTGGGAAATTATTTTAAAGTAATATAGGAAGGAAAAAAACTGTAGAAAAATGTAATGCCCTATTTTTTAAAAATCTATTTCTAAGTGTTTTTGAGACATATATTTGTAAGTAGAGCTCCAAAAGGGAGCCCTGAATTTCCATAAGCCTGAATTTTGAGATTAGTCTATGAAATTTAAGCTACTAGCTATATTTTCATCCTGCCTTGGGAGACTTGTCAAGTTTGGTAGGTCTAACTATTTGCCGAGTGTCTGTCAACATGCTTGTTAGTCAAAGCTGGTTAAATGCTTTAAAGCTGATTTTTAAAATGGGACCTTTGGCAGAACCTGCAAAGAAGAAACCTGAGTCCTGAACCTCTCTCATATTCCTCTGACCCATCCAGGTTTATTCACAATGCCTCAGTTTCCTCATCTGTGGACTCTAGTCGAACTATTGTATTAGGCTGTAATGAGTAGTAGATTGTTGAGGAAAGATATCTTTCCAGTTTTTGCATTTGTATTCACTCAGTGCAATTCCTGGCAAGAATTTAGGTGCTTAAAAGGTGCTTAATGTATGCTTTTTGAATGATTTAAATTGTCTAACCCTCCTCCAACAAAATAACAAGAGTTAATATTATAATGGTCTCCTTTGGTTCTCCAAGGCATTCCTGAGAGGTGAGTGGCTACAAAGCATTATTGCCCACCCTTTTTGCAGATATAGGAATGGCTAGTAGAGTGTCCACCAGCAAAGAGTGATCTCTGCTTGCTTCTCTTTCTTCGCCATGATGCTTGATGCCAGCAGATGAAGAGTCTGAAAGTGGTCCTATGCCTTCTATCTCTTAGCATCAACTAATTTGTCAGGTCAGGAAGGAAAGCTGACCAGTGTAGACTTGAGAAACTAATGCTTAGATTCCCTTGTTGATTTATTATTTGGATGCTTTGGGTTCTGCAGCTTGGAAAGAAGCATTGGGGTTGCCTCTGTCATTGAAAGTAAAGCACTCTGTTAAAGCAATGAAAATCCTTCTAGAGAACAGAAGGAAATGATTAGTGCATCTTTCTCTTTCCTTCCTCAAAATCCAGAGTATTCTATGGTTGTCCCTCTTACAAGGCATTTTTTTCAGAATTATGCTGATGGGTTAGAATCTCTCCCTCACTTGACATGTGTATACATATATGAACATATATTTGCATATATACATTTATAAACACCTGGCAAATCAAGACAATTCTAGAGATTGCTCTTAATAGGCATACATGTTCAATTCAATTCAACACATATTAAGTTCTTAATACATTTTAGGCACTGTTCTGGGCATTGTGAATACAAAAAATAAATGTCCTTTCCCCCGAGAAACTTAGATTCTTTGGGAAGGAGGAAGGAAACTGTACAGAGATAAATACTGCAGCGGCAATTTCCCCAAGAGAGGGAACTCCCTGGTAAGGAAATTCCCTCTCCACTGCAGATCAGCATCTGTTCAGCAACTCTTAGTGTTCAAGAGTCATAAAGTAGTTTTCAGCTTTAAAGATTTTGGGGACTACCCTATTTATGTAGAATTTTTTTCAGAAAAAGATGAGGACAGATGAATACATTGGGAAAAGCATCTATATTAGAGACACTAGCTAACCTGCATTTTCAAGGAAAAGGGAGATTGCAAGAATAGGTGAAGAGTGAGAGCATTCTAGGGAGGAGACAAAGTCTGTGCAAAGCTGTAGAGGAAAGGAATGATCCACTGTGTCTAGGGATCAGCAAGGAGGCTCATTTGGAAAGGTCAGACTCTTAAGAGGAAAACTCACAGTCTCTTTCTGCCATTCTGAATCATGATCACTTACAAGCCCCTATCTTATCCTAACGCAGGAATGCATGTGGGATGGGCTGACCCAGAAGACCAGGCTGCTCCCCAATTGTTTTACAAGGTTCTGTGTCCTTGTATCAGCCTAATGAGACAGACTCATCAATCGTGTGCTTCCATTTTGTATTCTGCAGCTTAACAAATGTTAAATGACTCTTAAGGTTCCTTCCCAAGACATTCTGTAATTAAACTCTAATGTAATGAGAATCAGAATGAATCAGAGGGACGAGGCTAACATGGTGTGGATCCACCAAGAAGAAAGACCTCTTGTGGATGGAAGAAAGGCTGCTCCAATTGACAAGATGATGAATATTGGGAGAGTCACACCCCATACGAAAGCCACAATTTTACTCTAGGGCTCAAGCACTTTGGCAGAGCTTAGAAGCACATAAAAAATGTCATTAGCTTTGGACCCTATTCAGTTTATGGGAATTCTGGTCACTTATCAATTTCTGTGTAGTCTTGGGAAAGGACTGTGCCTTTCCTCTGCACTGCCGGGGCTGGTCCAAAGTTCTGGCCATTTGCCAATGTATTTATTATGGCAGGTTCATCAACTCCTGCTGGTGGCAGTTTTTCCGTTCTTAGCTAAGACACCTGAGACTCCATGCTGGTGTCATAGTGATCTCAGACACCTGCTTCCTTTCCCACTGTTCAGTGTTGGGCTTAGTCCTGGGAGAAGACTCCAGACTATCGATTGTTGTGCTGAGGTAACAAGAAGGAGAAGAGAGAACCAGACTCAGCTTAGTTTTTGTAAAGCTCTTGTCTACCTGTAGGGGGAATACCTTCAAGTTGACTCACTTCAATATGCATTTTTTGAACACCTACCATGTGCCAGGCAGGGGGACAAAGATAAAGAATCCTGCCCTCAAAGAACTTACAATTGAATAGGCAAGACAATACACAAAAGAGAATGTGAGTTATGAATAGCATTTTCCTTCTTCATTAAATAATTCATTTTCACTACATATTATTGGTTCTGTCAAGTTCTGTGACTGGAGTGTATGTGAAGGAGATTCACAGAATAATGGTTTAGTGGGTGAGTGTGGGGTAGCATTGGATTCAGAGCTAAAAGATCCGACTTGGAATGCTAGAGCTGCCACTTTACTACCTGTGTGTCTTTGGATGTCACTTTGTCCCTTTGTTTCCTTATCTGTAAACTAAAGAGATTATACTTGATGATACATAATCCTTTCAACTTGACAGCTAACTGGCCCAGTGGATAGAGTGCTGGGCCTAGAGTCAGGAAGACCTAAGTTCAAATCCATCTTCAGACATTTACTAGCGGTATGACCCTGGACAAGTCACTTAACTTCTCTTTACCTCAGTTTCCTCAACTGTAAAATGGGAACAATCACAGCACCTCCCTTGCAGAGTTGTGATGTACAAGTGAAGTAATATTTGTGAAGCACTTACCCCAGTACCTGACACATAGTAGGCACAATATAAATACTTATTCCTTTTTCTTCCCTTCATCATGCCTTTGTATAAGCTATCCCCAATGCTAGGAATATACCTCTACTTCCTTTCTTTTTTCTCTGATCTCTGTTTCCTTCAAAACTCTGCTTAAGGAACAACTTTTACATGCAGTCTTTCCTCATCTTTTCAGTGTCTACTGCCTATCCACTCCTATATTTCTATATGCAAAATGTTTATTTTGTACAGACATATTTATGTCTCCCCTGTAGCATACTAGCTCCCTGAGGGCAGGGGCTGCTCCACTTTTGTCTTTGTATCTTCAGTGCCTAGCATAGTGCATCGTACTGACACACTTAATAAATGCTTGTTGATTAATTGATTAGATTTCATCACTTCTAGTTGTAGTCTACTCCACTTGTGTAGATGACAAGTCATCCCCTAGTATCTGAGCCTCCAACATTTGACTTATGGGCCAGATGTGGCTGCCTGGTCCTGGGGTGTAGATTTTTAGTCAACTTTTATAGGGTACCCATCAATGCAAAAATTTGCATGCCTCTCCACTAGCAACAGAAGTACAGTGAATCTCTCTCTGATGAAGAAGCACTATAAAGGAGGGGGGTCCCAGTGCTGGGTCAGATACAAAAGGACTGCAGTCAGGAGGGACCAACCACTGGAGGAGATGTTCCCTGTCCAGATGGCTTAGTGTGAAACTTTATTGGAAGAATGGCAAACGCTGGCTAACTCTCATGGGGGAACTACCAGTTTTGGGTGTGAAGATCCAAATTGTCTGAAGTCCATGGATGGCTTAAAGAATGCACAGGAACAACAAATCTGAGTGCTAGCCTGTAACATAGAGTGATGAGTATAGCTCTTTGGAAGGCCATGTCACTGGAAATAGAAGGAGGCCACAGATCTCAGGATGAAAAGATCCTTTAGCATAGAAGTTAGAGAGGGGATGGTGGGATATTGGATAATTGGTTCTTTTTTTTTAATAGAGTAGTAAGGGTTTAGGAGTAGTGCATAGGTCTAAATATGGTCTGGATACTCTTAAAATGAAATATCTTTGAAAGGAATATATGCATATGCATTTATGTATATATATATACACACATATAATACATGTATGTATGTATACAGACCTATCTCTATTATATATGTAACACTATTTTCTGGGACTACCTCCCAATTTTTTTATTCCCAAGGTAAATCAAATATGTGGTGACTCTCTCCAGGTTTAAGATATTCTATGGGTTTCCCCTCCTAAAACTATACATCATGAGCACAACCACTGGTGTGCTTATCATTAATAGTCAGTCAGTAGACACAATAATCTCAGGGTAAAGGCATTTGCTGAGATGACATTATGTGAACAATAGTAATAAAATATTGCTCCCTATCAATTGTGGGTGCATTTCCCCATAATTATACACAAAATTACTGGAAAGAATGGATGCGTATATACAATACTCAAGTAGAGATGCACCAGTGCTGCTGACACATGTGGCCAAGGCAGCTCACACTGCCAGCCCAGTACGGTGCTGATAAATTTTTCTTTTTGTGGTTAAGTTCATCATTTCTGAAGGGCAGATCATTGAGCTGCACTCCTTGGGTCTATCCTTCTTAGTAGCTCCACTCCTGAAACCAGGGCTAGCTCTTGACTTAGAAAGTTCCTCCTGACTTGGGCCTTGACTGCCTCTCTTTTCTGAATACTTTGCTACCTATCAGGTGATTATTTCTACAAATAGATGCTGTGGTTGATGAAGAGGAATAAGAGAGAGAGGGAACTCTCTCCCAACTAGGTAAAGAACAGTTCCCTTGCAGGAGCTGGGTGCTTTTCCCATCATGGACCCTCTTCTCTATGGCCTGAGCTCATACTCATCAGAATTGTCTCTTGTTTTGCCTGACTCCCTAAATAGTATATCTAGCTTTCTAAAGAGCTGCCATTGGCGTAGTTTTTGGTCTAGAACATTGCTAGGTACTCCATAATTTCAGCAAGTTTAACTGGAGAACAAAGGGTAACAAACTGGACCCTTGTCTGGGCTTCCTTTAAGACTTTCATACCTCATTTGTTCCCTTATTTGTCCATTACACTCAGCAACTACATCAACTGGATTAATGTTTGGGGGAAAGGAAGGAAACAAGCATTTCCTAAGAGCCTACTATGTGCCAGGCAATGTATTGAGGCTTTACAAATGCTATCTCATTTGGTTGTCACAACACCTCTGTGGTGTAGGTGTAAGTATGATCCTTGTTTTACAGCTGAGATAACTGAGGCAGGCAAAAGTTAAGTGACTCGCCTAGGGTCAGACAGTTAGCAAATGTTATTTCCTGACTCCAGGTTCAGAACTCTATCCATTAGGCCACATAGCTGCCCTGAATGATCATCAATGGATCAAGGATCCATCCAGGTCAACTCCCTACCTCCCCCTGTACCGCCCAAGCTACACACATGCATATACATGCATACACACACACACACACACACACACACACACATATATATATGCATACATATACAGATATATATGTATGTATGTATACACTAAAAAGTTTAGGCCGTACTTGAGTTTTGTGTAAGCTAGATCTAGAGGAGAATACGTGTAATCTAAATTCTGATGAATATGCTATTTGATCTACAGATGAAAGGGCTAGAAGGTGGCCTAATAATCTCCCAGGAAATGATAAGTCTAGGTGGAGGCTGCTGTCCAAGCCTTCCTCTTGTCTTTGAAGAACAAATAAAAGAGGGAGCAGGATTAATTCGAATGAAGAATCTGTTCAGAATGTTTTGACTGGAAGATAACCTGTCCTTGCCTGTAGTTCTGCCAAGATGGCTCCTCTGATTCCATCTCAGAGAGGTGGGTTGGATGACATTTCAAGGTTGGGTGTTGGCGGAAGGGACAGAGCCATATGCTCCTTGAAGACATTTCCCAAGTGTACCCTGGAGGCCTGCTATAACCAGTACTTGGATAGCAGTCAAGTCTCCTTCCCAAAGGCAATATGGATGGGATGTAGCCATGTACCCCAAAGTTACCTTTTTATCCACAGGGAGGTAGATGGTCTACCTTGTGCTATGTTTGCAGAGCTCAGACACTTCTCATAAAAGTCTGTTTGCAGTTCTATTTGGACATTCTCAGTAGACTCTTCTTGAACTCAGTGGAAGTGTTTTGAAATATTTGCTATTTAGGAACAAAGGCTTGTCATAGGAAATGTGACCTTTCACTTGGTTTTATTTTCTTAACTAATCCCTAAAGCAGATGGAATATTAGTAGCTAAGAGCTTGGGCAGATTGTGGCGTTGTTCCTATTCCAGTTAGAGAGCTAACCTTGCCTCGGATGATGTGATTTTTCACCCCCAATTCTCTCCTCTTTCTTCCGTCTCCCCTTGTTCTCCATCCCAAATCAACTTTCTAACACAAATTGTTAAAGTATTTCTGAATTAGTTTTTGCTAGGCTACCAAGTCTACAAAAGAAAGCAAAATTATCATTTTAAACTCTGAATCCCTAGATAAAAGAAAAATGCAAATAGTGATCTTTGTGATACTGGAAGAAAATGAAGATTAATTATCAGGCTTCCTTGATTTTCACTCTTTTGGTGACATGTATACCCCTCCCTTCCCTCCATTTCTATTTGCTCAGATTTATAGAAGGTACAACCCATTAGCTAGAGATGCCTTTTAGCAGCATGGCCTATATATCTTAGCAAGGCTATATATAGGTTGCTTTTCATGGTTCCAACAAACCACTTTCATTCTAACTCCTCAATCTAAAATTGCTGACACAGAACCATCCATTATCTATGGCGGTGCTGTGATCTGGACCATCATTTACAGTTAAGGACCATTAACGCCATTAGGTAAATGTGACTTGAACACTGAAGTGTTTAGTATATGGTCTATGAGGGCCAAAGGGGTGACAGTATTTTATAGAAATAAATTTGATGCAATTAGATAAACTCATGGTATTGGTTTCTATGATTGTTCAAAATCTTCTATAGTCCAAATTTTTAAAAAAAGACAAATCCTTCATAGGACATATCTCACTCTCCAGAACAAGGCTTTTGTGTTTGGAACTGGGAGTTTGAATAGTCTCTGAAGCATGTACATTGGCTACATCCCAGCAAAGTCTTAGCTAATGGGCTAAACTAGATTGAAAGTAACAGATAGGTCTCAAATCAGTCAGTGAGGTAGGAGGTATCTACCCAAGCATGTGAAGACTCTCCCTTCCCTAAAACCCCCACATTCCCAGAGGAACGGATGAATAAGGAAAATTTCTTTTTTTTTTTATTAAATAAATAAATAAATTTATTTAACATTTTACATTCATTTTTACAAAATTTTGGGTTCCAAATTTTCTCCCCATTTGTCTCCACCCCCCCTCCCCAATACACTGAGCATTCTAATTACCCATATCACCAATCTGCCCTCTCTTCTTTCATCCCTCC
>CM053771.1:538712395-538993723 GCA_028658325.1 Potorous gilbertii | reverse complement strand
GGATGATAGAAGAGAGGGCAGATTGGTGATATGGGTAATTAGAATATCCAGTGTATTGGGGAGGGGGGAGGGGACAAATGGGGAGAAAATTTTGGAGCCCAACATCTTGTGAAAATGAATGTAAAAAGTTAAATAAATTTATTTTTTTTTAAAAAAAGGAGTTCTTCTTTACAGATATTTTACAGGCTGTGGTTTGGGAGCTAGAATAAGTGTGTCTTTCTACTCCGCCATCTTGGCTCCTCCCCCCAGAACAATTTCTTCCAATGGCTAGAGGTTGGTCAGACTCTAAGGAAAATGCCAAGGTCACCCATTGCATCCTGGGTCATCGACAGTCATCTTGACTTTTTGTTTTGCCACTGGACTCCAATGACTGGAACAGAGAGTGAGACTAGTCAAGATGTCATCCCATAGTAGCATTTGCTCTCTTTGAAAAAGGATGAGCAACAGCAATGTATAGGGATTCCCTCCCTAGCCCCAGGTTTCGGATTATTATGCAAAGAACCCAATCCTTGAAGTCCCAGCACCTGGGTTTGACTTCTATTTTCATTCTCTATTAATTGTGTAACATTGGACAAACCACTTAACTCATATTGGCAGGGTTAAGTCTGTAAGATGGAGATTGCATTTGCCCCACCTAAAAAGGTGGTTATGAAAATCAAATATATTATGAAAACATTTTGCAACCTTAAAGTGATAAGATAATGTAAAAATATAAGATATAAAAATAAGGTAACCTTTTAAAAGAATTTTTAAAAACAAGTAATCTATTATTGCCTTTCTAATATTAGAAAATTTAAAGGAAAATGGGGCATGTTCTTTTTGGGAACTACATTCCCGAAAAACTCATGCAGAGCACAGTAGGTGAAGATGAAGCCCAAACTTAGATTCTGGTTGGAGGGTAGCATATGGAACATGAAGATGGAGCCTGAATTTAGATTCTGGTTGGAGGGGAGAATTTTCAAGGTGCCTCATGGGAAAGTTAGCGTGAACTTGTAAGACAAAGATGGGACATGGGAAGATGTGAGCAGGACATTGAAAAAGATAGAAGAGTAAGGTGATCTGGAGTCTGGAAACTGATATTGGGGAATCTGCTAGCCAGGTCCTCTCAGCTGCAGTTCCTAGCCTGAGAAGCTATCGTTGCAGACTTCAGTGCTTTGACAGATCCTGTGCTGAGATGCAACTACTTTTAGACCCAGAACCTTCTGGAGATTTCTTGATGGACAAATTGCTTACACCCCTCTACCCTTCTCATCCTATTTACTTCTTGTTGTTTGGGCTGGTTCTTTTGCTTTTCTACTTGCTAATGACCTTGGACTGATAAGCTAGCTTAGGCAAGGAAATGGGGAGAATTTATAACCTCTTTTCACTGGAATTTTGAGCAATTGTGGCTTGGAAAATGTATGGGGAATATGTGATGTTATTCTGATCTTGATACTATCTTGCATTTTATTTTAAGTAAATGCCCCATTTGCATTGCTTGGATATTGTATGATTAAGTAAATGTGATTTTGTCCATGTGGGTAACCCATCCACCCACTGGGAAGGAAAAAATCCTCACAGGGATCTTAACCTGGTGCCTTGAACTTTAATTTTTTGGTAACTATATTTAAGCATAATTAGTTTCTTATGTAATTCTCTACATTTAAAAACATTTTTTTCTGAGGAGTCTCTAGGTTTTCTCAGATGATTAAAGGGCTTTATGATACAAAAAGGCTAAGAACCCATATTCTATCATTTAGTAGATACTATTTGGGAGCAGGTGTGATAGAAGAATCCATCATTCCATGGCTAAATGTATATGCACCCTGTCCAGAGATTTTAGGCAGGTTTGGGACAATAGATACACAGTAAAGACAACATTGGATTTAGACGACTAGAGTTTGACCTGCCTCTGGCATTTTACATTTGCAAGAACATAGAAATTGGGATTGTTTCATTTATTTTTTGTACTTATTCCCCTCCTCCCTCCAGTGCCTAGTACTGGGCATGATAAGTGCTTAATGAACCTGATTTATTGACTGATGTTTAATCACTTGTCCTCCCAGCCTTAATTTCCTCATCTATAAAATGGGGTGGTAGTAGCACCAATCTCATACTGTGTTGTTGTCAGGAACAAATAAGATAATGCATGTAAAGCCCTTTGAGATTCTTACTACAATATGTAAATGCTATTTTTATTAGTTATTTTTAAGTCATCACTCTAGCACATGCTTGATTTGTTTTTACAACTTGGCTAGATCTGCCAGATCTTGCACTCTGAAGGCATTTGGGAACCCAGAATCACCTCCTCACCAGGATGGATGATAGCACAAAGATGCCTTACCAGTGTTAAATTAAAGAGAGCCATGGTCTTTACAACAATTGTATACCTATTTTGATCTTGAATGCAAAATCAATCAGTGAATTTCTAGTAATTTCACCACTGTTGTGGTTGGTAGCTTTCACTTTCCTCTTCTCAACCAAGATAGATTCTTTATTTTCACCATTTTTTAAAAACAGAAAGCTAGGCTTTTGTCTGTTATAGCTGAAGTGTCCTATTTGGTTATCTCTTGGCAGAAAAGGCCTTTAGAATTGTACGTTGGAACATCTGTTGGTAGCAGTTCAATGACATCAGTCAGGATTTTCTTGCTAGCAAAGGTCAGCCTGACAACATAGAATGGAGAGACATGAGGCCTCATATTGGCTGTTATAACTTCCTGCATGTAAAACCAAAGGCATCTTTATTCATAGTAGGAAATTCCCACTGACATCAGTGAAAGATCAGTGCTTGCCCTAGTCAATCTCCTTATAGCTTAGCTTTAGTCTGTGAGATGAAAACAGCAGCCAATCCAAAAGAAGACTTTACCTTAGTTATTTAAAGACTGTGGCAAGACTCCAAACGGTAGAATCTGCTAAGGACTCTCTGAGTCTAGGATTTAAAAAAAATCATACTTGGGAAAAATGTAGTTTAAGTCACTGGATTTCTATTCTCTTCCAACTTTCCCAGAATCCTCTCATCTCTTTGGGCTTTTCAAATATCTTTATGCTTTTGACAATTGGGGTGCTCATTCTTTTTACTGATTATAACATGATTCCTTCTGTGGAACCCAAGTCTGCTTCAATATAATTTCTATCCATTGGGAAACTGGTCTGCTATCTCTGCCTTACTTAAATCCAGTTCAGCAGGTTGGTTTTGCTTCATGGTATCCCATGTCAAAGCATTATTTAAAGCATCACAAACCAGCAAATCCATATTTGAATGGACTTCACAAGAAGAATATCTGGATGGATGATTACCACTACAGTTTGTTCTGAGAGCCAAATGAACAGACTCTTAATCCTCAGAGAAAATAGCTTTAATGACCAACAACAGCTACAGCTCATGTTTCTATGATGCTTTTTAAGGTTTACAGTGGTTATTCTTCACAGAAGCCCTTTGATATAAGCTGTATAATAAGCACTGTTATCTTCCTCTATAAATGAGGAAACTGAGACCCAAAGAGATAGCTACTTATCCAACGCCATGAAAGTAGTAAGTCATGCAGTCAGACTTGAACCCAGAACTTGAACCTGTAACTTTGGGTCCAGTGCCTTGACCTTTCAACTATGTTGCTGCCTCTTACAGATAGATTCCCAGCTCCCAAATTCTGGCTACTTCTCCTATTAGACCCAGTTAGGCCAAGTTTATGGATTGTCTTGCAGGATTCCCATTCTAATTCAAGGGTGTTGCTCTATTTCCCAACACAGATCATAAAGAGTTAATAATTATATAAAAGTAAAGTCCCCTTTAAAACCAGAGAAGTTGATTATGTAGATGGGTTATTGAAATAGCCTCCTTGTCTTTAGTCATTCAACTCACCAAACCATCTTCCACATGGTTGCCAAATTGTATTTCCTAAAGGGCAGATGCGACTTTGCCTCTCCCTCACTCAAGAAGCTTAAATAGCTCCCTATTGCCTCTAGAATCAATGCAAACTCTTTTGTTTAGCATGTAGAGCCCATCATAATTTGGCTTCTGCTATGTTTCCAGAATGGTTAAACATTACTCTTTCTCACACATTCTAGGTTTTAGCTAAACTGACCTGCTTGTAGTCATCCATCCACAACATTTCATTTTCTCTTTCTTTGTCTCTAAACAGTCCATTCTCCCTGCTTGGAATGCTCACCTTTCTTACCTTGGCTTCTTGCAACCCCTATGTCCTTTCAAAGCTCAACTGACTTGCTACCTCCTGGGAAAGACCTAGTCCCCAGTCTGTGAACCCACCTTTGAAACGACTTTGTATGGATTTTGAATTGATCTTGTGGTCACATAATTTTTCTCAGTAAATTATAAACTCCACATGGGCAAGAACAATCTCAGTTGGGTTTGTCTATCCCTAACAGTGTACTAGAGCCTGGCACATAGTTGACATTTAATGACTATTTCTTGAGTTGAAGAGAATTGAAGTCAACTAAGTAGGTTGAGGATGCTTTTGAATATAGTAAAAGGTTGCACAATCAAATGGTTCACAGACATAATGTGGTATACATACATATGTATGTCTGTCTATACACGTATACACATACATATATGTACACATAGATATGTCCGTTTTGCAGATGAGAAAATTGAAGCTCAGAGAGGTTAAGTGATTCAAACTCCTCTTACTAGGCTAGAAAATATGTATATCCTTTCCTTGGATGGAATCCACAAATGCAAACTCCTACAAGATCTTAATGAAACAGTATATCCAATAAATATGAGATATTTGGCTTTTGGCTAGTTCACAAGTAAAGAGTTTCTTAAGAGTTTATAGCAGCAATTCTCAAAGCCTGGAGACTTCTGGGGGTTCCCAAGACCCTACCAGGGGATACATCATGTCAAAAGTATTTTCATAATAATACAAAGATTTTAACTTCTAATATGGTAAATATTCATAGATATAACACAAATAAAAGGTCTTTGGCATCCTTGATAATTTTTAAAAGTATAAAGAGCCCAAAAGTTTGAGAACTGCTGTAGTACAGGATAATGCAAATGTGTACATGTTGTCCCTCCCAAGAGAATACAAATTGCTTGAGGGTAGGTTTGGGTTTATTTTTATTTTTGTATTGCCAGTGCTTACCACAGTGCCAGGTATGTAATGAGTACTTAAATTCTGGCTGAATGACTAACCATCTCTTCAGCTAGATTCTAAGCCAAAGGGTCAGGATGGTACCATTCATTTCTGCATTCCTGGTACCTAGCAAAGTGCCTTATACATGCCCACACAAATGCTTCTTGATAATGGCGACTTTAAAATTTGACTGCAGAACAAAGCGAACACATGTGAGATTACCTAGAACTATACACAGCAAAATCAGCATCGGAAAATCTCGTGTATAATGCTGTTGAATACATGCCTCAAAAAAATGTGATTAAAAGAAGATACCAAAAGAACCAACCAGTGACCAAAGATTGAGGAACTTTTCATCATCGCTTTTCCATAGCATTTTATGTTCTGTAGAAAAGAGAACATAAATTGCAAGAGATCTACCAGGATTTCACATCTGGCCATGTTTTTAAGCAAATGGAAGAAAGAATACTCTGAAAAGATAGACATCTTCTGATGTCAAGAGGGAAAGAAAGATACTTCTGATGTATATGTTTTTCTTACCTTAGGAAGAGTGATAAATTGGAATAAGAACACGTAAATTAGAGCCTATTAACCTATTTTTTGAAAAAAGTTTGTAACTTCCTCCATGGCCACCTCACCCCCTAATTCCAGAGTACATTTGGAACTACACTAAAGTATCTGATACAGCCTGGGAAGCCAGAAGAGGAGGGTTCATTAACACCAGTTCACAAAATAACCTTGTTCATTCACTACTCAATGGCTTTTGATGATAATGAAGCTTTTTCTCTTTCAGTCTTTTGTTTTCAATTTTGGGTTGAATTAGGAAACTTTTACCTCTCAGTAGATTAACTCACCACTTCTAAACTTGCTACCTGACTCCAATGACCTCAACCTTTTCTCCCTTCTGTTTGGAGGGCTGGAGGGTAGAGTTGAGGCAGACAGCGTTGTGACTAGATTTGAACTCAAGGAGATGAGTCTTCCAGAATCCAAGATCGTTCTGCTAAGCCACCTAGCTGCTTTGGACTCAGAAAAAGCTTTGCTCAAATTTCACTGCTGACATTTAATAGCTGTATGACCTTGGATAAGTCTTTTAACCTCTGTGAGTTTCAGTTTTCCCATCTGTAAAATGTGAACGTGTGTGTATGTGGGGAGGAGGTTGGACTCAGTGGCCTGAAGGATTCTTTTTTTGCCCTAAATCTTCAATTCTATAATCTTGTTATAATGTAAATGACAAAATATAAAAGAATAGCATTTTGTAATTGCTATTAATTTTTGGAAGTGCAAATTTAATCTGCAGAAAACAAATAAGCCACATGCATTGATAACTGCTTTCTGAACTCTTTCCCCCATCTTGGCTCAAATCTATCTATCTATCTGTCTATCTATCTATCTATCTACCTATCTGTACACACACATACATATACATATCATATATATAATATATATAATCATATATTTAATACTTCAAGTACCCTGGATTTAAGTGAAGTGGGAACTTTTGGTGATGAAAATCAGACTCTCCCTACTCCTCAATTCATAGTCCTCATGACTGGCCAGAGTATACTTGCTTGTGAAGGTGCATTTGGATAGATGAGCTAGTTCAAACTTAGCTTGATATCTTCAGACATGAGATATGCAGTACCACCAGATGTGTACTCAAAACCTTTACAATTTGGTGGTATAGCCTTCAAGAATCCAAGACCAGATTATATCATGATAAGGTATTGGAATAAGGAATTACAATTGGAGAGGAGGGAAAGTCCTGACAAATCAGAGACATCGATAGGCACAAAATGTTTAATTTGCCCAAAAGTAATTGAACATTTAAATATTTGACAACATCTACATCCATTATAAATGAAAGTGGAAACTCAAGCAATCAAATCAACAAGAATTTAACAGATACCTACAGTGTTCTAAGCACTGTGCTATATACCAGGGATACAAGAACAAAATGTATGTGTTGGTTGGTTGACTTATTTGGTGTCTGTAATGTGCCAGGATTCTGAGGAGGAGGACCTGTATTAAGGACTTAAGTTCCAGTGCTTATTAAATATTTGTTCTTAACTTCAGGTGTTGAGCCTGTGTGTAAGAAAGGAAGAAATTTGTTTTGGGGATTCCTTCAGAATTTCCTTGTTGGAACCTTCTGTGTTCTTCAGACTACTTGATTTGGGTCAAGGGTAGAGAAGGTGGAAAGTGGAAAAAAATATTACATTTAGAATTAGAGGACCTGGACTTAAGGACTACCTCTGCATTTCTACTGGTTCTGTGAGCTTCGCTGGGTTACCCTCTCTAGGAGTTAGTTGCTGCATCTGTAAAATGAGAAGCTAACCTAGATGACTTCTAAGGTCTTCAATGTTTTTATCTAGGATTCTAGAAAGAGCGATTGAGGTGGAAGTGGAAAGGAGTGGTGCATTAGGCTCTCCTTACTCTCTTCCTGATCTTACAGAAATGACGTTACTAATTTAAATCTGTGTTTATTTGCATGATTTGTTCAGAATGTCTTAAGATCATAAATACTCACCAAAGTCATTAAAAATGAATTTTGATAAAACCCACATCTCACTCCAACAACTCCTCTTTTGCAAACAAATGTTAGTCTAAGAGAATAGTGTGCCATCTGTACATTTGCATGCAGTCTCTTCAGACCAAGATTCCTATGCATTCTGAATTATATTTATGCTGTCTGGGTGTACCATAAAATGTTTCCTGGCTCCTGCTTGCCTTGCCTTGCAATTGGAAGTAGACCATAAAATCCCAAGAGGAGTGAGCAAAAGAGTGGGTTCTTACTTTTCATGTGGAGAATTTAATTGATCCAAAAGTCAACAAATAATTGAAAAAGTGTCATTTCTGAACTCTAGGGATTTAAAAAAAACATGAAGTGAATTAGAGATGTTCTCTTGACAAGATTTTTAAAAGACTCCGAATCTTAGAGATATAAAGATTTAATTGATCAAAAGTTTTTAGTCATCTTCCTGAATCCATTAGGACTCAGAATAAGAACAAGCTTTCTTCAATACTGCATTTAGGAATTGATAATGGGACGATTTTCACAAAGTTTTCTCAATGTCCTTGCTATATGTTTGAGTGGTGACCAACCACTCAAAATAAGAGGATGAAGAGAATGACTAGTATTCTGAATGAACCTACTGTTCCAAAAGACATTGGTGAGCCACTGACAATGAAGGATCATGGGAAATGGGACTGACTACAGAATTGGAGAAATTCAAATGTTATCTTGATTTTCAAAAGAAAAAAAGGGAATAGAGTTTGTAAGCTGAGGCCAGTTAGACCAGTGAACTTGGCTTTGGTTCCTTGAAAATTCTAGAATTTATTAACAAAGAGATGGTTAGTGAATATTTAGAAAAGGAACTAGTGATCACAAAGAATCACTATGGTTTCTTCAACAAAGGAGCATGACAGACTAATTTTATTTGTTTTTGGCAAGGTTAATAGGCTGTTGAATTATGGAAGTGCTATGGTTATAGTCATGAAGCTAGCTTTTAGAAGGGCAATTGACACAAACTTTTATGTTATCATTGTATAAAGATGAAGATATGGGAAATAGGTCATGGTATAATTCTATCAGTTTGAAACTGCTGTGGTTGATGCCATGGAGTTATGAACTTTAAGTCATGTGACCTGAACTCAGCCCCTGACTCTGTCACTTACTGACTCTGTGACATTGGGCAAGTCACTTAGCCATTGTGGGCCTCAGTTTCCTCATCTGTAAAAAGAAGCTATTGGAATGGATGATCTTCTAAGGCTTCTTCCTACTCTAAATAACTTGTCTCAGTCAATAAAGCAAGCATTTATTAAGGGCCCAGTATGTCCTCAGCAAAGAATATTCACTGATGCTTTGATGTTTACTTGGAAGGAGGTCACTAGTGGAATGCTTCAGGAATCTGTTCTTGGCACTGTGTTGTTTATCATCTTCACCAATGACTTGGATAAATGCTTGGATAAAGGGTTTGTTAGATTTTCAGATGACACGAATTTAAAAAGCTCACAGATTGATTGAGTCATGAACCAAAGATACTAACAGGCTAGAATGTTTGGCTGACTCTAAAAAGATGAACTGGGACATACACACATACACACACACACACATATATATATATATATATATATATATATATATATAGAGAGAGAGAGAGAGAGAGAGAGAGAGAGGAAGCTAGGGATTCTAATGATTAACAAATTCAATATGAGCAAACAATGTAATACGGTAGTTAAAAAAACATTTGAAATCTTAGGTTACTTTAAGAGAGGCAAAGGGTCCAGGCCTAGACAGGTGATACTTTTGTCTTCATTAGATTAGCATATGGTGTTCAGTTCTAGGTGCCACATTTGAGGATATTGATAAGCTAAAGAGTATGAAGAGAGGGTCAACTGTGCTGATGAATCTACTGGAGAAAATGCTGCCTGAAAAGAGTAAAGAAGTTCTTCATAGAAGAATTAGAGGGACACTGGTGGCATCGGAAGAGTTTCAAGCATGAGAGGAGTTAAATATGCTCTATTTGGTCTCAGAAGAGGGAACTTGGAGCAGAGGGTAGAGCGGCAGAGGGGCAGTTTTGGCTTAATTTGGAGATGTGCTGTCCAACTCTCAGAGCTGTCTCCAATAGAATGGGTCACCACTCGAGGCATTGAGTTCCTCACCCCAGAAGTCTTCAAGCAGAGAGAAGGACTCTTTATTGGGCACCTGATAGAAGGAAACCATTGGACTGGATTGATTGTGAGACAGCTTTGAGATTCTGTGATTTTCTTGTATTGGAAGAGTGTTCAGTCCAATTTGGTTAAAGTGGTGAGAGGAGAAGCAGTAGAGGGAAGGGAAAAGGAAGGGAAAGAAAGGGGAGGAACAAGTATTTATTAAGCACCTATGATATTCCAGGTACTGTCTTAAGGGATTTATAAATATCATTTCATTTGAGAGTTTTGAAATTAATAAGTCACTATCTTCTTCTTGAATTAAAACTGAGGGGACCTTGAAATCCTACAGTCCATCTTCCTTATCTTCCAGATGAGCACCAAGAAGTTTAGGTAACTTGATTAAGGTCACATAGAAGATTTGTCACAGGTCTGCCAGCAACTTAGGTTGGCTCTGCTAGTAGACCAGTTACCCAGCTGAGCTGATCAGATAGCTGAAATAAAGGAAGAAATGGTGTAATGGGTCTTAGAATGATGATGCTAACCAGGTTTGAGTCATTCCTGGCTCAACACACTCTCTGAACTTCTCAATCTTCTTGCCAACCACCTTTCCACCCTGAAGAAATCACCACCATGACACCTACCCTCCTGATTTCAGAGTCCTTAAATGTCTCAGAGTGAGTATAAATAGCAATTTTTTCTGTTTTGGCCAGAAACCCTGAGGCCCTTCCCCTTCCAGATTAAAATTATTTTGACTAGATCAATGGTCATTCCTTGCCTCTTTTATTACCTAGCCTTAATCACCAAATGAGCATTGCCTGAGACAAACCGAGACCTGGGAAAGATGTTGGTTTAAAAAGACTAAGGTCTCCCACTGCATCTTGGGCCATCTTCAGTCATCCTGGTCTATATCTTGCCACTGGACCCAAGTGCCTCTGGAGGAGAGAGTGAGGCTGGTAACTTTGTACAGCTCTTAAATCCAATTCACTTGCAAGTCATGACATCACCTTCCTCATGTCATGGTCCTCTTTGAGAACAAAGGACAAACAGCAACCCTAAGTGTGAACCATTGTTTCACGAGGGGTCCTCAACATGCGTCATTCACTCCTGGCTCAGCTCATGCCACATATTTCTCCACCTACTTTCTTCACGAGTAACCTTCCTCTCCTACCTTTCAGCTCCCCTTTATTTGTTGTCTTCCCTCATTAGAATGGAAGAGTCTTGATAGTAGGAGCTATCTTGTTTACTTGCATCTGTATCCCTAGAGTTTATTTAGTACAGTGCTTGACACAAAGTCAGTGCTTAATAGATGCTTTCTTCCTTCTTTCCTTCTTCTTTCCTTTCTTCCTTCCTTTCTTCCTTCTTCCCTTCCTTTCTTTCACCTATCATGAGAAATTGGAAGCATTGGATCACATTGATGGTAGAGGAAAATAATTGTGATATTTAATGACTGCTCTGTAAGCATTATCTTCTCTTTCTATGTAGTGTAGCTACTTCTCCCATTTTTCATTCTTTCTTGACAATGAACAAATGGACTTTCTCTGTGTTTTCCTTAAGGGAGAATAAATGACTTGCACACAGAAGACACTTAAAAATGACAGATGAACACATTAATGGATGAACAAAGAGGAGAATCAGAGGGCCCAGGGATAGGGACTTTTGGTTAAATTCCAACTTAAAGCAAGATTTTGCTGGGTTGATTTTTAAATTTGCTTCTAACAGAATTGTCTGAAAGGGCAAAGATATTTGGGCACAAATATTTGCCATATTTCTTTGGAAACCTCAGAAAGTATCAGAAATGAGGGAGAAACCCTTCAAATCCTTTTGTGTAACAATTAAATCACACATAGTTCACAGCTGTTTTCACCAGTTTAATTAGCATGTAGCCTGTTAACATGAAATGACTCAGCATGAAGATTCTCAATGCCAACCACCCTCTGATTTCTCCATTCCAGAGACTTAGTGACTATGCCATTTTCCCTGGGCAAGTTGAACATGTTTGGGATAAAGTAGTGGAGTTCCAAGATTGCTTGGGTTTTGGGGAGGCCTGTCTCTTGTCTAGACTAGAAGGGCTGCTTAAACTTTTCCCACTCATGTCCCCTTTTTGTGTTTTGGCATTCCTTGGTATTGTGTGCCCCGAGGGCAGGTGCTGTGCAAAGTGCACATGCTTTGTGTTCAGAATCAAGGCTGCAACATGGGCAAGTGCTGCCAGAAACACCTTGGATTCATTATACATTTGATTTTTAATTAATTTTTGCTATTGCATATTCAGAAACTTTTTACTGTTGTCAAAAATTTTGTGACCCCATATAGTATCACAGACGGGACCACAGTTTAAGAAGTGCTGAAGGGGTCAAAAGTGGAAAAAGTTTAAGAAGTCTTGGTCTAGAGTAAAGGAACTTGCATTAGGAGAGATTCTCAAAACCTGATATCAATTGATCAATAAATATTTATTAAATACATACTTTATGCCAGGTACAATGCTAAGTTCTATACATATATATGTATATATACATATTGGTGCATACGCACACATATATGTATATATATACATATAGGTGCATATGCACACATATATGTGTATATTATGTGTGTATATATGTGTATATGTATATGTGAGTATAACATTAAAATTAGAAAACAAGAATCATCCTTGTAAGGCAGAGGAAAGGAATAGCTGCTTAGTGTGTGTGTGTGTGTGTGTGTGTGTGTGTGTGCGCGCGCATGTGCGCATGTGTGTTGGTGGGGCAGTGTATACTTGGTAAATCCACTGGTGTTTAATTGTGAATAAAGGGCATTCAAAATTTAAGCATCTTCAACTCCCTTTAGCTATAAGAGCTTTTGCTGTTATGCTTTTTCTTGACATTTTTTAGGGTAATACCATCAATGGCCCACAAGGCTGAGCTTCTTTTTAGTTGTCATCTCACCAGAGCCCCCTGGAGGTCTTCCATGACTACACCCACTGCTGCCTCCTTCCTGCAGGAGCAGGGGGCCTCAACATTTAGCAGTCCCATGGGGTCAGAGTGATTGACCTTTCCTAGAGTCTCCTCGGGAAGGCACAGAATACCACTCTACTCTCCCCACTGTCCTTTCACTCTGCTAGTGTTCTTTTTTCCTTCCATTTCTTCCTTTTCTTGTCTGTTTCCATTCTTACCAGATACTCAAGTTGGTCATCTTCTATGACAAGTTGAATGAGAAAATAAAAATATTCCAAAGCCTTTTTTTCACTATTCTTCCCCTCAATATCCATTTCCACTCATTGTAAGGGGGCAGGGTGGGGGAGGATGACATTTCCGTAGTCGCTTTTCCTTTGAATCTGATATTGTCTCACAATGGAGAGGTTCCCATTTCCTTGCCCTTGCAAATCAAACGTATTGGTTTTCTTTTCAAGTCCTTTCTTCCAAATCCCAGGAACACTTGGATCTTGTTTCAGATGCTTAATAGCTATGTAACTTGGGTAAGTCACTTAACCTCTCTCAGCCTCAGTTTCTTCATCTGTAAAGTGGAAATAATAGTACCTGTCTCACAGAATTATTGTGAGGATTAAATGATTGAACATACATAAAATAATGTGCAAACCTCAACATCAGAAGGACCTTGAAGGACCAAGTTATGGCAATTAGTAGTGCACTTTTTCATCCACAAGGCAAAGTAGATGTAGTAGATGAAAAACTTTATTTCAAAATACAATTATACTACCTCATGGTAATTATGTTGTAAGTATAGTAAAATGGTTTGTAATTCCTCTATCAACTGATGTAATGGGGACCATGGGCTTCAGTAGCCTCCAAAGGGGTCCATGAAACAAAAACGACTAACAGCTCCTGCTCTAGAGCTGAAGTTACAGATGAGGAATCTGAGTGCAGATGTTAATTAACTTGCCCAAAGTCATGAAGCACATTTGTGAAAAACCAAGACTTGGTCCCTGAGCCACTGACTGCAGTGCATTCTCCATTACACTAGGAGTTAAAATTGACCTGCCATTGGCATGACATGTCAGGTTCATGACCATGCTGGAACCCAAACACCTTGAATATTTGGTTGATTGAATCATGATGGGGATATGGAACATTAGTCTGGTTATGAGATGCATATAAACACAGCCTGAGTATAGATTTCATTTTGAGTTTGGGTTTGTTTTTTTTTTTTTTTTTGCAAAGCAATTGAGTTTAGGTGACTTGACTGGGGTCACATAGCTCATAAATGCTAAGTGTCTGGGGCCAGATTTGAACTCAGGTCCTTCTGACTTCAGGATCAGTGCTCTATCCACTGTGCCCCCTAGTTGCCCCTTATATTTAATTTCTTTTGAAGAGCTCCTACTGAACCTCCTCATACCTCATACCAGAAGGCTTCCTCCTCTTTTCAGTAAAGTCCTACTCATTTTCATAGCTCATTGCAAATCCTATCTCCTTCAAGAAGTCTTTCCCAATAGCTACAACCCACAGCTTTCTCTCTGCTCTGAATTCCTACAACACATTATCTTCTTTAGTCATTTTGGCTCTTAATCATAAGCTGCACCATGTTATCATTTAACTATTTCTTCTGCCTATCTTTTTGTGGGGGAGAAGAAAGGATCTGAACTTGTGAATTCCTAGATCTGTGAGGTCAACAGCTCCTAATATGGAAAATCCCCCACTGATATAGATAACATCTCCTCTATACCTAACAGTTTCAAAATTTCCTGGAACATTGAGAAGTTAAGTAAAATGCTATGGTCACATGTGACCACTTATGTCAGAGGCAGGATTTGAATCCAGGTCTTCTTGAATCTAAAATCAGCCAGACCGAACTGTCTCTCCGTATGGGGAATCATCTGACACACAGTGTCCATCCCATAGCCATTCCATACCTGTTGAACTGAAGTACATTAAATGATCTATAATTTGTTATTTTTCGGTCATGTCTAACTCCCTTTGACTCCATTTGGAATTTTCTTGGCAAAGATATTGGAGTAGTTTACCATTTCCTTCTCCAGTTCATTTTACAGATGAAAAAACTGAAGTAAACAGGGTTAAATGACATACTCAGGGTCACACATCTAGCAAGTACCTGAGCCAGATTTTGAACTCAGATCTTCTGGAGTTCAGACCTGGCATTCTTTCCACTGTGCCACCAAGCTGCCATCTTGTAATTTACTTTTCCTTAACTTTAGGGCCTGTATAGAATGATCCCTGGACTTGGAAAAATGATATGTAAGTAGTTTTTTCCTCAGTAAAAACAGTTAAGAAAGGCAATTGGCTACTGTTCCCACTCCCACCTCAATATGGCTAATATATCTTTTTACATCAGTTCATCCACGTCACTCAGGCTTAGCTGTTCCTAACTCTTGGATCAATGCTAACAACAGTGTCTTACTGAAAACGATCATTTGGAAACTCTTTTCATCATCCCCCGGAGGCACAGGCTGTTGACTTTTCCTGTGTATTTAGGTAGACCTGACCCTCACCTGCTAAGGGTTAGCTTCCGCTGCCCAGGACGTAGTGAGGGCTTCCGAACACCTGCCCGGACATATTACCCAGCATTCCAGAACTTGCAAACGGAAGAGATCTCCCTCCACGCCATCCTATTCATTTGAATGGGAACCTTCCCCAAACAGGAATCGTTCCCGGTACTGGCTGAGAACCTCCAACAGGAGCTTTTAAGAAAACTTCAAAGTAATCACTTTGCGGATAATGAGCAGTGGTAATTAACCTTGAGTAAGAGCTAAGACCAGAAGGCACTGGCTTTGCTCTTAATAAAGCAGTGCTATAGAATCCGCGTGCTAATTCTGGGACGCGTGCCCGGGGGCAGGCAGGGGCGCCCCTCTCCCCCTCCACCTCCACTTTCCCCTATTCCTGTCAGTAGCATGTGGCCGGAATCCTGCAAGCAGCCAGTCTCGCCGCCCAGATCGCTCACAGCGAGGAGCTGGTGAAAGTGATTTTTCTCCCCTTCCCCTCACACACAAAGGCAAACCCCGCGTTCTCAAGCATTCAGAGAAAGGCGTGTTTGACAGTGCGGCTGCAAAGCCATGCGGGTGGTGGCGGTGCGGGCTCCGGCGGGCTCTTAAAGGCTGGGAATGTGCGGGGCAGGGTCCTGAGCAGCTGCGACAGCCGCAATCGGGCAAGGGGTGCTTGCTGGAAAACACACACACACACACACACACACACACACACACACACACACACTCACACTCTCTTTCTCTCTCTCACACACACACGCACCAATGGCTGCGCCTGGGCTCGGGAGACTGACTCGCCTTTGATTAGGCGTGCTTTCTTCGGCTGCTGAGCTCTCCAGTGCCGCGTTAGGGGTCCACGAGGTGTGTGAGACCCATTCTGCGGTATATCTGCCTGCATTGATTCCGAATCAGCACCCCAAGGCACTGGAGAGGCGCGCTGGACCTTAGTCCGCCCTGCCAAACTGCGACTGCACGGCTTTGAGCTTTCTGCAAACCTCTGACCGAGCTCGGTTTCACCGACTAATCAATCAAAGGGAATTATTGCCAACCCTCTCTGCGCCCCAATCCGCGTGAGCAAGTTCAATAGCAGGCTGTTTCCTTCTATCCCAGGGACAGCGGTTGTCCTGCACCAAGCTGAGACTTGAGCTCCTCGTACTTTGTAGGCAGCTCGCAAAGGGGGAGCTGAAGCTTCCATTGACAGCATCTAGAGAGAGGGAGGGCAAGAAGACGGAGGGAGGGGAAAGAGGCAAACCTTGAATCACTCAGCATCCCGTGGCTGTTTTCTCAGATCCTAAGAAGGTTACTGTGTTGACTGAGACTTGGGCTGGGAACATAGCTTTATTGGAGGAGCAATGCAAGTCTCCATAGCTTGTACAGAACACAATCTGAAGAGTCGGAATGGTGAAGATAGACTTATGAGCAAACAGAGCACCACTGCCCCGAATGTAGTGAACGCAGCCCGGGCGAAATTCCGGACAGTTGCTATCATTGCTCGAAGTTTGGGAACGTTCACCCCTCAGCATCATATTTCTCTGAAAGAATCAACGGCAAAGCAGACTGGCATGAAATATAGGTATGAATACAACATTCCTTGCTTCTGATCTTTGCATGCATAGAATTACTGATGCGAAAGATAAATAAATCCCATCGCTCCAGAAAGTGATTTTCCAAAGTGACCTTTTTAAAGAAGCTAAAGTATTTGAAATTTTCTCTTTAAAAAAAAGCCTCGAGCATTTTAGAAAATAACATCAGCATTTTTTAAAAAGTGTAGCCTGTTTTTAATATATTTTAAAGTGTCATGAACACCTAAGGAGCTATATAAATTTGAACACGCAGGAAATAACGGGACTGCCAGGAACTGATGTTTAGATCTGAGTAGTTTTTCAATGGGAAAATATGTTTGTCCTATTTTGTACCTAGTATGAGGGGAATGATATATGCAGTAGTTACTATGACAATTGAACAGAATTTATATTACCCCAAATCGTTTCAGAGGTAGTTCTATGGTGATAACTATTTTTAGAAAACCCTAGGTAACAAACGTTATGTATAGCTCTTACAGAAGTTTTGTTGAAACAACCTTATAGATCAATGCAACTGTCCTTTTAAAAATCTGACTCACTGATGGCTAGTGACGGTTTTGTTGAAGTGAAATATGGGCAAAGCGCTAACCATGGTGCTGAAGGTTCATGAGGTTTCTTGAAGACCTTTAAAAACAGATGACCAACTCACCATCCATGCAGACACTAACAAGATTATTACGTCAGTGTTATCCTGATGTTCCTGATAATAGATGATTTGATCAACAAAGAATTTTTATTACATAATTGTTCAACGTCTGTTCACTTGTTGGTAAGCTGCTTTCTTCTTCTGACCTCTTCTGAACAATTCAACCAATATTTACTAAATGCCCCCGCTCTGCTTCTTCGATAGTAGTGCACTTACATTCCCAAAAAGTAGATAGGGAGGAAGAAAGAATGGAAGAAACGAACAATGAACTTGAAAAAAATTCTCTGGTTACTCACTTTAGTTTTTCTTGGTACAAATTTGCTAGTGATGCGTTTGACCCTAACTTTTAAATTAAGCCATCTCTCCTCTTATTGGCCAAGCTGGAAGGGATTTTTGATACAATAAAAATAATGGATGAAAGAAGCCATACCTTCTAGTTGGTCTGTGAAAAAGGAATTTGAATAGTAAGTTGCTCTTCAGCTTGCCCTTTAAAAAAGTTTCTTTGTTGAAGAGTCCTTGAAACTTTCCCAGGTAAAGAAAAAACAGTCTCTACAGGGTAGGGTTTATTTATTTATTTCAGAAATAAGGTCTCCGGTGAAACTAGCAATCACGATTTCTAGTCTATATCTTAGTTCATTCTTTCCTCCAGGTGGCAACTTGAATGCCATTGACCTTTGTATCCATAATTTCATGAAAATTAATCATCCCCCCCACCAAGTCCCTGCCAATGGCATTTTTATAAGTTATATTGCAATTGTAGACACATTGAGATTTGCTACTGCTGTGGCATTGATCCAGCCCCCCTGCTCTGAGGAAGTGGCAGTGCTCTCTGGATGCAGCAAGGTACAGCTGAGACTGAGAAATGTTGGCACCAGTATGAAATGGATAGTGAGACTGTCAATATCTTATAAGCTTAAGGTGGGGGCCTTAAGCTTAACTATGCATCTCAAATTTTAGGAGCAGCACCAAAGAGGATGATTTTGTTAACAACAGAAAAAAACTCTTCCTTCTTGTGAATATTTCATGGTTAATTGTGGTTTGGTTTGTTGGGATTTGTTATTCTTTGGACTTCCATTAAGGTTTTATCAGTTCAATTCTCAACATATGATGTTAGATTTGATAGTAAATTTTTTTGTTTTCCCTGTAGTACACTATGCTAGCAAATTCCCTTGGAAATCATTAATTAATACCAGATAACTACAACTCTTCCTTTCTCTGTCATAAAGTTGGCCATCTGACAATTGATCCTTTGAGTCATTCACTGAAATGTCCTTCATTATCATCACTATTCTACATTAGCAAGTACTATCCGCAATTACTAGCCATAGATAGATAACTTCAAATGTATCTGAAAAGTCTCCCTGGTTTCACAGATCTACAGCTGAAAGGGACCTCAGAGGCCATTTTGTTTAATCACTTCATTTTATAGATGAGGAAACTGAGGACAAATGACTTTCCCAAGGTCACACAGGTAGTGGACATCAAAGGTAGGATTCGAACCCCTGTCCTCTGACTCCAGAGCTACACTTATTCCTTCAACTATATCACATTGGAATTTGTCCTCTTCCTTTTGGAAATTCTCCTCAGATTTAGGACTGGAAGAGATGCTCATTTGCCACCAAAAGATAAGAAGAGGGAAATGATTCCTTAGCATGTTTATGAGGGATACCAGAAAGTACACAGATCATAGGATCAAGCACAGTTTGAGGTGGAAAACATGAGGGAGAGAGGGAGAGAATGAGACAGGGAGGGAGGGAGGGAGGGAGAGAGAGAGAGAGAGAGAGAGAGAGAGAGAGAGAGAGAGAGAGAGTGTAGCAGGACCAGACATCGGAGTCCAAAGTCAGTGTTCATTCCTCTAGCTTCCTCTTCAGTTGATTGGAACTAGAGGCATTCTGGGTAATCTGAAAATCAATGGGATGAAGAGATGTTCCTCAGTCCTTCTGGCTGAATAGAATGAGGACTTCCAGTGGGATATAGAGCCAATGGAGACATATTGGGATCTCTATGGCAGGCACACATATCTAATGCCCTCTGTCTCAACTTTAGAAGAGCTTCTCTTGTACAAGTCAATATTCATATTCATACCTGGATGGTATGGGTAAGATAGAGATCCACATAGAAAATGAGAGTGTTGCTACTGGCTTTCTGTTTTCCCAATCTTTCCATCAAAATCCCATCAATGATCCCACTTGGGAGCAGTCTTGTTGGAATACTAAAACCTTAAGAAATCCCAATTACTTAAAAGTAATGTTCTCTACCACTCTACAAATTGGCAAAGTTGAAATAATTGTCATTATTTAATGATAGCCACATCTTTCCAAGATACTTACCATCCAAAGTTAGAGAGGAGAGAAATGGGGCTGCAGGTAATTTCCATGCCTGGATTAAAGTGAGTTTTTATTTCAAGGTTAGAACTACTGCTTTATCTTTAGCTTCAGGCGCATAATTATATTTGCATATATCTAATACTTGAAGGTTTGCAAAGAACTTTACAAATATCTCATTTGATCCTCACAGCAATCTTGCAAGGAAGGCACTATTATTTTCTTCATTTTACAAATGAGAAATATAGAGGTTAATAGATTGGCCTAGGGTCAGAAAGTTGGTAGCTGTATGAGATTACATTGGAACTCAGGTCTTCCTAACTTGAAGTCCAGTGCTCTATCCTCTCTGCTACTTGGGTGTTTCATGCATTGAACTTGGGACAGGGCCAATTGAATATATGTACATAGCCAATTTATGTTGTTTCAGTGACTTCCAGATTCTACTTCTGTTTCACCGTACCTCTGTGAATTCAGGATCCATTCAGCATCCTGGTCAACCTCTTTATATCTGGAGGTGGCTGTCATAATGATAACATTAATTACATGGAAACAGTATGAAGTATATATAACCCTCTTCAGCCTGTCTACTGCTGGAGTTGTACTAAGGATGTTTCTAGCGAGTCAGGTAGCTGGCACAGTGGATAGAGTATTAGATCCAGAGTCAGGAAGAGCTGAGTTCATGTCTAGTTTCAGACATTTACTAGTTTCAAGACCTTTGGGCAATCATTAACCCCTGCCTGCCTAGGTTTAATCAATTGTAAAATGGGGAATATAACACCTACCTCTAAAGGTTGTTGCGAGGATTAAGTGAGATGATATTTGTAAAGTATTTATCACAGTGCTTGGCGCATAGTGGATACTTAATAAATGATTGTTCCTTTCCTTTCTCCAGTGAGCCTGAAGAGGGTGAATGCACATTCCAATTCTTTTATCCAAATACAAAATTAAATTATTTTATCCACTTTCTTATTATCCCCAACACTTAGCAGAGAGTCTGGCACATAGTAAGTGTTTAATGAATGCTTGCTTTGCCATTGATATTGCTGTGTAATGTTAGGCAAGTCACTTAACCTTTCTGGGCCTCAATTTCCTCTTCTGTAAAAGGAGAGACTTCGACTAAATGACTCTTAAGCTTCCCTCACAGCGTTAGCTCTATGAAACATAAACTCTTTATAATATTCATTGCCAAACAGAGCTGCAGCTAGAAAGTCCAACACTTAGGGCAAATTCATCAAGACAGTTGGAGCTATCCAAGGTTATCCCTTGTAGGGCTGAAGTAGATTGAAGACAGAGGAATTGGGAGGTTAAGGTGATGGGAAGAGCTGGGGGCTGGAATGAGGATGAAGACCAGGTGCTGAACTGATTGGGGAGGAGGTGACAGCAATAAGGAGCTGGACCTGATGAGGAGCAGCACCTGCTGACTGATTATGGCAGAGGGAGGGTCTCATTCTTGTGGTGGAGAGAAAGGACAATTACTCCTGCCCTTCCTGGTCCTCCCACATGGTGTAACAACACTGAGACCATAGGTATGATTCCATACAGTCTTGATTGTGAAAGGTGTCCGGTAAATGTGTCAGGGTGATTGTCAGATGGCCTTGTCTGATTATTTGGAAAGACTCAATTCTTATAATAGCTGACCTGCGTGTGCATGCGTGTGTGTATGTATATATGTAGAAAAGCCATATTTGAACATATCTAGCTGGATGTCATGTTAAAAATGGAAACTCTAAAGCAGTCAGCTTTAGAGAAGGTGCTGAGAGTTGGAGATGGTCTTTAGAAACGAGCTAGATTTCAACAAGCACAAGGGGATGGAAGATTGTAACAAGATGAGATCTCAAGCAATCAGAGGAAATTGTTCTAGAGCTAGAAGCAGAGTCCATCTAGCAGGAGCTTCTCATTTTGGAGACAAGGAAACTGGAGCCCAAAGAAGTGAAGAGATCTGCTCATAGTCACAAAGGTAGAGTAAGAGACAGAGACGGCATTCCAACTCTGGTTCTCTGCCTCTTGAGATGTGGAACCTTTCCAATGCACGACCATATTAGAGAAAGGTTCTTCCAGAGCATAGTGAAAAAGAGGGCCAAGGAGGAGAACAATGACTGGGATTGGACCAGAGTGGAATTTATTGCAAAGGTGGGGAAGTTGGGTCATTTTACCCATCCATCCACCAAATCATCTCCTCCTACACTGAACTGGCATGGTTTCCTTGGCCAGGCATCATGGGATAGAGAGAAAGGTGTGTATGTGTGTGTGTGCGTGTGAGTGTGTGTGTGTGTGCTCGTGTGCTCACAGTCTTCTCTGACCCTTGAGAAGGTGGAGAGAAAGAGAGATAATTCCAGGCATTTTGGGAGGAGGTAGGAGGAAGTGATAGCCTGCAGGTTTGTGGGTTGGGTCTTGGTTAAATAATTGTCTTCACCTAAATTCCATGAAAGTAGCAACATTTTTCAAAGTAAGTAAATTATACTTGACTTCTGTACAATCAAGCCCCATTGCCACTATAAAGCTCCTATATTCTCTTTAATTAAGATTCTTAGTCAAACAAAATTTCCAATTTCTAGGAGGATGATTTTTAAAAAGACATACACCAAAAGAAAATAATGTACTATTTAAATACGAGTACCACAAAAACTTACATTTCTCTGTAATATTCACTCCAGGGAATTTTGGGTGTTTAAAATAGAATGATGATTCTCTAAGAATTGTGGGTTGGTTTTTTTTGTTTGTTTCTTTGTTTCTTTTTGATCTACTGTTAAAAAGTTGCCCCATTTTGTCTAGAGGCAGTCAAAGCTCAACACTGAGACCATAGGTATGATTCCATACAGTCTTGATTGTGAAAGGTGTCCGGTAAATGTGTCAGGGTGATTGTCAGATGGCCTTGTCTGATTATTTGGAAAGACTCGATTCTTATAATAGCTGACCTGCGTGTGCATGCGTGTGTGTATGTATATATGTAGAAAAGCCATATTTGAACATATCTAGCTGGATGTCATGTTAAAAATGGAAACTCTTTACTATAAGAATAATTTTTTAAAATCCTGAAGTGAAAAAGATTAAACACATGGACAAAATTCTAAGAAAAATCATAAAATTGATAAATTGGCTTTTGGAGGTAATATGGTGCGTAGAATGAATGCTGAATTAGGAGTCAGAAGGTTCAAGATGGTGGAAGTAGAGATTTGGAGCTGGAAAGGATCTTTGAGCCCATCTGGCCCAATTCTGCATTTTGCAGTTAAAACAAAAAATAAAGACCCTGAAACCTTAGCAGTCCACCTAAAGTCACACAGGTAATGAGCGGTTGTGGCAGGATTTGAATCCAAGTGAGACCCTCTGAATCACAGTCTCAGCTGGTAATAATGCCTATGTTACCTTCCTAAAAATATTCTCATGATTTAAGGCATTCTATAAACTATAAAGAGTTATTCAACTGTGATTTGTTATTAAAAATAAGAGATAATCTCTGTAGATCCAATCTAGTTGAAGAGCAGATTCAGACTGACATACCTTTTTGTGGTTGACAAGGTATAAGAGGTATACCTTGAATCCTTGGAGATTTCTCTGAAGTATGGAATATTATTCTGAATCATCATCTTTGTATTCAACTCCAAAGACCTCTTTGTTTTCATGATGCTTCAGGGTTAACACAGTGCTTTACTTGTCAGATTCTGAGAAACTCTGGAGATCATAGAATTGTATATATAGAGCTGGAAAGAACTCATAGACCCTTGGGTCCATCTTCCTCCTTTTACAGATGAGGAGACTGAGGCCCAAGCAGATTAAATGACTTAACTGAAGCCTCAAAGGTGGTAAAATCAGAGGTAGAATTTATACTCAGGTCTCCCAAAGTACATCCCCATCCTTTCACAGGATAAGGGACCCTGATTTAAGTCTACAGGGCATCGTAGATGTAGAAACAGGGTTTAATTTGATCCTTAAACTCAGATAGGAACCATGATTTTCCCCATTTCTAAATTGTGCACAATAATGCTTACATGCAGTACTCATAGGAGTGCTGTAAAGATCAAATTAGCATATGTGTATGTAGTGATTTGTAAGCCCTAAGATGCTACATGTGTGCCATTATTAATGATCATTAAGACAGGCAATGCTGTTTTCTTCCTTTCTTCTTTCATTCTTTCTTTCCTTATTTCATTTTCTTTCCTCTTTTCTTTCTTTTTCTTCCTCCTCTTCCTCCTTCTTCTCTTTCTCCCCCTCCTTCTCTTTCTTCTCCTCCTTCTTTTTCTTTTTCTTCTCCTCCTCTTCCTTCTCCTTCCTCCTCCTCCTCCTTAATCTTCTCCTTCTTCTTCTCTGCTTTTCTCCTTCTCTTCCTTCGTCTCCTTCTCTTCACCTCATATAAAAAACAGAGCACTGTACTTGGAGTCAGGAGACCTGGGCTTGAGTCTCAACTCAGACATTTACTAAGTGTGTATCACCACCTTTGCCTTAATTTTTCATCTGAAAAATGGGGAGAACAGTAGCACCTACCTCCTAGAATTGCTGTGAGGATGAAATATGATACTCTATGTCAAATGCTTTGCATACATTACAGTGCTTTCAAAATGCTAACTATTGGTTTGTTTTGTGTAGGATATTGTGTTTAGGACTGGGGATACAGAAGCATAGAAAATGGTACCGTTCTCTTTAAGGGTTTTGTAATCTCGTTGCAGGAAATGAGATACAGACATAGAAAGATAAATGATGCAAGGTAGAAATATGTCAAATGCCAAGTGAAATAATTGTCAGAATTCAGCTAAGGGAGGGATCATCAAAGTGCGGAAAGGTTTTATTGAAAATGTGGGACTTGAGCTTGACCTTGAGGGAGGAGTGGGGGGTGTCTAAAGAAATAAGGCCAATTCCATATGTAAAGTAAGAAAAGACCTGGTCCTTCTAATGGTCATCTAGCATTCAGGAAACAACAAAGATAATTGGATTTGCAGGGTTTGTGTAAGAAGTTAGTGAAAAATAATGTTACAGTAATAAATTTGGGACCAGAAAGTAGAAGACCTTGAATGCCACACTAAGGAATTTTCTAACCTAAAGGCACTGGGGAAACCTTTGAATATATTAAAGGTGGATAGAGGGTTGGGGATGCAAAAGATTGGTTCAAAACAATGTTTTTCTGAGTCTAATTGGACCTGACAATTCTGTTTTGTAAGGGTCCACAGGTGTTCCCTGTACCTTCCCTGTTCTTTCAGGACCAAGCCTACTCTCACCATGCTCTGACCAATTCGAGCTCCAGGGACATTTCATAGAATTATTTTCAGAGCTCACTTCTCTTCCACAGTTCTGTGCCTCCCACGAATTTGGAGGCAGATTCTGAATTGAAGCCATTGAAAGAGATGATCGATCTTGTCAGCCCATTATGTAAAATGCACATGTGCCTCTCTGTGTGTCTGTGTGTGTGTATGCAAAAGCAAGCCTTCTCATTATGAGGAAAAGTAGGAGGAAATAGGTGGGCTGGGGAGGGAGAACAGAGAAGCTACTTAGGTGGCTCTAAACCAAGCCAAAAAAATTGATGCCAATCCAGATCAGAAAGCAGCTTGGATTATTAAAATGCTAAATTGATTTTTAAAAACAACAATAATTCACATGCATATGAATTCTCCCTCTCCAGAAATCTGTCTTTTATGATCTTTATTTCTACAGATACCCATGTGTATAATCTCTCCCTGGTATTATGAAACTAAATGATGAAGAGAGACAGGTGCGGTGTGTCCTTCTGAACATTAATTGGTGACTTATTCTTGTGTGTGCATTTCATGTATTCATTCTTCTCATCCTCTTCCCTTTCTTCATTCTTCCTTCCTTCCTTCTTTCCTTCCTTCCTTCCTTCCTTCCTTCCTTCCTTCCTTCCTTCCTTCCTTCCTTCCTTCCTTCCTTCCTTCCTGCTTTGCAATGTATGAAAGTCACAAAGCTGGCATCTATGAGTTAATGAGGAAATGGTAGGATGAATGTCTTCCGGAAGTTGGTAGGCAACTGTCTTTCAGTTTCATTGCTTTGGAAGTATGTGATGGAAATCAGCCAAGAGACACCAACATGCTTTTTCCTTTGGTTGTAAACATTCATTTGGTTGCTGTGGGTACAGGCAAGTGAGCACTATTCATTCAGTGACCCCTCCTTAGCAAATACCTACATATTGTGGATGAATCAGAGTGGTGGAGGTTGGGGAGGAGGGGTAGTGCTATGTGCTTTTATGTCTTACCCAGTGATTACATACCATAGAAATGTTAAAAGATGGGGTAAGGGGAACCCTGCACCAAATTAATCAGGAAAAACCAATACATAAATTCTACTTTACTTAATATATACCCAGTAATATTAGAATAATTGATTAGCATTGGATATTGTTCATCTGCCCAAATCTGGTTTTGTGATCTTGGGTGAGTCTTTTCCAGTCAAAATTATGTTTTTATGAAGGCTTCAGAAAGAATCCTTTCCTCATTCCCCTAAATGCTAGTTCTTCCCTCCGATTAGCTTTAGTATTTTCCTGTACAAATCTTTTATGTAGCTAGATGTTTGCATGCTATCTATAAGATTTAAGCTTCTTGGGGCAAAGGGTGTTTTTTTATTTGTTCTCTAGCACTTAACTTAGGGGCAGGCACATGGCAAACGCTTGAAGTTATTGTTCAGTCGTTTCGGTAGCGTCTGACTCTTTACAACCGCATATCAAGTTTTCTTGGCAAAGAGCCTAGCGCCATTTGTAATTTCCTTCTCCAGCTCATTTTCTAGATGAGGGAGCTGAGGTAAACAGGATTAAGCATTTGGAATCACACTGCTGATCTGAGATCAGATTTGCACTCAGGACTCCAGACCCAGCGCTCTATCCGCTGTGGCACCCGGCTGCTCTAAGTGCTTAAGAAATGCTAGTTAAAGAATTTTGTATTATCAAATAGTAATCTATAATCTCTTGTGGAGAATTTTGTATTATCAGATGGTAATCTATATTCTCCTGTGGAGAATTTCAGATCCATTCAGATAAAAACCTGCTTGTGGCAGACCAGTGGGAGTGAAGTCCTGAGCATCAGGGCTACTCAGAGGGTTCTGCAATTTCAAATGGGACAGATATCATAGCATTGAATCAGTTGCAGACTAAGGAGATTTGTTTGGGTTAAAAAATGATGGCTGAGTTCATGGAGAGAGGTAGTATGGAACAGTGTGAAGAGCTCTGGGTTTGACATACAAGGGTCTGGCTCGGAACCCTAGCTTTGCCACTTACTACCTGTGTTCCCTTAGGTGGGTTACTGAACATGTCTAGAACTCAGTTTTCTTATTTGTGAAATGAGAGGGATGAACTAGATGATATCACGTGTCTTCTATCTCTAAAGCTAGGATAGCTTTTCTTGGTAGGGGAGGTCCAGGAATATATGCCAAAGGACTGCCAAGGCATGATTCTTTCTTCTCCTGCCCTTGTTCACCAGTAGCTCTACAAATTTTCTGCCACTGTGTTGGTACTGGAGTATGGACGCTGTAGGAAATGACATAAAGCAATAGATCACAGAAGAGTGAGTCATGGTCTCTCTCACTAAGGGACTTAAGGGATCATAATTCCTTAAATCCAAAACTCCTCGAGGACCAGAAAAAGTAATTTATGACTTAGGATTAGCTCATATTTCAAGTCTCTCCAAGCTGGAGTAGAAAATATTCAATATACAAGATAGAACAAGTATAGGACAGCTATTTATTTCCTTTACTACAAAATAAAAGCTTGAAACAGAAAAGACTCATAAGTATGCACTGATAAGCATAAACAAGATAAAGTAAACTCTAACACCTATTATACTAAGCCCAGGAAGTTGCTTCTTAAGATATGAAAATATGGAGAATTTAGTGGGACCATTGAATAGGCATTTCATCTTCACTTTGCCTCTGCTCTGTCCAAATTCTCTCATGGTCTATGTCTCCTGATACATGGACAGAACTTGGTCTTGTCTTCTTGCAGTATTCATTTTCTCTTCTGAGAAGCACAACAAAAAGAATTTCCTACATTGTAGCCAGCACAGCCTGAAGGACCTAGAAATTCCTGAATTTATGAGATAGCAACCCTCCAAAAATCCATCCCTCATATTCATTGTTAGGTGTCCTATTCTTAGAGAAAGGAACATAAAGTAGAAGAGGCAGCCAGGGGTTCCAGGCCTAGGTTTAGGCTTGCTCAGGCAGCACATGTACTTGAAACCAGGTGAGAGCAGTTGCCATAACAGTGGGCATGAGAGTCAGGGGAAAGAGATGCCCTTTTCCTCCCCAAGGGAAGAGCCAACAAGGACATACCAAGTCACACATTTGCAAGAAAGCAAGAAAGTGAGAGCTCTTTTCTCTTCTTTTAAAATTCAATGAGTGGGCACCTTCTCTGTCTCAACAGACAATCCCTTTTGGTGTATTCCCCTACATGTTGTAGAGATCAAGAGACAAGTAACTTCCTTCAAGATTGCTAAGTCCTCCAGACCAAGCCAGGACATGTGGTCCAGTGGAAATGACCTAAGATCTAGCAGATTAGGGGGCTCCCATATTTTACCCCAATTACACTCCTTTCACCCTAGTTCAATATTTAGTATTCTCAGCAAATAAACCAAGGTATATTTGGCATATTTGCCCAGTTCTAGAAAGTTCCCTGGATACTGAGGGGGTCTCAGACATTGTCCTTTCAAACACTTCTCCAAGTGGTTTAAATTAGTCTCAAGTAAGTCCATGTATGGCAATTCCTCATGGCCTATAGAGTCCCAAGCCAGCCATTCAGCACAGTTCTTAGACAATCCTCAAACTAAGGCTTTACACCACAGCTGGGCTGTGCTGGTCCAGCTTTACCATAGTTGGTGGACCTGAAGATTGTAATCACTGTCAAATACAAAGTTCTACAAGAATAAAAAAGACATTGTATAGAGTTTATCATAGGTTATTGCCTATGATACTGTCCTAGACCAAGCAACTATTCAAAACACACAAATTAAAAATTGTGATAAAATAAAGGAGAAGAAAAAATAAACCTCCTCTTAGAGGGAAGCTAGTCCCAAATAAACTCTTCTTCCCAACAGAGATTAGAGTTGTGGGGTGGACTGGAAGTAGCCCTCTTGTGTTCAGGTGAGAAACTAACTAATGTCCCGGTTCCTTTTTTTTTTTTTTGGCATTCCCAGCACTTACCACATGTCTGGCACAAAGTAAATACTTAATAAATGCTTATTGACTTGACTGGGTAAAAATTCTTGTTTCTCTGTAGCACATAGGGCATAGCCTACATTTCCCCCATGAACTCATGGCCAATGCAAATGGTAATCAATCCCAATGAGGGTCTAGATAACATCTCTGCAGTGGTCCTTGCCACATACTGGGCATACCAAGCAGTTGAAGATGGTGTAAAAAGCAAGCAAACAGACTGAGATGGGATCTGAACACATATGGGGCTCATCCCTAAACGGATGACTCCCTTGAGGCTAATTTGAATCATCTCCTTAGATCCTGGATAAGGTTCCCAAATGTAGCAATACATACAGTTTTTGGACCCAGGAAGGCTGGAGCATTGACCTTCATCCACTAAGAGGCTCCTAGCTCTGGATTCATTCACAAAGGAGCTGCCGTTCAAATGATTCTCTTCAATATATAAAGTCTCTTCCTGTGTCGACTCACTGATTATTAATTTTCATGTTAGGCCATCTGGGAATAGGGCTTTTCCACTTCACTTGTTGAAATTATTAATGGAGCTATGGAGTTGGAAAAGAGCAAGAGAAGCAGAGCTAGAAGAGACATGTGAGATCATCTAGACTCCTACATGATCATTTTCTGGGGCATCAGCTGAGACCCAGGGACGTAAAGAGATGTGCTTATGATACAATGGTAGAAGCTGAGACTAGGGGTCAGCTTTCTTAACTCTCCCATTGGCACTCTTTGGACTATACCACTATTCAATCAAGCAGTCAACAAGCATTGGATACCTTATTTTGTTGTAGACACTGTATGAGGTACTAAGCATACAAAAGCAAAAGGGCAATGAGTAGTTCCTGACCTCAAGGAACCTACATTCTATTGGGGAAAGTATAGTATAGTATACATATACTTATATACATATACTATACAGAATATATACATATATACATATACTATACAGAATATACAGAATAATTATATACAGATTAAATATAAGGGAATTGAACTCAAGTACTTTGGGAGGGAAGGTACTAGCATTTGTGGAAATCAAGAAAGGATTCATGGAGAAGAGAATGCTTGAGTTGCACCTTGAAGGAAGTGAGGGATTCTGTGAGCTGATGGTGAGTGGGGAATGTGTGCCAGATAAAAGCAGAGACAGGAGATTCAGTGTTGAGAAGAATAGCAAGAAGGATGGTTTGGAGGGACCACAGAGTGTGGGAAGTAGGCACTTCAGTGTGCCAGGGGATAGAGTGTTGGACTTGGAGGCAGGAAGATCTGAGTTTGAATCTTGAGCAAGTCATTTTTTCATCTCTTAGTTTCCCCATCTATATAATAATAGCACCTACCTCCCAGGGTCATTATGAGGATGAAACGAGATAATTTATGTAAAGCACTTTGCAAACCATAAATCACCATATAAGGCTGAATATTAATATGCACAATATTACCACACATGAAATGTGAATATTTTAGACTTGGATAATCTTTCTTTTTAAAATATGGCATTTGTTTCTCAAGCAACTTTATTTGGCTAGATTGTGGAGAGGAAAGACCCTCTAGCCTGGTTGGGATCTTATTCCTTCTCTGCATCATACTTTATTAGGAATATGGAATTCTCTGGACTGGCAGGCTCCTTCTTTGAAGAGCCTAGGATGGATGTAAAGTCATTCCCAGCTCAGATAGGTTAAATAAAGTCAAATTTTCCACAGGACTGCTGGCATCTTCAAGAAGTCTTCAAAAAACAGGCCCAAATGACAATGTAATTGCTAAATGCCTAATGTCTATTAGTCCCCTCTCACCAGGAGGTTGGTGGAACATATGGGAGAGAGGAGCCCTGTCCAGGGACTCCAGGGACTTTTTAGCACTGGGGAACTTCTTCCTCCCATGATATTTCAGTTCCTCCATCAAACTAGGAAAAATGATACTTTTCATCAGTCCTCCTGTGGGTAGAAGGCAATAGGTGATTTGAGTGTGTAAATATTCCTTTCTTTTCCTCATGCAGATCATGGTGCATTTCACAATGGCCATTAAATGTTTTTTGAGGGTAGGAACTGAATCTTATTTATATTTGTATTTTCCTTATTGCCTCAGATAGTACCTTATACCTTGTGTTATGCTATTAAAGTATAACAATATAAGTGCTGGATGTCCTCATCCACACTCCCACTCACACTGATGAGTCAAGACCCTCAAAGAAAGGCTTCATCTTCACCTCAGGTGTCAGGGGGTGATTCACTAATGTTACAGTCACAAGCTCCCATTGCAATGTATTCTCTCCAATGTTAATCATCACTGATTAGTGCCTCAAGTTTCATTTAATCAGTTTACCCCAATTAGTTATGACAAAGAGATATTTACTTGGAAGCTATAGCAAGAACAGAAGTTATTGAGTGAGGAAGGTCATACTCTCCCAATTATCACTTCAGTCCCTGGGAAAAAATGGTTTCCTATTTCAAGCAGTGTCTTCAGAGCATTCAACCCACAGGATTCACTTCCAAACATGGCAGAGCTAGTGGATAATGAATCTGTTACTTAGCTAGTAACTCTTCATGACTTTGGTGTCTATTTCACCTGTCCTTAACCTTCTACAAACCCCACCATGGAATCCAGGTCCCAGACTTTGGACAGTTGCGATTCTGCAGCATGCAAGTTTGTCAGTTCCAGTACACCTTCACCTAAAAGCAGAAAGAGTAAACACAACAGGGACAAAGACAACAGCAGAGTCATGCACTCATGACCATACAGTGGCAGTGCCAAGGACAGATAAAAGTAGGAGGCTTCTTGCTTCACCACTAAAGACTGACCGAAGTCTTTGCCTCCTCAAATGAACACAGCTAGGCAGGAAAGAGAAAGGAAGTAAGTTCTCCTGGAATGGTTAGTCTTTTGAGTGCAAACCAGTTCCAGTTTAGCAGCTGATCAAAGGTCTGTCTTTTCACCACATGGTTAGTGAACCAGGACCAATTATATGCACATGCTCTAAAGTACCCATGGGGATTGCATCTAGGCATGCTCATAAGGACTGGGCTCATTGGCTTCTCCTTCCATTCCCAGAGGGTTAGTTGAACTGAATTAAACATTCACAATTTTCCCACTTGCTATTAGAGACCAAAAGCTTGAACTTTAAGACTTGAAGCAGGTGTAATGGTCAAATTACCATCACTACACAAGAATACATTTTTTCACAGATTTGTGGGAAAATCCTCATTCCTTGATTTATTACTCTAGTTTGGAACTAAAAAGTACAGAGGTTACAGGTTTGTTTTTTTTTTTTTAAAATAGGACCCTAGGCTGACTGATAAAAGGGACCTTAGAAGTCATATAATCCTACCCCCTAGTCATGAGGAACTAAGACCCAGAGAACTGAAGAGACTTGTCCAAGGTAGGAAGTGGCAGAGAAAGTGTTTCCATCCAGGATGTCAGACTCTAAATCTAGCGCTGATTCTACTGTACCATACTTCTGTCTACACAGCATGCTTCCTTCCAACCCTGGCATTTGAGTCCCAATTTGCCATACTTTATAATTTTGGGACTGATCTAGATCCTTAATTTTTCTAACCTTAAATCCCTCATCTGGAAAATGGGAAAAACAAAACTTATAATATCTATTTCATATGGTGGACTCAAAGGAAATAATGTCTATGAAGTGCTCTTTAGGGAAAAAAGTACTAAAAATAGATGATTGCTATTATAGTTAGTAACAAAGACAAGCTCATTTTACTGAAGAGAATGGCAGCAATGAGACGCAGAGGACATCTGGTCCGTTCCCTCTTGTTCAAGGTCACCCACCCTATGGCATTTACAGTTTTAAAGTCCCTGTAGGTCAATAATCTCAGTGTTTTTTCCCTTCCACATCCTCTATTAGTTTAAAAAAGTGAGCATGTGCCCTCAGTACAGATGTTAATATAGTTACAAATGCAACGCAAGGCTTGCTATACTAAAGTCTTTCCTGATTCCCTTTAATGCCAGTGTCTTCCCTTTACTGAATATTTCCAATTTACTCTGTATATATTTTGTTTGTGTATGGTTGTTTGTAGGTTGTCTCCCCCACTAGACTGAGTTTCTTGAGGACAGGACTGTCTTTTGCACTTTATGTACCCTCAGCCCTTAGTACAGCATCTGACCCATAGTTGACATTTAAATTCTTATTGAGTGATATATAAAAAAATAAAATTTAAAAAGAGTACCATGAAGATGAAATAAAAATGTTTTTAAAATACTCATTTTATTTTATTAAAGATCCCCGAACCCTTTGTCTCTACACTAAATGTATGTCATTAGTAATCAATTTTAGGGAGAGCAATATGATCAAACATTTAGAAAAAATTACAGTCTAACACTTTGACATTGCAACCAGTATGTTCCAAAGTTCAGTTTATGTCCATATTTGGTTTCATGGCTGTGAATGAAATGAAGTGTGGAGAGCCTTAGGTTAAAATGGAAGAAATGCCTTATTGGTTGAATTTCTTAAAATCTGTATTTCTTTTTCAATCCCATTCACTAGTTATGCATACTTTTTGTTGGAATTTGACTAGTAAATTTCCATATTACCTGATCTGGCAAACTAGCCCGAAGATGTTACATTTTAATTTTTTAAACAAATAAGTTCCCAACCCACTGAAACTCTGGGGGCTGCAGATGGGGGAGATTTTTAGGCAGGTTAGGAAATTCTCTTTCAGTGGTTAAAGTGTGTTGAGACAAGAATTCTTATAGGTTACGCACATCATTTTGGTCAACAAAGAGTTTTCAATGTCTTGCTTAATTCTTAAAAGTTCTTGCAAATTGTGTTGGCTTTATATTATCTCCTGAGGCATAATTTATACTCAGGATGAGGTTAATGGTTAATGAGAGTGGATTGGAATCCATATTTCTGATAATCTCCTTAACAGTTTTATTTTTTTTTAGGCTGATTTCTTGTCAAAGGTGATTAAATTGTCACTGTTTTTACCTCATAAATGTGGAGCTTGGATTAAGAACTCCAATCTTCTCCATGGAATATTGATTAGGTTCTGATATCCTGTGGTAGTCAAGACAGCTCAAAAAGGAGGAAGAAACCCCAATTCTCTGATGGGGCATGATGTAACCTCTTCATTATTAGACCATCCTCTATCTCTGTTCACTGACAGTGAAGAGACAGTGGCTCTTTTTTAGAGCCCTGGTGAATACCATAGCTGGGAAATTCTTTCTCTTGGCTAAATCCAAGAGATTATGCTGTACCTTGGGTTTCTTTATGCTATGCCTTGGGATTCTTCTCTCCTTTGAGGTGAGGAGTAAAAACTTGATTATACTTTACATCTAGGCCAAGGTCTATGGATAGGACTAATGAGGCTTTGCAGAAAAAAATCAAACTATTCAGTTGGAGTATTTTGAGGAATTCCATATAGCTTAATTGGTAATACTTGAGCAAAGATGGAGGGAGGGAGAACAAGGGAAGGGTACTTGGGCAGCCCCTCCAGCTCCAAACCAGTATCAGAACTGACATCTTGAAGTGAGGGTGGTCTATTACCCTTATGTATAGGGCTATTACTTGTACCTCCAAACTAAGGCAGCCAACAGCACCCTTTGTACTACACCAGCCTGTTTTACCGTGATTACATTGTATTTTCTCCATATATCATTGACTGCTCAGGTATTATATAGGCGAAAGTAATATCCAACTCATGTTCCTATCCTGAGAGAGGGAGTACTCAATAGCTAGAAGACTCCTGGAATTTTCTAGTTTGACCAATTCCAAGCATAAAACATTCCAGGTATTGGTATGGAGGTGGAGATTTTTCAAAAAAGGACAGGACAAGGCGGGGGAAGGTGGCAACTGGTGGGAAGAGGTACAGGGAGAAGGCATAGACAGTTTACTAAACAAGCAAGATTAGACTTAAAAGAGCAGAAATTTTTCCAGACTACAATGGCGTAATAATTTTTTGTGACCTTGAGAGTTATTATTTTCCCCCAGCTTATCCATTTCCAAAAGAAATCATTGTGGTTCTTTCAACCTCTTCTTATAGCTTCCATTTCCTGACTCTTACATCACTTTTGCAATTCTTGTTTGAATTCCAGAAAAGATGGTTACATTTCCCTTAAGTCATAGAATCTACAACTGGACCTGGTTCTCTAGAGAGGGTCAAGACCTTGCTAAATAGACTCCTGTGATTAAATCCTAATTCATGGATGCAGCATTTCTCTATTTCTTGTCTTTAGCTGTTATATTTGCTTTTTAAAAACATAATTCTTTTTGATATTTATAAGCCAATTTTGGAAAAAATATGCTATGAAATATATTTTTTAAATTCTAGTATATTTTTTTGAATGATAGACAATGACCCAGACTGGTCATCTGTAACTCTGATGAGATCATCTGTTCCAAAGAGACCTTACCCATCACCATGAAAACCTTAAATTGGCTGAAGAGAGAAGAGTCAATCTGATACCAAATTTGCAATGGTAATAAAACAATCTACTAGAAAACCTAATAGCTTGTGACACAATCTAATTGCCTTCGGTCATTCTTCTCTTCTCCTCTCCAACAGATTGAACAATTAATATATCTAGAAATAATGGCATCTGACAGATATTCTTTTCTATTAAAAAAGATAGATTCTCCCTTTATGTTTTTTTGTGTGTAACCTTGCCAATTACAGTCTTCCAGAAAAGTTCCTGGGAAGGGAGGCTCTTGCCTAGGAAATGAAGAATGCAGAGTTTTTCTTAGTGAGCTTATACCTATTCATACATCACAGAATTCCAGAACTGAAAGGGACTTTATTGACAATCTAGCCCAATTCATATTGGACTAATAATTGGCAAGATAGCAATTCATGCATTCTGTACCAATTTAGCCTTTCCTTGAAGACCTTCAGTGAGTGGGGCAGCATACTCACTGCCTCCAGAGGGCAGCACATTCCACTTTGGGAATAGCTTTCCTTTTAAAGAAGAATTTCTTTAACCTGATTTGCCTCTTTGTCACTTCCAGCTAATATTGCTAGTTCTGCCCTTATCTGGCCTAACAGAACAAGCCTAATCCTTTCACCTGACGGCTTTTCAAGAACTTGAGGATAACTTCAATTCCTCAGCCTACTTTTTATGCAAATGAAAATAGTCAGGGCACCATTGCGGTTGCTCTCAGATGGATGCTATCTAGATCACCAGTATCTTTTTTAAAAAATATGGCACAAACACTGAAAATAATCTTCCAGATACAGCCCAATCAGGGCAGCATGCTGTGGACCTATCACCTCTCTAGCATAGGAAGCTATCATACCTCTCTTTTAAAAAAATTAATTTCTTTTTAGTTTTCAACATTCACTTCCATAAGTTTTAAATTTTCTCTGCCTCCTTCCTCAAGATATCATGCAATCTGATACAGACTCTATGTATATATTCTTACTGAACATATTTTCACATTAGTCATGTTATATAGAAGAATTACAAATGAATAGGAGGAACCATGAGAAAGAAAAGCAAAACAGAGCAAATAGTATGCTTCAATCTGCATTCAAACTCTGTATTTTTACTCTGGATATGGATGGTATTTTCCTTCATGGGTCTTTTGGAGCTTCTTTAGGTCCTTGCATTGCTGAGAAGAGGTAAGTCTATCAAAGTCAGTCATTGCACAATGTGGCTATTACTGTATACAACATTCTTCTGGTTCTGCTTGTTTCACTCAGTATCAGTTCATATAAGTCTTTCCAGGTTTTTCTGAACTCTGAGTGCTCATCATTATAGCACAATAATATTCCATTACATTCATCTAGCCATACCTTTCTTAGCCCAAGATTGAATGAGTTTCCTTCTCCTCTTCTGGATCACCTGGGCCCTCTTCTTTTTCCTTTGTACATTGATTCTCTCCATATGACCTTATCTGATCCTATGGGTTTAGTTATCGTTTCTATGTTGATGACTCCCTGGTCTAACCAACCTTAGTTTCTCTTCTGAGCTCTTGGCTCAAATTACAAATGGCCTATTAGATGTTTCTGAATGTTGTGTAACAACATGTGCAAAACAGAACTCATGATCATGTCCCCCAAGCCCTCCTCTCTTCTGAAGTCTCTGTTTCTATGAACCCAGGTTCACAACCTCTAGTTATCCTCCCTCATCCTACATATTTAACCAGTTGCAAAATCTTGTCAATTACACTTTCTCAAACATGTTCCCTTCTCTCCACTTACATGGCCACCACCGTAGCCTGGGGTCTTATCAGTGGATTTTTGTAATTATCTGCTAACTAGTCTTTGACTCAATCCTCTCTCTACTTTAACCAATCTTTCATGAGACTACCAAGACAATCTTACTTAAACCATATCACTTCCCTACTCAGTTAACTCCAGTGATTTCTTAAACTGTGCAAGGGATCCATGGTTTAAGAAACACTGAAGGGATCATGAGTGAAAAAAGTTCAAGAAGTCCTGTAGGATCAAATAGAAACTTCTCTCTTTGACATTTAAACCATTCAGAATTTGGTCCAAGCCTGCCTTTCTAGGATTATTAGATGTTTTTCCTCTTCACACCCTGTTCAATGTAGCCAAACTTTTCTTATTGTTCTTTATACTTGGCATTCTATTTTCCATTTCTCTGCTTTTGCACTAGCTACCCCATACCTGAAATTTACTTCCCCTACACACACATATATACACACACTCACACACACACACACACACTACACTTTTTAGAACTTGGAATGCTTCACTCACAACTCAGATCAGGTACTGTCTTCTACATGAAGATTTTCCTGACCCCCTCAGTAGCTGGTGTTTTCCTCCAAAAAATTATTTTGGTGTTCATATTTCATATTTTTCTCATGCCTATACATGTACATTTTGGCTCTCCTTGAGAACAGGGAATACTTCATTTATGCCTGTATATCATAAGGCAGAAAGGGCAAGACCTTGGCACAGCCCTCACTCACTCAAATCCAAGTCAACTGCAAGCCGGCTCATCATTTGCTGATCTCATGGTCCTCTTCAAAAATGAAGGACAAACCCAATAATATCATAAGGCAGCTAGGTGGTATAGTGGCTAGAGCATTGGGCTTGAAGTCAAGAAGATGGGAGTTGAAATCTGGTAAAAGACACTAACTAGCTGTCATTTAACCTCTGTTTACCTAAGTTTCTTCAGCTGTAAAATGGGGATAGTAACAGCCCGTACTTCAAAGGATCTAAATGAGATGATATTTTTAAAGCCCTTAGCACAGCTGGCATATAGTCGGTGATACATAAATACTAGTTATCATTGTTGCTATATGTAGTACAATGTCTGGCACATAGTAGGCACTTAATAAATGCTTATTGAGTCATTGCTTATCTATTTTGGTTGCCATGTTCACACTGTTGACTCCTATTGAGTTTGCAATTTGCTAACTCCCCTTCCCAAGATTTTTTTTTGGACAAACTACTTTCTAATCATTTCTTGCCATCTTGAAATTGCAAAGTTAGTTTCTTAAATTCAAATATAAGAACGACTTCATACTTATTTACTACTAAATTTCATTTTGTAAGGTTCAGTCCATCTTTTCAGGCTGCCAAGATCTTTTGGATCCTGACTCTGGCACATAGTATGTTAGCAATTCCTCCAAGCTTTGGGTCATGTGAAAATTCAGTATTCACTCATTTGGATCAACAGAGACTTCAACAAAAAAAATAAAACTTTCATTTCCACCTCCCCTCCACCAAAAGGATATGTGAGTCTACTATTTCAATTAGTTTTGATACTTTTCTTTGGCATTGGATGATAGCCCTGGGGCCATTTTTAGAAATGAATCATGTAAATAAGTGACATGACTAACAAACACCCTCTTGCCTTCTTTGATTATTGAAGGAGGCCCATTTGCTATCTTTACCTTTTTACACACCTACACTGCTATACCTAACAATCATCATGGATTTTTATTTTCCTAGGAGACTGGAACACCTCCAAGGACAATTAGTAGTCAGATTGTATAGTGTTTTAGTCTCTGAAAATCTGTTCATTTCTTTTAAATGAAGGGTAAGTTCAGGAACCACTATGCCAGAGTGGAATGATAGAAAAGTCAGGGAATCTGCAAATATTGAGATGCTCTTCTCAAGTCCATATGCATTTTAGATACCAAGTCAAAATTTTCACATCCCTACTTCCATAGGAAGCAATCAAGAGTTTTTGTCTTGAGAGTATCAGGTGTCCCAAGGAGTATGCCAAAATGGTAATATTATGCATTAATCAGAAAAGAAATTATACTTACACTGAAAGACTCTTGATTGTCACCCAATATCTTCCTGGGATTTCAGTGAGAGATGCTTTGTGGCTGTCTTAAATTTGTGGGGTACAAAAGAGCATCTTTTCTTTTTTATGATCTGTAAATGATGTATTAACTATTTCTGTCTTTTTATGTTTCTTTGCATTATATTTGTGCCCTAGTAGCTCATTTTTGTAAAAGTTTCATACAGTACAGAGAAATATGTATATGTTTTTTGTCCCATTTAGAAGATGCTATAAATCTTTTAACTCTAGTTTCTCCAGAAATTTGTTCAGTTTCATATTTTCTTTTCTATTTATCTTTCTATTAGACTCATCCAAAACCAACAGAGGGATATTGAAGACTTGTCACTAATGTGTTACTATTTATATCTTCTTGAAGCTCACATAATGTTTCCTTCATAAATTTGGATCCCAAAGTATTTAGAGAATATAAATGACTACTGATATTTATATATTACCCATAGTTACTTTTAGGGTAATATAGTTCCATTTTTTTTTCATTTTTCTGGGAAGCAATTTACTTGACTTGTTGATAGACAGTTGAAATTTTAGCACCTATATTGTCTTTAGATTTTCTCTGAACTTTATTTTCTCTGCTCTTTCTAATTAGAGGAGCCTTCTCCTTAATAAGAGAATATGGGGAAAAAATGGAAGTTGAATACTTCTGATTTTTCACTATCACTGTTTTCCTTTTTTTCATTATGTTCATATATATTTCCCCAATTACATGTAAAAACAATTTTAACATTCACTATTAAGTTTTGAGTTCCAAATTCTATCCCTCCCTGCCTCTTCTTTCCCCTCTTTGAGATGCAAACAATTTGATATGGGTTATGCATGTGCAATCATGTAAAGCATTTCCATATTAGTCTTTTTGTGGAGGAAAACTCAAAAGAAACAAAAAAAATTGAAAAAATGGTAGTATGCTTCATTCTTTATTCAGACACCATGAGTTCTTTCTCTAGAGGTGGATGCCATTTTTCATCATGAGTCCTTTGGGGATTGGCTTGGATCATTGTATTGCTGAGAACAGCTAAGTCATTCACAGTTGTTCATTGTACAATATTGCTGTTCCTACGTAAAATGTTCTCTTGGTTCTGCCGATTTCACTCTGGATCACTTCATGTAAGTCTTTCCAGGTTTTTCTGAAATCATCCTGATTGTCATTTTTGACAGCATCATAATATTCCATTGTAATCATATACTACAATTTGTTTACCATTCCCCAACTTAACCACCACAAAAAGAGCTGCTGCAAATGCTTTTGTACAAATAGGTTCTTTCACCCTTTTAGGATCTTTTTGTAATATAGACCTATTAATGGTATTGTTGAATAAAAAGGTATGCACAGTTTATATCCTTTTGGGCATCCATTTTAATTTTAATTTTTGCTTTATTGGATAGCATGATGGCAACCCCTCCTTTTTTGGATTCACTGATGCATAACAATTTTTTTTATGCCTGCATCCTAAAAATGTGTTTCCTATAAGCAATGGATTGCAGGGTTTTATTTTTTGTCACCCTTTTAAATTTTATTGGCTTGTTCAGTCCATTCACATTTGAAGTTACAAGCGTTAAGTTTATATTTTCCTCTCTCTCTAAAACTGTATTTTTCCAAATTATGGTTTTCTCCCTCTTTTGCTATCAACAAAATATGCTCCTTGAGTTGCTTTACTTAATTTTTTAAAGTTTGTCCTGTTTCCATCAGCTCTCTTCCCCTTTCCCTTGATCCCTTCTTCTGATTTATTATTCTTTCCCCTTTAGGGTTTTGTTTATTAATTCCTTTTTCCTCCTTCTTTTATCTGCTTATGTATTTCTTCCTCTTCTTCTTTCCACTCAGTCTTCTCTTGTTCTTCACTTTGTCCTGTTTCTTAGTTTTTGAAATTCCATTCTTTGTACCTTAGAAAGTACCTTTTCATCTTCATTCACTTTTTAGAACTGAAATACAGTAGGGTGATTATCAGCTTCCAAACATGAAAGATAGAAAAAATCGTGTGTAAGTCAAAATGTTTGTAGCAGTACTTATTTTTTTTTTGTGCCAGTAAAGAGCTGGAATCAAAGTGGATCATTGCCTAGTGAATGGCTAGATAGGTTTAGCTACATGAATTCATTGAATATTATTTTGATATAAGAAACAAGGTGAGAAATTCAGAGGCAAATGAGAAAACCTGTATTCGCAGGTTTAACCAAAGGATTAGCTATATTAGCATGAAGTAAATAGAGACAAGAAGACCACATATACAATAATGACGGCAACACAAATAGAAAGAAGACATTTTAATGACCAAATTTGGCCCTGAGAAGAGATCAGAAAGTGAATCTCTCTCTTCTTGCCAGAGAGGCTTGTTGTGTATATCCTGTCTGATGTGTGGGTGGTGTTGATGAACTATACTCTTTTTTATAATGAACACCACACTGGAGAATTTATATTCATAAATTAATGTTATGTAAACAAAATACATTAAAAAACCTTAAAAAAATTAGATGTCTCCAAATGTTTGTCTTACAAATGACATTTTTTTCTGGGACAGTGCTTAGGTCAATGAAAGGAGAACCTGTAGCCTACAGACTCAAGGTTTAGGTTCCAATAAATGAAGAGAAGCAAAGATAATTCTTAATATTCGTTTTGTTAAGCAAGACAGGTAGGGCAGACACAGTAGCAAGTTGATAAAGAAACAAGGTAGTCAATAAAGTGTCAAGGCTCAGGAGGCTTATTATGCACAGAGCAGAAGACTCAGATGCTCGAGTCAAAAATGAAAAAAACATCGTTTGCCATGTGTGACTCCAGTGCAGTGAAATTAATTCCTCATTTAAACTGTTTTACCTGGGGACTTGGCAATCATTCTAAACTCAGCAAATGCCTGATTCCATTCAATTTGCCTATGTCCTAGAGTGCTCAGCACCTGCTAGAGTCTTTTTCTTTTATTGTGTTTCCAAGAACTATGTGGAAATGAGAAGATTTGGGGGAGAATTATTAGAAAACCATTGAGTATCTATAAAGCTCAAGCGTAATTAAAATACCTGTAGTTCATAAATTGCCCCTGAATTTCGTGATTATCATAAGGATGCTATGGAAATCTAATCTACTCATAATAGAAGAGGGATGTGCTGTGAAGGGAGGGGGAGGCAGCTGGAGGAAGAAGAGAGGAGCATTTATTTTATACTCAGTACAATTAATTTGTGGACGTGCATACATTATGTACCATAATGATAGGGTTTTGGAAAATCTCTGCAGAGCCAAGCTCTGGTGTCCAATTTAACCCTTCCAAAGGACAAATATTAGATATTCTTTGTTAATCTTGATATACAGGTATTATGGAGGGGGGAAGAGAAAGTCTTATGTGTGGCTATTAACCCTTTATCAGCTGAACTCTTTCAATATGTCACATCTTCAAAAAGTAGCATTTCTCATAAGGTGACAATTTGGTAGCCTTTGCATCTTAGTTACAGAGAAGTATCTTAGAATTGTTCAACGAAATATTATTTTCATCTTAATTTACACTTATGAAATTTAATACTTTCTTAGCTTGATTTTAATCAAAGCACTTCTATGTATTTTTGTTGTTGCAGTCATTTCAGTCATGTTCTGCTCCTCATGGACCCGTTTGGGATTTTCTGTGCAAAGATACTGGAGTGGCTTGCCATTGGAATGGCTTACTGATGCTTTAAAAAAATCCTTATGACACTTCCCTGTTACTCTCCTTCCACCAGTACCCTCTTGGTACGCAATCAATCATTAAGCATTGATTAAATGATTGTAATGTGCCAGACACTAAGGATACAATTATGAGAGGGTGACAATCTCATCCTTATGTATGGGATGTACAGTATATAAGAAGTAAAAACAAACTGACGATTGTGCACATATGGAAATATACACCATAATACATTACAGCAGCTAATCACTTCTCAACTGAGAGTATGAAGATGTATTTTATTATCAGTCCTCTGGAATGGAGATTGATCATTGCATTGATTGAGTTCTGAGATCTCTTACTGTTGTTTTTCTTTGTGTTATGAGAAATCATGCTCATTGAGTACGTTTTCTGTTTTACTCATTTTTTCTGTGTTAGTTCATGTAAACGTCCTGAAGTGTCTTTGAATTCCTCATATTTATCATTTCTCAGAACAATGATATCCCATCACATTCAGCCATTCCTTAAATAATGGGTGGGGCAGCTAGGTGGTGCAGTGGAGAGAGCACCAGTGCAGGAATCAGGAGGATCTGAGTTTAAATCTCACCTCAGCCATTTGACACTCACTAGCTGTGTGACCTTGGGCAAGTCACTTAACCCCTATTGCCTCATCCTGGGTCATCTCCAGTCATCCTGATGAATACCTGGTCACTAGATTCGGATGGCTCTGGAGGAGAAGTGAGGCTGGTGACCTGCACAGCCCTCCCTCACTCAAAACAAAGTCAAGTGTGAGTCATGTCATTACTTCTCTGATGGCATGGTGTTCTTCGGCAACGAAGGATGAACACACACATAAATAATGGGTAGCCACTCTGTTTCCAGGATATTTTTTGGTTCTCTGCTATAAATATTTTACTATATTTAATGAGATGTTGCCCTGCTTAAGGTATTTGTCTAATAATGAGATCTCTGAGTCAAGAGGTACAAAGCTAGTCTCATTTCTAGAATAGTTCCAAATTATTTTCCACTATGGTTGGATAGATTCACAGCTCCATTAGCATAGTTTAATGTGTCTGTCTTCCCACAGTCTGCTCAACATTAGCAACTCAGAGTACTTTTGCAGGAAAGCTAGATGTCTTTGAATCATAGAATATTAAAGTAGGAAGTAACATTCAAGATTATCCAGTCAAAGCACCTCATTTTAAAGGTGAGGAAACTGAGACTCACACAGTGAAAAGGACTTGACCCAAAGTCTAGAGTACCTGGAATATAGTATGTGCTTAATTAGTGCTTGTTGATTGATTGATTGTCTAACATCATCCAGCCTGTTACTGATAAAACCAGAGTGGGAGCATGATCTTATGACCGAACATCATAAGTGCATGGTGTTTCTTAGGGATCCTTGATGAGCCAAAGGATAAAGGATTATAGATTCCATCATTAGAGTTTGGTGATCACTTTCTTGAATCTCAAAGTATCAAACCATGCTCATTTTGTAAACTTGTAGGCAGTTTCTACATAATAGAGGAAAATGGGGGGAGGGAGAAAAGGCAAGATAGTGGCAGAAGATTAAAATGGAACTTTCAAAAGATTTTCTGGGGATATGAGTGAACTTTAAAGAGAGAAGAAGAGCATCTTAGATCTCAATTTCTAGCTTTAATATACAATCTCAAAGATTGCTTGATTGAATTGTAAGATACCTTTGAGGTCATCTAGTCTAACCCATGCTTGAATAGGAATTCCCTTTATCACATCCTTGACCATTAGCTCAATGATGGGTAGCCTAAGGTTGCTCATTCCACATGTGGATAGCTCTAATAAGAAAGTGTATTTTTTTCTTTTTGCTTACTGTACATTTTAAAATGGATTTCCAAGAATCATCTCAATTTCAACACCTCCCTAATTGATTCTTTTTTTGTGAACGCAAACTAAACTATCTTTTAACTCAGTTCTTACCCAGCTTTTACCTACTGAATGAGTATTGCCTCAGACAAACTGAAACCTGGGAAAAGACCTTAGCTAAAAAAGGCCAAAGTCTCCCAGTGCAGCACAAGTCAATCCCAGTTGTCCTTACCTATGTCTTGCCACTGGATTCCAATAACTCTGGAGGAGAGAGTGGGGCTGATGACTTTGCACAATTCTGCCTAATTTAAATCCTATTGACTTGCAAGCCAAGACATCACCGTCCTGCTGTCCCTGGTCCTCTTCTAGAAGGAAGGGTAAACAATAACAAATATAATGTGTCCAAAATATTGTTTTTGTTAGTTTTATATTTGTTCTGTTGTATATAACATATGTCCTCACCATCTCCATTAGAATATAAATTCCTTCTGCATTCTTTTTTTTTTTTTGTATTTGCCTCTCCCTGGCTGAGTGCCTGGCACGTAATAGGTGTTTAACGAAAGTTTATTGATTGATCAAAGAGGCTAAATCTTCTCTGCAACTTCTACCCTGAGGCTTTCTTCCCCTTCTCCTGACTTTTTCTTCTTTAAGTAACCATTTGGGGCATTTCACTTCACTTTCAATTGAACTCTCTCCGGTCTTTGCCTTCAGCTCTTTGCTCCCAGTTTTGTCCCATAGTGCTTACCCTTCCTCCTGCTCTTCTCTCCCCCTTTCTAGCTCCCTTTTCTGTATTGTCCTCCCTCCTTAGAATGTAAATTCCTTCAGGACAGGGACTGTCTTACAGGCTTGACTTTTCTACCTCCCCACCCCAGCACGTAGCACAGAACCTGGCTCCTAGGAAGCATTTAATAAATTGTTTTTCCTCATTCTGTCTTTTGTCTTTGTATCCCCAGGGCTTAGCATGGTGCCTGGTACACAGTATGTACTTAATTAAAGCTCATTAATTGATTGGAATGTTTGTTTAAAACAGTTACTTTATAAATCCAAGATGGTTGTATTCTACTGACACTTGAAATTATCAGCATTGACTAAGGAAAGAGTAGTGGGCAAATTAATGAAATACTCTTTTTCTTTACATCTTAACACTGATAATTGTTTATTTGTTTACTTAAGAAGACATGTACTGATTTGAGATTCTTGGGGCCATTAACAAATGAAAACATATTTAAACTTCATAAGTATGTTGGGATCTCTAAGGTCTTGAATTTCAATCAAGAAGCCATAGCATTCCTAGAAGTGCACTTTTGATGACCACCACATCACTATTTTCTTTAGTAATCAACTAATTTTAGGCATAGAAAAGGAAAACATTGACTATGAAATAGTCCGTTAATTTTCTTATTTTGCTGTTCCGTTGGTGACATTAGTCTAGTTTTTAGCCTGCCCATGTAATACAGTGTCTAGTCATTTTAAGGTGGAAATATACTGAGATCTTTTGGGATAGGATTAGAAAAATGGGAGAGGTTAGTTTTCAAAATGTGTAAATGCCATTATTTCCCATATGATCCTACTTCCTGCCATTTGCTTTGCAAAAACAACAAAAAAATTACCCAAAGAATGGAAAGTGCTTTACTGGGACAACTCTCAAAGGATATTAACCAGAACAATTACCCCCAATCTTCAGTAGTCCTTGAAACTGTCCAGACTATTGTTGGAAAGTCTAAGGCTGAATTAAAAATGGTATCTTGCCAATTCCACCATGATGTACCCCTGCCTCTTTAGATCTTAGCCTCACATGCACTTCACTGCCTTCCAGGATAGCTGTTTTACTGAGAGCACACTTAAACCTGGTTTAGAAAGCTGACATTGTGGAGTCACATTTATGAGCAAGCTTTCATTTTTACTCATTAAACTACATAGAATATGAAAACAAACAGCTGGTTGTATGATGGTCATTATGATACACAAAGTACAAATAGGAGACCTCGTATAGTACAACAGGCCCCAGACAGCCTCACAGAGGAATGCAAGAGCTTCTTGGAGATTTCATAGGCAGATGAATAGAAGCAGCAGCCATCATGTTTATTTTTGGTGACTGAGGCTATTAGAATTATTCAGTAAGGAATGTGTATGTTTGTTTGCAGGTGCCTCTAGATAAATTTATGACTTGCCCAAGGAAGTAATGTCAGTTACAGATTTGGAGAGTGAATTCCTTTTCTATACTATAAATTTCAGCAAGATTGTGGGGTTTTCAAAATAGCTGTTGTTACAAGTAACATTGTCAGCTTCTTAAGGCAGAAGTAAGATTGTAGCACATCATATAGTAGAAAGACAGTCCTAGAGCAAGGAAAATCTGGGATTTAAATGCCATCTCTGACATAGTAGCTATGTGATCCTGGACAAGTCACTTAAATTCTGTGTCCCAGACATCTCTAAGATTGTAGGTTGCAAAATTAGGGGCTGATTTGCATTGGTGGAAGGAATTTCCTTATGGTAATTCACTGCTCTGTCTGGACCAAAAAAATATTTTTTTTAAAAGATGAAAACATGGAATCAGATTTTGGAGAAGAGAAAGTAAGCATACATGCATGTATATTGAAATACTAGATGGCACCTTTTCATGATTTCTGTAGGGTACTAATAATACCTGGGCTTTACCTTCAGAAGATTTCAAAATTTGAATGACTTTTTTTTATTCTGCTTTAGGATCAAACTCAAATCTCATGTTAACCATGCTCTTCCAAATTCTATAGATTCAAGTGGTTTTGTTTCATTTCAGAGCTAAAAATCCCATTTGGACTTTCTGCTTTGGTTGTTGTTAAAGATTATTGGATTTGGGAACTGAAAACCTGGGTGCTAGTTGAGTTCTACCACTTATTTACTTTATTACTTTGAACAAATCATGAGCCCTCTCTCAACCTTGGCTTCCTTATCTTTAAGAGAGTCAATCAATCAACCAACCAATGGATCAACAGGCAAGCATTTATCCAACACAGAATTAGATGAGAGAACCACTGAGGTGACTTAATGTTTGAAATCTAGGATCCTATATGAACTATGTTTCAAGTGGCAAGGAGTGGTTGTGCAAGGTGGGAGTCAATTCCTACTTCCTTACGCTGGCGTCACAAGTATTCTGAAGAGCCTCAAGTTTGTGCCTTCTTAAGAGTTTAGTCCCATAGACTATGCCTAGACTACATTTAGAGGTTTGGTTATTTAGGAACTATGATTTGTTACATACCAACAAAGCCAAAAAAGCATATGGGGATTGATAAACAACACACATTTAGGCAAATTAATTAACAAAATGAATAAGCTGACATTTTTCAAAGCCCTACATAACTCATTTTGAGAACTCAACAAAATGACCATGATTTTCTCCAATCATTAGGGTTTCCCTTTATGCTGTTCATTTCTTTCTCTTGTCTTAATGTTATTACTAGCCTTTAAAAACTCTATCAAGTAATAGCAGGGCCCATGACCATCCTCATTTTACGTCTGTGTTCATTGGGAAAGCTCCTAGTGTATCTCCATTACAAATCATGCTTGCTATTGGTTTTAGATAGGTACCTCTGGTGACATTAAATCACCATTTGATGCCTCTCCTTAGTTAGGTTTATAGCACAAAATGGCCAGCATTCTCAATTTCTGTACTAAAGTATTGCTGTGAGTAAAGCGATTTATAAACTTTGAAGCACTATACAATTTCCAGCCTTCATGGAATTCTCTCAACAAAAGCTACTTGGTCAGAGCAGGGCAGGGGCCAGGTCCCAGAACTGGGGAAGAAGAAGGTGGGGGAGAGAATTGGACAGCCATGTGAGTGATCCTCCCTGCTGCTTCTCTTCCAAACCAAAGCAACATTCCCTTCCCCACTGATATTTCCTCCACCATGTCTCCCTGCAAGACAATCTACTGTGCCCTTTCATCATCACATTGACTCCTGCCAGATTGCTGGTGGACTCTCTATGTAACCTCTCTTCTCCACCGCATCTCACCTCTTCCCCACTCCCTCCCCTCTGCCATCTCACAGACAAGGTACATCCTCCCCTCCCTGCCTCGTCTTCTCTTTCCTAAGAAAGTTCTATTTTCATGTGGATTAAACCTTAGATTGATTGGTTCCAATGTTTCTGACTCCATTGTTGAGTCTGCTCCACTCAACAACTTCTCTAGTTTTTAACCAATCCCCAATAGTTTGGATGGCTGCTTCTTTATGATACAGCTTGCAGTCTAGAAATGCTCTTTCCCCTTCATCACCACTTTTTCCATTATTTCCCTTGATAGCCTATAACCTTTGTTTTTAAATGAATTTTGTTCTTCAATTTCTGTCGTATTCCTTTGATAATTTTAATGGTATAGCATTAAAATTGTAAATTAACTTTGCTGATATCATTTTTATTCTATTACCATGGCTCAGCCATGAACACCAAATATTCCTCCAGCTATTTAAATCATTTTGTATTACTTAAGAAGCACTTTGTTATTGAGTCTACACTAGCATTTTATGAGTTTGGGTACAATTGATACTGAAATATTTAATGCATTTTGTGGTTATTTTGAATGGGATATCCCTTTCTATAATCACATTTTAGATTTTTTTATTATTATGAAAATGTTGTGGATTTTAATCATAGAGTATAACTTTGCTGAAGCTGTTAAATGTGTCAGTTGATATCTTTGCTAATTACCTAGGATTCTCTATGTAAACCATAATTTCAGCAGAATATAGGGATAGTTTCATCTCTTTTTAAAATCTATCTTTGTGCTATTCGTTTCTTTTTCTTCTCAATATTATTACTCACATTTCTATACCTATATCAAGTAATAGCAAGGACAGTGAGCATCCTTGTTTTACTTCTGTATTCCTTGGGAAAATTCCCAGTGTATCTGTGTAGATACGTTTGATGACATTAAATCACCATTTGATGCCTATCGTTTGTCAGGTTTTTAGCACAAACTGGTATTAACTTAGTATTTTCCTGGAGGTTTTTTAATGCATCTGTTGAGATCAATTCCTTTCTGACGTTCTATTTTCTTTTCAGAGGTTGAACTTTTGATCTCAATTCACCCTTCTGTTATTTTGGTATTTCATATTTTTGAAAGCTTACTTCAAAAATTATTTCTTAATGGTCTCTCTCTTGTTATTTTATGGTTGTTATTGTCATTACTTAACTTTGTATCTTTTTTCTTCTAATTTTTCCCCTTTTTTCTGTAGTAATTTAATTAGTGACTAATTCTATCCTCAGTAACTAAATTATTTCTTTTTCTTGTGCTTCTCTTGTGTGAGGGTATTTGCAAAGCAAATAATCTGCTCACGTCTATATTTTTATGAAGGAATGTTTATTTAAGTTCCTCTCTTTTATTGATCATCTTTTTTCATTGATGATTAGTCTTAGATTTTTAAGGTATGTCATCTTAGGTTGCATTTTGATCTCCTTTTCTCTATAGAACACGAGTCCATTCTTTTCTGTTCTTTCTGATACATACAGAATAGTCTTGTATCATTTGAATTTTCTTTCCTTTATGCCTGGAAGCCTTTCTCCTGGTTACTTTCAGAATTTGTTGTTTATCTTTGGAATTGTTACATTTTATCACTGTATATCTTGGACTTTCCCATGTGAGTTAGTATTCCTTTTTTTTCTGGAAACTTTCTGTGAATCTTTTTGATTGGGATTTTGTGTTCTCTATTCAAGAATTCTGGGCAATTATTTCTTGCATCATGGTGTTCAGATTTTTAAAAAAATTTGTCATATTCTTCTGAGAGACATAAGATTCTTAAGTTATATCTACACATCTTATCTTTGATATAAATATGTGTTGCTTGTAGAGAGAGTATGTATTCTTTTAACATTAATGTATTCCTTCTGCTAGATTGTTCTTCACTTCTATGCATTTGCACATCTATCATTGCTCTTTCTTGCTTGCTTTGGAGAGACTCATCACTATGGATTCAAGTTTTTTCTATTTTGTCTATTGCTTCTGCTGTGTGAGTCATGGGTTTTACTTTCATGATTCTTCTTTTCCTTGTACTATTTCTTACCATCCTGCTGTGGTTTCATGTTTTCTTGGGAGTTCACAGGATCCTCTACTTTGTCAGATATTAGCTCACTTCTCTTTGTCTTATAATATTTGTCCAGTGATATTTGAACTCATTTAGCTATACCGATGCATATTTTCCCTTTTGAGAGTAATATCTTCCATGATGATTTATCTGTTGATGCCCAGAGATATTTTTAATGAATTTTATTCCTCTTGAGATTCAGTCTTTTTCCTTATATTCCTTTATTACTCTCTTTTGGACCCCTTTCTCTTTGAGGGAAGTTTCAATAGGGAATGGACTTCAAAGCCATCTTGGCCTTCTCATATTGGGGAATTCACTTTCACAAGCTTTAGTCCTTGCTCCCAAGTAATTCTGACTATGGGATGGGAGGACAGAACTGGTTGTAGTGGATACCAGTTCTTTTTCCTTTGGGTCTGATGCAACCCACAGACATGCTGGCACCCTGCCTCATTTCTCTCTGTTCTTTAATTCTATGAATTATTGCTGATGCAGTGTGCACAGTACACTTCTATATCTTCACCTTCTGTCAAAGGGAGTGGGTGAGGTGGGTTGTACAAGAAGACGAATGAATGAGAAAGGAAGGGAGGAAGGAAGGAAGAGAAAGAAAGAAAGAAAGAAAGAGAAAATAGTGTTTTAGTCTGCATTCAAATCACTTCAATTCTTTCTCTGGAGTCAGACAGCATTTTTCATCATGAGTCATTTGGGATTGTATTGCTCAGAAGAACTAAGTCATTCACAGTTCCTCATTGTACAATATTGCCCTTACTGTGTACAATGTTCTCCTAGTTCTGCTCACTTCACTTTGCATCAGTTCATGTAAGTCTTTCCAGGTTTTTCTGGAATAATCCTGCTTGTCATTTCTTGTAGCATGATAATATTTCATCACAATCATATTCCATAACTTGTTCAGCCATTGACCAACTGATGAGAAGTATCTCATTTCCCATTCTTAGCCACCACAAAAAGAGTTGCTACAAATATTTTTATACAAGTAGGTCCTTTCCCCTTTTTTATCCCTTTGAGATAAAGACCTAGTGGTGATATTACTGGATCAAAGGATATGCACAGTTTTATAGACATTTGGACAGAATTCCAAATTGTTCTCCAGAATGATTAGATCACTTCATAACTCTACCAATAGTTCATTAGTGTTCCAGTTTTCTCACATCCCCTTCAACATTTTCCTTTTTTGTCATATCAGCCAATATGATAGATATGAGGTGGTACCTCAGAGTTGTTTTAATTTGCATTTCTCTAATTAATAGTGAGGTAGAGCATTTTTTTCATATATCTACAGACAACTTTGATTTCTTTGTCTGAAAACTACCTATTCATATCCTTTGGCCATTTTTCAGTTAGGGAATGATGACATGTATTATAAATTTCACTCAATTGTCTATATATTTGAGAAGTGAGACCTTTATCAGAGATACTTGCTGAAAAAATTTCCCCTAGTTTTCTGCTTTCCTTCTAATTTTGTTTGCATTGGTTTTATTTGTGCAAAAACTTTTAAATTTTACATAATCAAAATACTATCCATTTTACATTTCATAATGCTATCTGTATCTTGTTTAGTTCTAAGATCTTTCCTTATCCATAGATTTGACAGATAAACTATTTCATACTCTCCTAATGTGCTTGTGGTATCACTCTTTATGTGTAAACCATTACCCATTTTGACCTTGGTATATGGTATGAGATGCTGGTCTATACCTAGTTTCTGCCATACTGTTTTCCAGTTTTCCCAGTATAATAATATTGCAGTTTTCATACATAGACCGGTTTAGAAGGAAGAGAAGCTGGAGGACAGAAGAGAGACCAGGGCTTCTTGTAGCAGACATTATGATCTCTAGCCACTGTGAGAGGACAAGGACTCTGTCCATGGTGTTGACTGCAAGAACTGAGAGAGTAGACATACTCGAATATCTGTATCTGAGAGCTGTTATTTCTTCTTTACTAGTCCTTTCTCTCACCTCAAACTAATGTATGATTGTCTCTGATGTTTTATGCCTCCCTTTTCTTATCTTCTGACTGGAATAAGGACTGGACCTATGATTTCTCTCAGGTGAGGGAACACCCTTTTACTGATGTACATTAACATCCTCTCTGTTGTTGCCTAGAGCCTGGAGAAGAAAAGATACTTTCCCAGAGTCACACAGCTAGTATTTGTCAGAGGCAGGATGTGAAACTACATCTTCCTAATGCTATTCACTATGCCATGTTGCTTCTTACCCTGTATATGAAGTAGTTAATTCACCTTCATCATGTTGACAGTGTGGTTTTGAAGTGGGATTTTAGATACAAGGAGAAGGTCTGGAGTTCTGTGAAGTTTTTCCTGTTACCCATTCATAAACCATCAGCTGCAGTCAGACTCCAAAGAACCCTCTCCTTCCATCCTATATTTTATTTATGCCACGTTTTTCTTCTGTCTGTAATTTTAAAAATCTCCCTACGCTTTTCCACCTTTTGAAATGCATTAGTAGCTATGGGAACGTTGATGTGATTAAAATGGGTAGAGCTTAGTGACATCCACAATTGCTGTATAAAGTCAGTTTATATTAAGGTTTGAAAAGTATATGCTATTGTTGTGTAACTCAAGGAGGCGGCCAGTGTGTGACAGCTATTAGGGCCACATTTCTGTGGCATGTTATGTCTGAGGGGGAGAAATGGGGATTGAACTTTAACACAGAAAAGAGAAACCAGGCCAAATCTTTTATCTTGAAGGAGGCAGGTTCACTGAGGATTTAAGAACAGCATGAGACATGAAATATAATGTCTTTCTAAAAGCACCTGAAAGGGAGAGATTTCTGAAATGCTAAAATCAACCCAATTATCTCAGAGCATTTAAAGTTCAAGAGGCACCCTTGAAAATGAAAATACTCTGTCATAATGAAGTTACATGTATTTGCACATGCAAACTCAATTGTCTATGAAAGCGTCGTTTTTGTCAGAAATTTGTTTTTTGTGTTTGGAAAAAAGAGAGCACTGAATCATTGTGTTTAAGAGATATGCTTGTTGAGTAACTAAACTCTATTGCGATAAAGGACAGAAGTGGACCTGTGATTTCAGAAGGATAGAAGGTCTCAGGTGAGGAAATGCCCTCCACTAGGGCAGGTTCACATATTTTCTGCCACTCCTTAGTCTTAGAGCATTGTCCAAGTACTGAGATGCTGTGTGACTTAACCCAGCCAGGGTTACACAGCCAGTAAGATGGAATTTGAACCCAGGTCCTACTGGCTCTGAGTTTGGCTCTCTATCTGTTATGCCATGCTGCTTCTCTTCAGAAGATATGGGCACCTAATACCCACTGACCAGTGTATTTCCATCCTGGGCCTACCTATGTGAAGGTGCTTGGAAAAGTATTTAGCTTTTTGCAATCATAAAGTAGAGATATTATAAAGTCAATTGGATATCATAAATGAAGAATGCCTTTTGGGCGTCAGCTAGTCCTAGTTTTGATTTGTTTTATTTTATTTTCTTTATGAGTACCTCCTTAAAAGAAAAAAAACTAGAAGACAGCTTCACTTCAAGGTTAAGTCCAAATTCACTTGCCTAGTCAATGCTTCTCCTTTCTAATATCTGCTCCTTTCTTAACCTAACCCTATGCTTGAAACTGAATGACCCAGCCAGTTCACTGTGATTTTACCAGTTATTCTTAAAGGTCAGACAAGTTTTTTTGAGACAATCTGCCAACATAGATCCCTCATTTTAGCACATGAGCATTTTTAATCAATGAGGTGGGGTTAACCATAGCCACTTGAAATGATATCCATTTCTGATCTCCCAGAAATGGGACATGAGACATTGGGAGGAGTTCCTATTAGAACAGATCTACTTTCCCCCCTTTGTCTTGTGTCTTCTCTACATCCTTCAGGGAAGTGATAAATAAATCCCATACTAGTAGTAGAGAACTTAGAACACCTATCCAATCTCTCTAAATTAGGGGATCTTCACCCGTTTTGTGCCATGGCTCCTTTAGTGGCAGTCTAATGAAACTTATTAACCTCTATTTAGAATCATGTTTTTAAATGCATAAAATGAAGTACATAGAATCACAAAGGAAACCAATTATATTGAAATATTGTTATAAAAATATTTTATAAAATAACCAAGTTCATGGATCCTTGGTAATGAATCCTTGCTCTAAAGCCTGGAAGGGTCTAAATTATTCAAGACAGTCAAGCCAAGTCAGCAAACCTTTCTTTAATGTCTCCTATATGAGACTCTGTGCTAAGTACTAGAGAGGTAGAGCAACAAGAAGCTGTGCTCTCTTACGGACAGATGAGCCAACTCCTTCCAGCTCTATTGCTGTGATCCTTTGTTCCTTTTATGGGGTATGGAAGGAGTTGGTCAGATTTGCAGTCCATGTTCCTACTACTGCTCCCAGACCATTCCATGGCCTTTAGAGTGAGCAACTGTTTGGGGCCTTTCTTTGGGTCTCTCCCATAATGACTTTTTCCACATTAAGTCCTCATCTGAAAATTCACGAAAATAAAATAATGACATGAAGGATTATAAAATAAAGTACCCATTCATTCCCAGTGGCTTTCTATCATTCTATTGATACTTTTTAGGGAGACTAAGTCTCCATTAAATCAACCTTAAAAACTCAAAATCAGAAGTATCTACTTTTCCAATGTGGGTAAGTGAAAAAATAAATCAATCTAATACCTTTGCCAAGAAAATGCCATGAATAGTATAGTCAATGGGGTCACAAGAGTTGGACATGACTAACAACCAAACTTTAACAACAACAAAGAAACCAGGTAAGATAAGTTCTCTCATCCTAACTCCGCCATTTCTTAATCATATAACCTTGGACAAATAAATTGAATGAAAGTTATTGGTTAAATGACAGCCCTATACATGTTTAGTCATGATGACTGACTGATTGGGGGACTCTTGGTTTAAACAAGTCATTTAGCAGTTTGGGAAGTTGAGCTTAGACTGAGGAGAACTCCAGCTGTGTTTACTGGGTCTTAAAATACAGATCTTATATAGTCAGTAGTATTTGATTTTTTCATTCATTTAAGAAAATTAACATCTTAGCCTCAGTTTCCTCATCTGTAAAATGTACATAGGATTTTCCCTAGTTTGCTGTGAGGAACAAATGAAACACTGTAGATGAAAGTACTGTTAGAGTCAGAAGATGTCAGTTCAAATTCTGGCTCTTCTTGTGTTCTTGATACTTGTGTCCTTTGGCAAGTCATTTTGACTCCATTTTCTTATCTGTAAAAGGTTGGATTTGATGATCTGTTAAGGTCTTTTCCACCCTGAAATCTGTGATCAATCATTTGTGATTTTATCAGTGTGAGTGCTTTCTCTGAAACACTTTTGATAATTAAAAAAAAATTAATTTGGATGCTCTCTTCACCAAGGTAGATTGCAACTCCTGTGTGAACTAGATCTTTGTGAGTTACATGTCCCTCCATCACCCTGAATTAAATCTGATTATAATCTTTTCCAAATATTGCCTATTTGTCCTCAGACAGCAGATATATAGTCTGAATCCTTTACATCATGGTGAGAACCTATCAGAGTTTGAATTCTACTTGTAGAGCCTTTGAGGATGCAGAGTTAACTCTATACCATCATGTATTAATCTACTAAAACTTTTGTGGAGTCCTACTGTGATGTGATATCCAGCAACAGCAAAGCACACTATAAATGTAAGGGGCTATTATTATTCATTTAAGTGAGATGTTGATTGTTCTCTCCAACCCTCCTTCCTGAAGACATCATCCCTTTTATTTATGATTTACAGCCCCTATGCCAACTCCTTCTGTCAGAATACCATTTTTGTGGCTTGCTGGCCATTATCTCAACTGCTAGGCAGGTTGCCTCTCTCCCTTCACTTTCCTATCTCATCTCTAAAATTTCAGTACTTTATACCAAGTGTTATAGAGGCAATAAGAAATATAGAGTCCTGTCTTCTCTTACTATAACTAGAAATTATGTTTCAAATAGTTGGTTAGTGAATTATTTAACTGACAACTGACCATGAAATTTTTAGGCATTGTTGAAAAAATGGTAGATATTACTTCTGCTTAGGGAAGGGATTCTTTTTTCCTTGTAATCTTTTTAGGAAGGGTGTTTTGTTTTTAGACTTGTGTATTTGTCTTCTATAAAATAATGTATTACTATTTAAAACAAAACATTATATTTAAATTACTTCTTAAATTTCAGAAGCAGTCTTTTGAGAATCTTAAAGATATTAATTATCCTCAGAAGTCAGTAATAAGGTTCCACATTCTTATCTGAAGATTAAGAATCAGTAGAGTTAGACACTGAAAATTTAATTAATTTCTTCCAAACTCCCTGATTCTATTGATGTCACCACCATCCTTTTAGACATCACGTTTTTCAGTTTTAGAGTTGTCCTTTTCTCTCCTCTTCCCCTCAATCTCCATTTTCAGTTAGGTAGTACATAATTGGTTCTGCCTCCATAGTGTCTCTTGCTTGTGTCTCTTGCTTGTGTCTCTTGCTTTTTCTGAGACATTTTCTTCCTTAGTTCAAGCCTTCATTCCCTATCATGTAGGCTATTATGGTGGGTTGTGACTGCTGTTCTTACCTCTACTATCCTTCTTTTAAACCATACTCCACACAGACAGCAAGTTGATATTCCTAAAATCTAGAGAGGAACTTGACAATCATCTACTGAAAAAATCTTCAGTGCTTACCTATTGCATTCTGAATAGAATAGAAACTCTTCTGCTGCCCTATTTACTGTCCTCCTGACTCACCTTCCTTTTTGATCTGATTTGAAAATATCGCTTTCCTTCATGAACTCTGTTCTAGGCAAACTGGCATACTTCCCTCTATGTGATATTCTGTTGTCTACTAATTGCAGGATAATAAGAACTGGAAGAGAACTTAGAAATGATCTAACTTCTTCACTTTTACAAAAGTGGAAGAGAAAACCTAGAAAACTTATGTAATTTAAAAAATACAGGTGATAGAACTTATATTTGAACTTAGACCTTTTTAAAATTACATGTGAGAGCATTAAAAAAACCATATTTCTATATAAGCTGTATCATAAAACAAAGCAAAAAACAAAGCAATCAGAAAATTATACTTCAATTTGCACTCAGAATTTATCAGTTCTCTCTATGGAGGTGGATAGTATTTTTGGAATCATCTTGGATCATTGTATTGATCAGAGTAGTCAAGTGTCTCACAATTGATCATCATTACAACCTTGCTCTTACTGGGTATGATGGTCTCTGAGTACTTCTCACTTTACATATAGGTCTTACTATGTTTTTTTCTGAAACCACTCTCCCATCATTTCTTACAATGCTATAGTATTCCATAACAACCATATGCCATAACGTGTTAGACCATTCCCTAGTTGAAAAGCATCCCCTAAATTTCCAACTCTTTGCCTCCTCAAAACCAGTTGCTATAAATATTTTGTACATATAAGTTCTTTTCCTTTTCCTTTGATCTCTTTGGGGTATATACCTAGTAGTGGCATTTCTGAATTAAGGGACATGCAGTTTTAAAGTCCTTTGGGCATAGTTCTCGATTGTTCTCCAGAATGGTTAGACTAGTTCCCTACTCCATCATTAAGGTACCCATTTTCCTTCATCCCCTCCAACATTTATTTCTGATATGTGTGAGGTAGTACCTCTGAATTATTTTAATTGGCCTTCCTCTAATCAGTAGTGATTAGAGAATTTTTTCTAAGGCTATAGATCTGATTTCTTCTGAAAACTGCTTGTTCATATCCTTTGATCATTTTGCAATTGAAAATGGCTCTTATTTTTATAAATTTGACTCAATTTCCTACATATTTGAGATATAAGGACTTTATTAGGGAAATTTACTGTAAAATTTTGTCTATGGTATCTTTTAACAACATGTGATTTCCCTGATTACCTCTAGGAAGGAGTTCTTAGCCTTTGTCATGTTATGAGTCCTTTGGTGGTCCGGTTAAGCCTATGGACCTCTTATCAAAATAATGTTTTTAGATGCATAATACATAAATCTGTTGAAATATATTTATATGTATATATATATATATATGTAAAGGTATGTGTGCATGTGTATACATATGAACACAGATTTACATATACATATATAAACACCTATATCTATCTATCTATCCAATATATACCTATGTTTATTAACCCTAAGTTAAGAACTCCTGTATTAGGGTTTGAGAATTATATATAAATTGACTAATTAAACCATAATATCCTCTTTTCTCCATTCTTTCCCAATTTTCCCCAATTTTCAAAGGGATACTTTGATCTCACTACTAGGTCTGTATCCCAAAGAAATCACACGAAAAGGGAAAAGGATCTCTACATGCACAAAAATTTTTTTAGCAACTCTTTTTGTGGTGGCAAAGAATTGGAGATTGAGGGGATGTCCATCAATTAGGGAATGACTGAACAAGTTATGGTATATGAATGTAATGGAATACTATTGTACTAAAAGAAATGATGAGCAAAATGATTTGAAGAGATTTCCATAAACTGATCTAAAGTGAAATGAGCAGAATCTGGAGAATATCTTACATAGTAACAGCAACATTGTGGGATGATCAACTATGATTGTCTTTTCTCAAAAGTACAATGATCTAAGATCCATTTCTAAGAACCATGATGATAAATGCTATTCACATTCAGGGAAATAACTTATGGAATCTGAATTCAGATTGAAGCATACTATTTTCACTTTTTTGTGTGTTTTTACTTTTGTTCTATTTCTTCTTTTACAACATGACCAATATGGAAATAAGTCTTACATGATTACTCACATATAGCCTACATCAAGTTGCTTACTGTTTTTGGGAAGGAACAGAGGAGGGAGGGAAAAGATTTGGAACTCAAAATTTAATAAAAATGAATGTTAAAGTTGTCTTTACATGCAATTTGGAAAAACTAAAATGCTATGAAAATTTTCAAAGATTTAAAAAAAGAAATCAAGGCACAGAGATTTTAAGAGCTCAATTTTCCAAGGATTACCTCCTTTTTGGTTTATAACAAAGAGAGCTCATTTAATGCTTATTGTCAGATTTTTACCTTTATCTACTGCATCCAGAGTCATCTCCAGACATCCTGATCTATATCTTGCCACTGGACTTAGATGACTCTGGAAGAGAAAGTGAGGCTGGTGACTTTGCACAGTCTGCATTACTTAAATCCAGTTCACCTGCAAGTTATGGCATCACTTCCCTGTTGTCATGATCCTCTTCAAGAAAGAAGGACAAACAATAACAACCTTTACCAAGAATGCAAACTAATTAGAATTTGGGAAAAATAGATGAAATTCTAAGGGTGGCATGTTTGCCAAGGGAAATAAAGTTGGATGTTTATGAACATAATCTCCAGAACTGGGAAAAGCTATTGGCCCTTTGAGATATTCTACTTGGTTGGAGAAGTTGTTTTAAAATTGTATTGTATCTACCCAAGAAGAAAACACATTTTTCTGATTCCTCGCATGTTCTCACCCACTATGTCCCTATTTCACTTTCTCATATTTAGGGCAATATGTAACCCCATGGCAGACTTCTGGGTGCTTATGTACCTACTCACATTTTCTTTTTCTCCAGCTGAGGAAGTTCACCTCTTCGTGGGATAAAAGCAAAGAAAATGATGCCTCCACTGTATGTAACACCACGGTGGTCTTTGCACACCTGGCCTCTTACATCAGTCAATTAGTTGGTCAGTTAGCACTTTTTAAGGGTCTCCTATGTGCCAAGCACTGTGCTAAGTGCTAGGGATACAAAGAAAGGGGAAAAAAGGGTCCCTGCTCTCAGTGGATTCTAACAGTGGAGACAATATTCAAACAACCAGGTAGCAACAAGATATGTTCAGGATAAATTGGAACTCATCAATATAGAAGGAAAGCACTAGAAGGAAGGGGGAAATGGGGAATTCTCCTGCAGAAAGTCAGGGAAGCCAGGAGGTAGAGAGGAGGAGGGAGTCAGCAATCTGTAAGGGATTAAGGAAGTGAAATCCAATGGCTTTCTCATACACACACACACACACACACACACACACACACATTTGTTATTCTTCATTTATTTCAGTCATTTCTGTATGCTCCCATTTGGGGTTTTCTTGGCAGAGATACTAGAGTGCTTTGCTATTTCTTCTCCAGCTCATTTTACAAATGAGGAAACTGAGCAAACAAGGTTAGCTGACTTTCCCAGGTCACACAGTGTCCGAGGTTGGATTTGAACTCAGGAAGATGAGTCTTCCTGATTCCAGGCCCAACACTCTATCCACTGTGCTGCCTAGCTGCATATATATGATATATTATAATCACAATATAATTATAACATAACATTATATTATAATTACATATTGTATAATACAAAATTATACATAATAATTAAATACATATACATACACACATAGGAAGGAGTTGTGGTTTTAGCTGCAGAAAGAGCTCTCTCCACTAACCTAGATAAGAAAATGTGATTGTTTTAAACAGGATTACATTCTATAATGAATAATATGGGGGAGGGGTGAAATTATAAGAAATCAATAACACACATATATATGTATGTATGTACATATCTAAGGTTTGTAAAGCATTTTATATGCATTATTTCATTTTGCCCTTACATCAATCCTTTAAATTAGGTATTTTACTCAAGTTTTCAATGAGGAAAAAAAAGAATGGGAGAACTTCAAAAACTTTAAAAACTATGATCGCTAAAATTCACTATATTTGTTTTCTTTTGCAATCTTGTGTATTTTATTTTATTTATTTAAATACATGATTCTGAGAAGAGCTCAACAAGCTTCACTCGTAGACTGCCAAAGGGTTCTATGAAAAAAACAAGGTTAAAAACCTCTGTTATCAAGTAATATTTAGAGTTTAAGTATAGCTCTCAGGCCAAACAGAAAAAAATAAGATTAGCTGAAGTTTTCTCTGTTATGAAGCTCTGGAAACTCCTCTTCTTTTTACCACCTTGTGATATTGTTTTCTTTCTTGGCTCTTAAATATATTGTCATTAAGTTTCAAAATAAAGGAAATATTTTTTTCTTACCTTGGAGAAAACCATAAAGACTAGTGAGCCTTGCTGAAATATCCTCTTCTGTGTGTGATCTCTTCCATGAGAATGTTGATATGATAAAATAATACCAAAACTCATAGGGAAAAATAAAAGATCTAGGTTATCAAGGGAAATGATGAAAAGAAGTAAGGACAAAGAGTAAATAGCACTTCCAGACTTCAAACTATATTATAAAACAGTTATTTTGAAAACTTATCTGGTATTAAAGAAGATAGAGATAAATCAATGCAACAGATTAGACAAAGGAGATTCGGAAACAATAGTACTCAATAACCTAATATTTGATAAAGTGGAAAATATAAATTTGTAGGGGAAAACCCCCTATTTGATAAAAAAAATCTTTTGGGAAAACTGGAGGGCAGTATGACGGAAATTAGGTTTACATCAATATTTCTTACATCGCACTTCACAATGCATTCTAAATTGATATGTGACTTTAACATGAAAGATCACACTTTCGGAGAGAAACAGATCATTTTTACCTTGGATTATGGTTGAGAGATGTATTCTTAACTAAATAAGAGGTGGAGGCAATTAAAAAAGATCAAATAGATAACTTTGATATCTCGAAAGTTGAAAACTTTTGCATAGACAACATTGATGCATCTAAAAAGGAAAGTGCTCAAATGAGGAAAAGAAATTTTTGTATCAAATTTGTCTGGTAAGGGTTTGGTATCCAAGATATATAAACAAATATACACATATACATATGTGTGTGTGTGTGTGTGGTGTGTGTGTGAATGTGTGTGTGAACAGCCATTCCCCAATGGATACATGGATACATATGAACAAATAATTCTCAAAAGAACTGCAAAATATTCACAAACACATGGAAAGAAATGCTCCAAATGATTAGTAGCAAGAGAAATGCAAATCAATGCAACCCTGAGGGTCCACTTCACACACTGCAAATTGACAAAAACGACCCAAAAAAGAGTCCACAGTGTTTGGGGGAGAGGGGTAAAAGGAGCACTGCTTGACAGGGCTGTTGTGAGACTTCAATGAGATAGTGCATAGAAAGCACTCCGCTAAACTTATAATTTCTAGCTGATGTTGTCTTTAATGTTGTAATCCTTAACATGCTACAAAATGTGAGTTACTGTTACTCAAGTACAATATACCTTCTTTAAGGTCAAGGACTGTTTTGTTTGAATACTCAGCCTAGTGTCAGGTCTACAGTAGATGCTTAATAAAAATTGATTGATTGGAAGTAGTATATAAGCACCCTGAGGACAGAGGCTGTATCATCTTTGTCTTTGCACCCCCAGTACTAGAATACAAGGAACATTATATATGTCGTATAGTGCCTGGCATATAGTAGGGATTTAATAAATATCTTTTATTAAGCTGCTGCAAGAGACACATTAAATCATCTTAGTTATCGCACCTTACCACTGAGTGAACCTTTGAACGTCTATGAAGTTTTTGATATGGTCTTATTTTTTCTTCTTACAACAATCTTATGCCAAAGGTAGGATAGATATCCTCACTTCCATTTCATAAATGTGGGAAATTCAGCTGTAGAGAGTGATGTCTGCTATCACTCAGTGAGGTGATTCCAGAATTCTGGACTCCCACCTCCTCTGCCTCTCTGGCTTTTTCTCTAATCCTCTCTTAAAATCTTATAGAATTGAAATTCTTCCCTACTCACTAGGAGCTAGAAGAAATCATGGACAGAACTCCACTTGGCCTGGAATCTTTAGGAATGATTATTTTTAGAGGTGAGCTGAGTACTTCCAACATAAGAAACACACTTCTAGACACAGCTACAGGATGAATTCATGGGTCTACAAAAGAACATTCAGATGCATATATTAACATTGAAGACAATGACAATTGTTATTAAAGATAATTGTGTCAGTGCTTTTATTGTGCTTTTCTATTTTCAAGCATTTATAACTTAGTTAGACAATTTTGTTATGGCTGAAACTTGATTTCCTAGTCTTGTCTTATCAAAATTTCTTTAGAGATAAAAACCAATCTTTTAATGATCTTTCTGATGAGCAATGGAATATATGTGGGCACCATAGGTGGAAGTGCGTATATTTTCCCAAGAATACATGTGGTGATGTCTTGGTGTTCTTTCTTCTCAATCCCTATGTCATCAACTCTATTACTTAATAGAGAATGATTTAAGAAATTATCATCTACAATGTCACGTCAAAGAGGAAGAAAATATAGAATGAGAAGAGGGAAACAAAGAGAATCAGAAAAGGGGTTATGAATTCCTTATAGCAATTTTGAATCAGTCAATAAACAAGCATTTATTCAACACCTACTGTGTGCTAGGCATCAGAGATACAAAGACAAACAATGGAACAAGTCATTTTCTCAAGGAGTACTCATAATCTTGTAAAGAATTTGGAAAAATCTGAATCAAAACATTTGTACAATATATGCTGTATGTACTTAAATCTTTACATGTTGTTTCCCCCATTAGAATGTGAATTCCTTGAGGGCAGGGACTTCTTTTTCATTTTGCGGTATCTGCAGTACTTAGCACAGTGCCTGACACATTGTACGCATCTTCAAAATTGCTTATTGGCTACATGACAAACCTAGTTCTTAGTGGCATCAACTTCAAAATCAACAGTCCATCACTCTCTACCAGCCTCTACCTTCTTAGACTCAACTGAGAGAGAGCAATGACAAGGATGATAAGCAAATAATGCTGGACAGTGGAACGCTGAGAGCCTTGCAGAATCTTCTTAAGAATATTTCTTTCCACTAGACGGTTGTCTCAGTAGTAATTTAGGTGAGTAATAGGTAGCTGATGTAAGTGAGCACCTGATTAGTTATGTATCTAGGGTGAAAAAGTTCCCTTATAAAATTGATCCAGAGGGTCAAACAGAACAAAAAAGAAATATATAAGACAACAAACGTTTCTACAGTACCTTGCCTTCTGGCAGCATTCTGTGAACGTGGTGATAGAGGATGGATATTATTCACATCAGCCTATTTCTTTTTGAGCACCTTTCTGTGTGTTTTATTCATGTCCAAGATATTTCTTCTGCATGTCTGTGGATCGGGCAGCATATGGCAGTATTGCTTTCCTGTCACATGGCATATATTAGCATTTAGGTAATCAACAAATATTCATGGGACACCTGTTTTATGCAAGGTACATTACTCAGTGCCACATGGAAAATAGAATTTTATGAGGCAGTCCTTTAAAAATCTCGTTGCAACATTACCATTAAACAGGGATCAAAAATCAATTCTTTCCTTTGGCAATGACCAATGATAATCGCTTGTGGCTGTTGATGCAGTTGCTTGATGAGTTCGATGAATGTTTTCTTGATTGCCGAGACTCTGCATCTATTACTGATGTTGTTTTGCTTTCTTTTTATCATATGTGCTAGGAAAAGCAGACTGATGCAATAGGAAGAATGTAGCTTTATAAGACTTGGGTTTTTCTGCTATTCTGCTTCCTAGTGACAATACAATTCATCAACAAGATGCAATCTCTTGAAGCCTTCATTTCCCCATCTTTGAAATGGGTATAAAATACTTATATTACCTACCCTACAGGGTTATTGTGAAGAAAAGACTTTGAAAACTTTGAGTCATGTTATTGTTCATGGTAGACCACATGGATGGAGTCAGAGGATCAGAGATTCAGATTTTGCCTCTGATAGTAGCTTCATGACCCTTGCCATGTCATTTAATCCATAAATATTTCAGAAAACTTCCTAAGGCTTCCTTACCTACCTATAGACAGGTTGGTGGAGGAAGGTCCCTTGGCAGCTAAAATCACAGCTCCTTCCCACATTTAGGTCTTTTGTTTCCATTGTTGGCTTCCACATCTTTGATTCTCTACAAACTATTGACTTCCTGCTTATCTCTACCTCCTGACTTCTCAGGGTTCCTTTCAGACCCAGCTAAAGGCCCATGTTGTATGAGAAACCTCTTTCAACCCCCATTAGTGCTAGTGCTTTCCTCCTGTTGATTATCTCCAGTTCATCCTGGATAAATCTCATTCATACATAATTGTTTGAATACTATCTCCCCTGTGAGCTCCCATGTGTTTTTTGAGAACAGGAGCCATCTTTTGCATTTCTTCGTATCCTGAATTAAGCACAGTGCTAGAACACAGTGGGCACTTAATAAATGCCTGTTGACTCACTGACTGAATGCTGAGAGACCCATTCTTCTAAAAAGACGGAATGCATTCAAATTCCAGCCATGCCACTTACTTCCTGTGTAACGTTGAACAAATCCCTTCTCCTCACTGGACCTGTTTCCTCATCCATAAAGCTAAAGAGCTGGACTTGATGTCCTCCAATATCTTTTGCAGCTATATATCTATGATTCTACCATTAGCTGTGCACTATTTCTGACCACTAACTGCAGAAGTATTTTGACTAGATTTTAGGGTATTCAGTCAATATTGTGTCCTCCTCAATAAAAGAACTTGTGAACTGACTCATAATTTGAAGTGGGACTGGACCTAAGAACTTTGTGGCAAAGACGACAGGAAAAAGGCTGAATTATTCAATATTTATCCTAGTGTGGATAGGACTGTTAGGTGGCATAGTAGTTAGAGTAATAGAACTGGAATCCAGAAGACTCATCTTCTTGAGTTCATATCTGGCCTCAGACACTAGCTGTGTGACTCTGGGAAAGTCATTTAACCCTATTTACCTCAGTTTCTCTACCTATAAAGTGAGCTGAAAAAGAAAATGGCAAACCATTTCAGTGGATGTCTGCCAGGAAAACCCCCAATGAAGTCATGAAAAATTGGACATGACTGAAAACAACTGAACAACAAAAACCTTCAAGCATCTTTACCAACAAAACCCAAAATTGGGTCACAAAGAGTTGGACATGACTGAAAAATGACTGAATAACTCAAATGTGATGACAATTACATTAATAATTCCTGAATTAATTGTCTTTTGAAGGCATGGGGGAATTAGAACTTTATTATGAAAGATGAAAGAAAAACTTTAAAGATTTTAATGACAAGAAATAGGGGGAAACAGTCATTACAATAAGAATTGATTTTTTTCTATTCATCTCTACCTTGTGTTTAAGAAGATGTTTATTTTTTTCATTTGATTTCTACTCTGGATGTACACAGATAGATAAAGTAGATCAATTATTCAGACAGTCAAGAAGAGAGTTCTTTTGGGTTAGCAAGGAATTCTGTAATATTTTTGTATGGCCTCACATTTCCTAGGGCAGTATTGGGTACCAAAGAAGTACTTTAAAAATGTTAAATGTTATCTAAAAGACAATTTTCTGAGCCCCAAACAATTTATGTGGAAAGGTACTTTGGGAACATGTCCTGTTTATGAGTTGGGGGTAGGCTCATGTAGTTTTCAGTAAGACTTTGTAAAAGAACAGTCAAGCAGGATGAATCCAGGCAAGGCTGTGCTTTCCGGAATGTCACAGAAATAGCTAACCAAATAGGCTATTAAAAACAGAGGAGGTATTCAGAATCTATTTTAAAGTTAGCTTTACATAATCATCCCAATTTTGATTCCTTACACACTTCAGCATACCTCTACCCTCTTTGACAGGACCATTAATTTCATAGGGAATTCCATCTTAGGAAGGGATAGAGGCATGCCCCACCCATTGTTGTTAAGGAACTCTGTTTAAAGAAAATGACCTTAGGTGAGATGGTATATTAGGTGTGAACTGGTTTCAAAGAAACAGAGTTGAACAGAGGAGAGCAGAATTGGACTTACACTGACAGAACACATTCATAATGCTTTAATAATACTCTCTTTAAAAATTTGTTTTTATTTATTTATTAAATATTTCTCAATTATATGGAAACAGATTTTAATGACCATTTTAAAAAATTTGAGTTCCAAAATCTTTCCCTCCTTCCTGTCCCTAGCCCCTCTTTGATATCAATTATACATGTGAAAGCATGTAAAATGTTTTTATATTAGCTATGCTACAAAAGAAAACACAAACAAAATAAGACAATAAAAATGAAAGTTTAAAAAGTACGCTTCAATCTCCATTCAGAGTTCATCAGTTTTCTTTCTGAGGTAGATAGCATTTCTGATCGTGGGTCCTTTGGAATTGTCTTGATCAGAGTACCTGTCTTTCACAGCTATTTGTTATTACAGTACCCTTGTTACTCTGTACAAGGTTCTCCTGGTTTTGGTTACTTCACTTTGGGTGAGTTCATCTAAGTCTTCTCAGATTTTCCAGAAACCATCCTGTTCTTTTCCTGTAGCACAATGGTATTCCATCACAATTACATACCATCAGTTTTCAGCCATTCCCCAGTGGATGGCAATCTCCTCAATTTCCAAATCTTTACTACCACAAAAAGAGCTGCTACATTCAGATCAATGGAAATCCCAGGACAAAACCTTAATGAAATATCTTTATGCTTAAATATTATGCTTTTCCATTAAAATGCATGGGGTATGGGTTAATTTAGAAGATATGATGTAAAAGGGTTGAAAATAGACAAATTGCTGCCAAGGACAGAACGTACTCAGATTATTTTACTGAAGGGAAGTGTGCCTATTTCCACTCAAAAGAATGCTGGCCTTGCAGGATCTGGGTGTTCAGTTTGACTTACCCCTTCATTCTATTTGGTATCTCTGATTATGTCTGATTGTATCCCAGGGTTATCATAGTCCGGCATTTACATATTTACACATAACCTGAAGAAAAAGAGAAAAATGACAAAGGAACTGGACAAATGGTTCCATTCGGGGGGCAGTTTTTTAAAAAAAGAAAAGTAGCATATGCAAAGTTTCTGAGCTTTTAGCAAATTATAGTCATGCATAAGCAAAGGAGAATTAAAAACCAAATGTTTTATTTGTTTGGAATGCTGTAAAAGGGAGAAAAGTTGTGCCGCATTTCTGTGCCTGAAACCCAAGCTATTCCTACCGTAATCATATTTACCATTTTGGTAATTCCCCAAACAGCTATTGCAAGGAGGGTAAGAGGAGCCTCAGGCTAGAAATGCAAATTCCTGGCATTTTGACAATAAGGAGGGGTCCAATAAGAAGCAAGCTCTTGGCCTAGCTGTAATAATATGAACCCAACATGCCATCCCAGCCTACAACTTTCCTGAAAGTGCTATCCCACTATCTCCCAGTGATGATCTCCATAGCAACCTCACCTTCAGTGACACAGAAGAGACAGCTCTGATTCTGTGCTTTAGAATGCCACATATCCCTAGCTGGATCAGTGAATTTGTTGAAAATATTTCTCTAAAGCTATTTTTAATGGATGAAAGATCAGTTCAGGGACTGAGGTCAGTCAACAGATTAAACCAACAAGACCAGGGTATAGAAATGATTGCATTCAACTCAGTGGTTACTAAGCACCCTCTCAGTTTAAGACATTTTGCTTGTATGAATTCTTATTTACTAGTTGTTTTTATTGATTATTAATGCACTCTCACATCTAATATAGTTTGAAGTCCATGAGTCATAAAAATCTGTAGCTAAAATGGACTTGAGATGTTATTGGTTGGCTTACTCTCTCACTGTATAGGTGAGAAGGCTGAAGGCCAGAAAGGAAAAGCTACTGTCCTAGAAAATGGCAAAGCCAGCATTGGGACCCTCGTCTTTTGGCTTCTGCTCTTGCTTTCTCTCCACTCTGCCAAATGCCCTTGTTCTAAGGCCATGGGCAGATCCATCTTCAGAGATTTGATTGGAAGGGAAAGGTCCATCCATGGAGCTGAGGCACTGACATTAATGCTTTCTGCTCATCCTCGAGAGTGTCTGGAAAGGTTGTGGCTTTTTAAAATGAGGGTAAAAATGACTGTAATGCCTACCCGACAAGGTTCCTGTGAGGGTCATGTGAGATAATGTGTGTAGAGTGCTTTGAAAACTGAAGGCTTCCTGTACATGCCATTTATCATCATTCTGTCTTAACAAGGAGGCCTGGAAAGATTAGTGCTTTGTCAGAAACCAGAGGGCGAAGGCTGAAGGTGTCCCCCTAAGATCGTCTAATCCAAACCCTCCCCTTTACGCTGTAGGAAATCATACCAAGGGAGGTTAAGGGATTAGTCCAGGGACCCACAGGTAAGCCTCAGAGGGAGGATTTAAACCGCATCTTTTGACTCCAGAGTTGTTCCTCTTTCTCTCCTACCAAACGCCCTGCTTTGGTCATATGGGTAAGTAGTAGTGGGATCTGGGCTAGAATTCAGGGTTCCTGGATACCCATACAGGATTCTGAATTTCCTCTTTAAGTGAAATGCCAAGATCCCACGCTCCACAGTCATTAAGCAGAACTCACCATAATGAATATCTTCAGAGCTAGTTGGTGTAGTGAATTCAATGTTGGCCCTGGAGTCAAGAAGACCTGAGTTCAAATCCTCCCTCAGAGGTTCCTTGGCTCTGGGCATGGCACAAAATCTCTCTTAGCTTCAATGTCCTCCTCTGCAAAATGGGGACGATGATAGCACCTCTCTGATTAAGTAATTGGGAGGATCAAAAGGGAGGTGTTTGTCAAGGGCTTTGTCAATGTTAAAGCTGTGCATGGATGCCGGTTACCGACTGCAGCTGTTATGGCGATGACTGTACAGACCAGCAGAGCCTCCTCCTCCTCCTCCTCCTCCTCCTCCTCCTTCTCCTTCTCCTTCTCCTTCTTCCTCTCCTCCTCCTCCTCCTTCTTCTTCCTCTTCTTCTCCTTCTTCTTCTTCTTCTCCTTCTTCCTCTTCTTCTCCTTCTTCTTCTTCTTCTTCTTCTTCTTCTTCTTCTTCTTCTTCTTCTTCTTCTTCTCCTTCTTCTTCTTCCTCTCCTTCCTCTTCCTCTTCTTCCTCCTCCTCCTTCTTCTTCCTCTTCTTCTCCTTCTTCTTCCTCTCCTCCTCCTCCTCCTTCTTCTTCCTCTTCTTCTCCTTCTTCTTCTTCCTCCTCCTCCTTCTCCTTCGTCTTCTTCTCCTTCTTCTTCCTCTCCTTCCTCCTCTTCCTGTTGTGGTTGTTCTTTTTCTTTTTCTCGTTGCTCTTTTTGTGGTTGTTACGGTTCTCCTCCCCCTCCTTCCCAGGACAGCCTGCTTGCTCATCATCATCATCATCATTGTCAGTGCCATTATCATCATATCTATTAATGCATATTTCAAAACAACAAGAAACTGGACAAAGCAAAATAATTCCTTTTTGGTTGTGTGCTATAGTATCTTCATTTAGAAATCCAATTTCACATATCAGAGGATTTGTGAAGCTTTTATGACATGAATTCAGGAACTAGGGGAGGTGCGTTTGCAGCTATAACAGAAGAGGGTCTGTGTCAGGCAAAGGCTTAGGCCAGCCACTCTTGCACTTAAGGCTGTCAAGCAGATGAAGATGGTGCACAAAAGAGGATGAATAGGATCTTTCCAGTTATTCCTACCTCAGAAAACAGAAAGCTAGCCAGTAATTAACTACTTTTATTAGTCGTTAACCGTGTGCCTGGCACTGTGCCAGGCAATAAGGATGCAAAGAACGACATCAAAATCCACTCCCTGCTCTCAAGGAGTTCACAATCATATGAGGGAGACAAGATGCGAACAATGAGCCCCACACTATCCACTGTGCCACTTAGCTGCCCACCTAGGTATACACACACATACACAGGAGATGGTGAATGGAGAGAGAAATGGGGGGAGAGAGAAGGAGAGGAGTGCGGGGAGAGAGAGAGAGACCAAGAGAGAGAGAGAGAGGGTGGGGGGAGAGAAATTTGCTCAGATAAAAACCAAGAACATACAAAAAATAAAAACCAAGCATATTAACCAGAGATCTATTGATATTGAGGACACTGCCTACTATTAGTGACTAAATTAAAATTCTTAGAGAATTTTAAAAGAGATTTGAGATTTCAAAGAGAGATTTGAGATAGAGTTAATATTTTGTTATTGACTATTTAGAAGACCTGGGTTTTAACTTGATTACTACCTTGTTATCAATGTGCGTGTGTGTGTCCGTGTGTGTCAATGAAAGAACATGTTAAGCATTTACTATATACCAGTTGCTGTGCTAAGTTCTGGAAAATTAAAGAAAGCCAAGAAACAATCTCTGATCTCAAAGAGTTCGCAATGTAATGGGGGAGAAAATTTACAAGTAGCTTTGTATGTGTAAGATATAGATTGGACAAATCGGGGACAATTACAGAGGCAGAGAGAAACAGAGGGAGGTCCTCCCAAGGAGCTATGGGCTCTCTAGAGCTAAAAGAAATTTGAGGAAGGTATAGAATTCAGAAAGGCTTAATGGGGGGGAGGGACCTGATATGAATCATCGGTCCATCAACAAGCAAAGATGAGGAGAGAATTTCAGATGTGAGCGAATTGAATGAAAACTAACAAGTTAGGAAAGAGTAGGATGAGAACTGGGGACAGAATCCAATTTGATGGGCATGTAGAATACACAAAGGAGACTGGTCTGAAATTAGGCTACAAAGAGGGAAGCTAGAGCTGGATTTTACAAAGGCTCTGAAGCTGATCTGACAACCAAAGAGAGAAATAACCAGGGAAAAGATGGGGGCAGAAGATGTGGCAAGCAGCATGTAGTATGTAATAACTTTTTAAAAATTGTGCTTATTTTTACTAGTCAGCCAGAAGACACAAGTAGTTTAAAATTAATTAACACAAGAGCCAAGTAAGGAAAACAATAGTAAAAGATTTACCTGTTCTTTCATAATATTATACAATAACTTAAAGCATATATAATGTATTTGTAATTTGAATACATAGATATTTGTCATTTAAATCTATCCCCCTTTGACTTGTGTGAGCACAAGCCAGCATCATAAATCAATCATTTTAACTGATCTTACTAGCTCTTAGTCAACCTAGGCTTGCTCCCAGTAGACACCTTTTACTTTTCCTGTTATTATTTTTGCTGTTGTAATTTTTCTAAGTGCTTATGATGTATCTGTTTAATGATCTGCTCTATAATGCTGAAAGCATATAATATTAAAATCAAAGCATTTCTAGAATCCAAGAGTTGCCTTTCCCTGCATTTTGAAAACTGAGACATTTAACTGTATCTTCTCATTGGTCTGTTTGGGCATCTACAAGTGTTATTTTTCCCCTTATTTGGATTTTTTAAAACTTTTCTGAAGGTTTAATATCCCTTCACCCTCACCCCTCAGTGCTTATGGTGGTAGTCAATGACAATGAAAGTTAACTTAGTAGTTCCTTTACCACTAAAGGAAGGTAAGCTGAAGGCAAGAAGATTGAACAGAGAGGTTATTGTAATTTAAGACAATATGTGACCACATATATTGTAGTAAAGAACCAAATATATTGTAGAAAAGAACTGATTTCTCCAAATTCTCTTTCTGAGTAGAAAGATCCCTGGGCAAGGAACCTTGTATTGGCATAGCTGCCTACTGAGAAAAGCAATAAAACATTCAAAGAAAGGGGAGAAAAGTTCAGAGACTAGCAAGATCCCCTAAGGCTCAATGCTTATTGAATTGAACATTGGACTGGAAAGTCTCCTTCTCTTTTTGTGCTGTGCTGTGTGCTTGTGCGTGTGTGCATGTGTGCGTGCATGCGTGTGTGTGTGTGTGTGTGTGTGTGTGTGTGTGTATGTGCTGGGGACTACAGGGGGTGGAGGTAGAGGTATAGAACATGGGGATTGGATTCTGGAATCAGCCTGTGGCTTGGTGCCACTTTTCTCTAATCATGAAATGTAAATATGTACTGTGGCTTGGGGATAACATTTTTGATCTGTTGAGCCTTTTGATGAAATTACAGAAATGGAAAAAAAAATAAGTCCTGTACTCTATATACAAGTTTTGAAATTATGCATTTGGTTAAAAAAATGAATACATAAAGAGGGAGGAGGGACAATTCCTTGTGGGCTCTGGTTTTTTGAAAGCTTAATTAGAGTTTGTGGGCATTCCTTTATTTGATGTCGCTGTTTTTAAATGTAAGTTTGCAGTATATTCCCTTAGCTGCATTGAGAACAGAGAAGGATAAAACAAGCTGCTATTTGATTTGGGTTTTTTTGTTTGTCAGTATGCATTCCCCCAGCTCTAGACAGATTGTTAGTTAGCCTAAAGTTTTAGGCATTGGCTTGCTACTGAGTGAACTCCTATATTGACTCCTGCTTTCACTTTCTTAACCTCAGGTATTAACTATAGTGTTCAAATCCCTCCTGGTTAACCATAATCCTCTCCTATGAATTTACAAATCAAATCAACAAACATACCTCCTATGTGCCTAGCACTGTGCTACTAAAACATATTTGAAACTTCATAGTGTTTTTATGACTGGAAGAGAATTATGGGATCTAAATTAAAGTTGAAGGGACCTTAGAGATCATCTAGTCAATCCAAGTATCTCATTCGACAGATGAAGAAACTTAAGCCCCAAGAATTAAAGGAACTGGTTACTAGATTATATAATCTAATAAAATCTAATAAATAAAATCTGATGATCTAATAAAATTTAATCTGTGTATTTTAAGTAGTCATTGTGTGAAGAGTCCTGCCTACATGATGGGAATATAAAGACAAAATGAGAAACGGTCCCTGTTCTCAGGATGTCTACTGTCTGCTCGGGTAAGACAACATGTAAAGAGATAAGTGCATACGTGGTCACTTGAAGGGAAAGTGAAGTCTAACATCCGGGGAAGAGGAATCAGAAAGGTCTGCCAAAGGAGATGGCTCTTGAACTGAGCCTTGGAGAGAGCCAGGGGTGCCAAGAGGCCAAGATGAGAAGGGAGAATATGCCAGGCAGGGATATTGGCCTGGGCAAAAACCCAGAGTAGGAGATGCAATGCCAATTTGGGGGAGAGGCAATGACCCTGGTTGGGTAAAATGCAGAATGCGTGAGGAAGGCAGAATAAAAATTGGAGCCAAATTTCAGTCAGGTCTACTGACTCCCAATCTAGAGGTTTTTTCTCTTCACCATGATGCCCCCTATCTATTTTCATTCCAATACCTTTCTTGGCAGTGTTTCTTCACAACTAAAACTTTTCTACAGGGACTGTAAAAAAATTTCTTCCTGTCATCTATGGCCAATGCTTTTCAGACTGAGTAGGATGTACAGTACTTAGAAATGCAACCAAGACCTTTCAGACTGAAAAATTAAGTTGTTAAGACCACTGTGTGAAATTGAACTACTTTCTCCTCTGGCTAAAGAGAATGATGACATGGTTCATAGTACATAATTTTCCCTGGAGAGATGGGTTATAAGGCCAGTTTTCATGATATGACTTAAGAGGCTTAATCAGAGCCCCAAAGTGCAGCCAGCTCTCCTCCCACGTTGCTGGCTGACACTATAAAATGCTAAGGACCAGAAAGATTAGCCTTTGGCAAAATGGTGCCACTGACTAGAATTTGTCTTTGCTGCCCTTCATCCCCTCTTTGTCATGACTCACTAACATCATCTTCCACTGTTCTTTTCTCTTTTTTCTTACTTTTAGGGAAAAATAATCCTTTGCAAATGTTTCAGGTACCATTTTCAGCATCTACTTTTCTGTGACTCAGACAGCTTAATACCAGCTCCGGGTCAATGTGCCTCCTGTCTTCCTCATGCCCTGAGCCCCCCAATTTGTGGTTCCCATGTTCATCCCACCTTCTCTTGTTTGCTGTTTGACTTTACCTTTTTTTCTGAAATGAGGAGCAGAGAGGAGGAGAAAGAGAAGAAGATGTGCCTGTACTCACACACTTGTCTTTGTAGCCTGTGTTTGCTATAGTTGTCGTCTTCCTGAGAATTTGAATCTTTCAATGTCATGCTTCCTTTATTGAATGGATTTCTTGTAAAAGGCACAGTGATGTAGGATTGCTAGCTAGTTACAACATTTATTAACCACTTAGGATGTGCGAGCCACTGTGCTAAGCACTATGGATACAATTTTATTTTCAAAAGCAACATAATCATGCCCTCAGAGAGTTTCCATTCTAATAGAAAAAGAAAAAAATGTAACAGGGTGCTAGGGATAGAGAGGGAGTTACCTACCTGGCTCTTGGTGAAGACAGGACATAGGAGGGAAGTTCTGTCCTGGAGTGAGGAAGGTTCTACTGCCTGAGTTCAAATCCACACTCAGACACTTGCTAACTGTGTGATTCTGGGCAAATCACTTCATCCTGTTTGCCTCAGTTTCCTCATCTATAAAATGAGCTGGAAAAGGAAATGGCAAACCACTCCAGCATCTTTTCCAAGAAAACCCCAAATGGGATCATGCAGAGTTGGGCACAAGTGAAATGAGTGAACAACTGAATGATAGTAGTGGTGGTCAAGATTTCCCCTTGTCCTGCAATTGGGGTTCTTTCCACGTATTCCCCCCAGCATAGTCAGGTCTCTCATTCCATAGGATCACAGGACTTTGAGCTGAAAAGGACCTTAGAAGTCATGAAGTCCAGCGTTGGATTTCATAATCTGGTCTTCATTTTACAGATGCTTTGGCTGAGGCTCAAAGACATCTTACTTGCCCAAGAACAAACTGCTACCCAGCAGCAGTATTGCTACTTCCAAATCCAAAATTCTTCCCACTGCTCCATGCTATTTTCTGCAACCTTCAAAATTTCTTTAACACTCTTGTGAAGAATGAAGTCCCACCCCTAACCCAAGTAGTAGGACCAGTATTGCTAGGTTTAGGGACATCTCTCATACTGTCATTGTGGTATAGAAAGGTCCTGGTCCAATAAAGGAAATTCAGTTACATGATCACTGATTCAGAGCTCATTCAGCCGTAGACACCATCTACTCTAACCTCTCACTTTACAGATGAGAAAACTGAGTCACAGGGAGGTTAAGTGATTTGCCCAAGTTCCCGTCTGTATGACCTGGCAGAAAGAGGATTCAAAATCAGGTTTTCTGATCCTAGGATGATTTACACAGTACTGTGGTACGTTCTGAGTGCTGGAGCATAGGAAGTCATGTAACAGTACCACTAAAGTAGCTATCTCCTCCACACCAGGCTTCAGGCTAGTCCAGCATAAATACAGTGAAGATTGCATTGGGTTTGGTGTCAGAGGACTGGGTTAAAACCTTGGTTCTGTGACCTAGCTGTTTGACCTTGGACTAATCATGTAACCTCTCTGTTACTCAGTGTCCTCATGTAAAATGAAAAGGTTGGACTACGTGACCCCTAAATTTCCTTCCAGCTCTCAATCTGTGCTCCTCTTTGAACCCTGATTACATATGGTAGAGAATTTATTCCAGCCCCAAAGACATTAAGTTTCTCTATTCCATGACTGCCAAAGATAGTGGGCTAGAGTTGAGAAGTAGACTGACTACATGATGCAGACAGGGTATAGTGGGTTATGGAAAGCAGGGGTTTCTCATTCTTTGTATTTGTATCCCTGAGTGCCTGGTACACCAGAAGTGTTTAATAAATGCTTATAGTTTAATTGATCAGTTCTCCTGGCTTTTCTTGCTGCCTTAGTGGCATCTAGATCATAGACAGGATAGAGTGCTACATCTTGGAGTCTGAAAGACCTGAATTCAAATCTTCCCTCATATACCTACTAACTATGTGATCTGGGGGCAAGTTACTTAACCTTTATCAGTCTGCGTTTATTCATCAGTAGAATGGGGAAAATAATAGCTTCTACCTTCCAGTGTATAGGATCAAATGATGTGATATAAAGAAAGAGCTTTGCAAACTTTAAAATGCTAAATTAATCTTGCTATCATGGTTATTGTTTGTTCTTATTTTTATCCGAGACTTCAGACTTTTGATTCAACCTTTTCAGATATTGCTGTTTTCTTGAAGTCAGATGTCCCAGTGTAGGAAATGAGGAATGCGTTCTGTCATTTTGACATGGAACATGGACTCATTCAGGGAGGAAGAATGAGTGCTTGACCCTTAAAACTTCCGCTTTTCCTAACAAGTTTTCAAAGAGGGAAGGAGATGTGATTATCAGCAGCAAAGTGGATCATGAGTCTCCTGGCCAGAGATCACTGAAATGGCTTAAAAAAGTAGTTATTGCATGCAAAGTTAATTGTTGAATGTCATTTTCTCTTTGCATTTTCAGTACTTTGAAGGGAGAGCTAGAGACATCACTTCTCCCTTCCAGAATACCTTGCTGTTCTAGGACCTGACCAAGGAGCAGCTTTAGCTCACACTGTGAATTCCTGGCACTGTACCTTGGGTGTTACAGGGTGAACCAATGAAAACAGTGCTACTGATCTGGAAGAAGAAATCTTCCTACCAACTGGAGCTGTCCAAAAGTGGACAGGTTTCCTTGGGGGCTAAGGAGTGCCCCCTCACTGTGGAAGCCTTCAAATAAAGCCTGGATGACTACTTGTTGGGGTGCTCATGAGGATATGAATTTGGAACTGGAAGAGATCTTAGAGGCCATCAAGTCCAACCCCCTTATTTACAAATGAGGAAACTGAGGCGCAGAGTAGGGTTATGTCCCTACTATCCAGGGCTATCTAGCTAGAAAGTGTCTGAGATAGGGCTTGGACCTGTCTTCCTGCCTCCAGGTAATAAATAGCATTGGCACGATGCCTTAAGGCTTGCAAAACTCTTTAGAAATGTTATCTCATTGTAGCCACACAATAACAAAGTTTAGTCAGGAGTGTGTTTATTATCTCCATGGTACAGATGAGGAAATGGAAATTTACAGAGCTATATTTGCTGACCTGCCTAACACTGTGCAGAAATTAATGAATGGCCAAAACCAGGACTCAAACTCAGTGCTACTGCCTCAAGGCCAAGGCTCTTTATACCACTCCACTAACCTGGGGGACAAGTTTTTAGCCATCAAGAGCATAAAATTGCATTTGAAAGGATTCGAACAAAGCCTGTCAAATCATAGATGCGACTGAGTTGTTCTACTTCCCACAGACATGAAAATAACAGTTTAATATCCATCTTTGGCAGGCAATCTGCATGCTTACATTTGACTGTGAGATGTCACTTTCTGTAGGATGAATTTTGGAGTCTTTTTTCATGAGGCAAAAATGACAGAAGCATTGATTACGACCCAAGGAACTGTAATTATTTCTCTTATTTAATTTCTTCAAGCTAAAACAAGATTAAGGGAGGCAACTATATAGCAGGTCACATAATTTTGCTAAGCATACCAGAGACTGCTTTTTTGCAATAGGCAGAACTGGACATCAATAATTCATCTCGACAAGCATTTGTTAAATGCAGCCTGAATTTAACTCTGTGCTAGGTGGTAGAAACACAGAGATAAAAAAGAAAGATAGAGCAGTGGAGTGGATGCGAGATTTGAGGCAGCCTTGGTTTGAGTCCTGCCTGACCCTGAACACATATCTTGGTGCCTCAGTTTCCTCATCATAAAAAAGGAGGAATTGACCTTAATGGCATCTAAAGTCCCTTCTAGCTATAACTCTAAATCTTTGATCCTATAATCCTAACCTGTGGTCCCTGACCTCAAGGAACTTATTTCTAGAGGGATGTGACGTGATTTGCCCAAGGTCACACAGGCAGTAAATGTCAGAAGCAAGATCTTACCCAAGTCTTCAACGGAAATCTCCTTCACTGTGTTGCTGCGTGGCTTCCACTGTTCCAGAATTTGTCAGGAGTTCTTTTTACAGGAAATCTATGGGCTATGGATTCGGAGCTAGCAAATGTGAGTCTTTCTACTCTGCCATCTTGGCTCCGCCCCCCAAGTCTTCAGACTTCAGAGTCAGTGATCTCCCCATGGCAGTGCTATCTTTAGGAGAATGCCTCAGTAGGCTATTCTTGACTTTGGAGTTCTGATGAATATTTTGGTGGTTGTTGTTGTTGTGGTGGTGGTGGTAGTGGTGTGTGTGTGTGTGTGTGTGTGTGTGTGTGTGGACATAGATGGTATGCTCATCCATTTTAAGGAATACATAGACTGGGGAGGATTCTCTAACATACTTGATGACCAAATTGGAATGAAAATTATCTCAACTGACAAAATTGTTTAGTGGACACCAATGAGATTTAATTGATATAAATGTAAATTTCTTAAATTGCTTCAACTGCACAAATGTGAAATTAGGGTGTGTGTTCAGTCATTTTAATCATGTCCAACTATTCGTGACCCCATTTGAGGTTTTCTTGGCAGATATGCTGGAGTAGATTATCATTCCCTTCTCCAGACGGGGAAACAGAAGCAAACAGGGGTGAGTGATTTGCCCAGGATTACACAGATAGTAAGTGTCTGAGGCCATGTTGAACTCAGGATGGTGAGTCTTCTGAACTCAAGGCCCAGAAATCTATTCAACACATCACCAAGCTGCCTATAAGATTAAGGAGATGCGGCTAAAAAACAACCCACATAAAATAAAAAGATCCTGGGACTCCATGAGACTGGAAGTTTAAGTCTCTTGTGTGATGTGGCAATAAGGAAAACATAATGAAAAGAGAGATGAATTTGGAGTCCAGGGAAACTGTGTTCATATCCTAATTCTTTCATTTATTGCCAGGATTATATCAGGCAAGCTTATTACCTCTATGAGACTCATTTTCCTCACCTGTAACATCGGGGGTTAAACTAGAGAATTTCTGAATTCTCTTCCAGTTCTAGATACATAATCCTCCAAGGCTCCAAAGTGAATGCACTCTAAGACTCATGGTGTCCAGAGCCAACAAAGCAGGTGATGGAGTGTTTGCTGTTCTAATCTAACCACATAGGAAGTGCTGTATCCATTTCTGGGTGTCACATTCCAGAAGGGTCATTAATAAATCCTGAGGAAGGTTTATAGATTGGAGATGGATCTGGAAACCATTTTGTTCAGGGACCAATTCCAAGACTTGGGCATCTTTGTCCTGGAGCAGAGAAGACTTCAGTTGGGGCGTGACTGATGTCTCCAAATACTGGCCATGTGCACAATGAATTACAGAGACTTGTTTTGCCTGGTGACAGATAGAAGTTAGAAGACTATTTTAGTTTAGCCAGAGTCTAGGGGGAGGCTTCATCATTTAGGAAATTCACAACAAGCCCCACTCTCTGGAATTCTTCAAATAAAGGGAAGGGAATAAACATTTGCATAGTGCCTACTATGTGCCACACATAGTGCTTTTTGCACATATGATCTCTTTTGACAGCCTGGATAACCATTCCTTAGGGTTGCTGTAAAAGGGACTGAGGTGTTGGTTATGGATTCTATTTAAATACCTCTAAAGTGGTCTGTCTATGAAGAATTTTCTTTCTAAATAAAACCAAGAAAATTCACCCTGTGCTTGGTGTCTTGAGACTAAACACAATCTTCCTCTGTTAGCAGTTTCTTTCAAGTGAATGCAAAGTGTGAGCTCTGTCACAGATGAACCCAACAGCTGAGAGCAAAGAAAGGAAGCCCCAGCTGAGTCTCTTGGTCAGGCAGGCATGTGGCTCTAACTCCCTGGTATTAATCTCCCTCTGCCAGACACTCACACGGCTGTTGTTTGTCCTCTGTTCGCGAAGACTACCATGACACCAGGGAGATAATGCCAAGACATGCAAGTGAATTGGACCTAAGTGAGAGAGGGTTGTGCAAAGTCATCATGGAAACAGAGCAGTTAGGAGACCTCCACTACCCATTCAGTTTGGATTCAGTTTCCACTAAAATTTCACATAGAGTAACTCATTTGATTCCTACTAAGGTTCTATTGCTGTATTAGTTCCATGTGTCAGAAGTTACATTCCTTGTCCATAATCCTGAAGGTAGAATGTGGCAGACCTGAGTTAGAATCCAAATTCAGATACTTACTAGCCGTGTGATATTGGGCAAATCACTTGACCTTTTCTGCCTCAGTATCCTAAACTCCAAAATGGGGATAGTAAGTAATCTACTTGCAAGGGTTGGTGTCGGGATCAAATAAGATAATTTTTAAAGCATTTTGCAAACCTTAAAGCACTGTATAAATGTGAGCTGTGATTAGTCTATTATTATTGTTAATAGAAAGCTACTGGAATGTGTGTTTAAGGAAAATTACTTTGGCATCTATGAGGAGGATGGATGAGAGCAGGAAGACTTGAGGCAGGAGACCAATTAGGTAAGTGGCGAGGGCTTCAGTGTGAAACGTATTCTGAAGGTAGGACCAGTAATATTTGGCAGCTGAACGTGGCAGGCCAGAAGAATGGTGGTAGCTTCAACAGAAATAGGAAAGTTTGGAAGACAGCCAGGATCGAGGGGAATGGAGATGCACTGCATTGTGGACGTGGGATTTTCAGATGTTCCTAGGATATCCAGTTGGAACTGTCCAATTTCAAGGCAATTAATGATGTGGGACTAGAGCTTCAGGGAATGACTGGGGCTAGACATAGACATCTTGCCTTCATTTCCATAGATGATATTTAAAACCTATGGGCAGTGACAAGGTTACCAAGAATAAAAGTGTTAAGAGAAGAGAATAAGATCCCAGAGGCAGAATCCTGGAGAATATTCCACGATTAGGAGCATGATATAGATAATGAGCCAGCAACAGAGACTAGAATGAGCAGACAGACGTGGGAACCAGGAGATAGTAGTAGTGTTATGAAAATCCAGACAGGAGAGCATGCCCAGGAAAGGGTGGTCAACAGTGTCAAAGGTAACATAGAGCAAAGCAGAATTGGCACAGAGAAAATAATTTCCAATTTAACAATTATGAGATAAATAGTCATTTCAGAGAGAGTAGTTTCATTTAAGTGAAGAGATCAGAAATCAGATTGCAAAGAGTTGAAGAGTGAAAACAGAAAAAATAAAAATTATGAGATGAAGAGATTCTTCAAGAAGTTTGACTGAGAAAGATAACAAAGGATGATCATTTCAGAGGTGGTAGGGTCTGGTAAAGTTTTTTCTAAGGATGGGGAAGATCTAGGCGGGATTAAAGGCAGTAGGGAAGGATGGAGTTGATAGCAAGAGGTTAAAGATGAGAGAGAAGGATAGAGAAGAAGACAAAGGAGGAGGAGTGGTGGTGAATGATAATTCAAACTTCTGGAAAAGACTTCAAGTGCACATATTAGAGGAGTTGGTTAAGCAAGGAGAAAGGCCACCTCATTTTTGGAGATGGGGGAAGAGGAGGGGGCACCGATGTTAAGGAATTTTGAGGTTAAGGAGAGAAAGATAATTCATGTTAAATGGCCTCCATTTTCTCAACAAAGCGAGAAGTAAGGTCCTCAGGTGATGGCAGGGAGAATGATGGGAGGTAGAGTCTACTCAAGACTGACAGAGGTTTGGAATAATTCCTGTGTGGATCAATTAGGGAGGAATAAAAGGACCAGTCTCAATGCAGTTGAGGGTCCGATTAAGGCTGAACAGGAATTATGGCAACCAATCAGTAAGGCTGTGAGATTTCCTCCAGTTTTTTTTCCCCCACAGCTCATAAGAAGAAAGGAAGAGGTGGCTGGTGGGAGGAATTTTGGGTGGAGGTTTGAGCAGTGGCAGAGATTCCAGAACAGAGAACAGTTAGAATGGAAATGGCTATCTATTTGGGTTGAACAGCAGTAAGTGCTTACTATGAACCAGGCACCATTAAGTGCTTCCTTACACATTAGGCCTTTTCTTGCAGGCTGTGGGCCAGTTAAGCTGACCTTCTTAAAGATTCTCTCACGACATTCCATGTTTTCTACCTCCATGCAAAGTAATAGCTGTCCACTCTGCCTAGAATGTGCTCCCACCTAACTCTCAGTTCAGAAACCCTACTTTCCTTTAAGATTCTTATCAAATGCCACCTTCTGCAGGAAACTATTTTTGATTCCCTTGGCTGCTCAGGTCATCCCTGTCTTACTCCAAAATTGCCTTGGTTTTTGTGTGTGTGTGTACAATATAAAAGTACATGTTATGTCTTAATAGAATTCAAGCTACTTGAAGGCATAGTCAGCTTTACTTCGTGTATCTCTATCACCTAGCTCAGTCCAGCATGGGGGTGGGGAACCTATGGCCTCAAGGCTACATGTGGCTTTCTAGGTCCTCAAGTGCAGCATTTTGATTGAATCCAAACATCACAGATTCTGTTAACACTGTTCACACTTGAGGACCTAGAAAGCCACATGTGGCCTCAAGACCATAGGTTTCCCTGGTCTAGCACTTTCACTCTTAACACATGCTCATTGATTCACTGACTACATTAATTACATGTCTTTGGCCTGAATGTTTCTTTCTTCTCTGTGATCAAGTTTGCTGTTTTTTCTCTAACTTCCAGTCTTCATATCACCATCAGAAGAAAAATAAAAAAATATTCAGGGACCATTCAGGCAAAATTTGCCACCTGCATCTTCAGCAGGCCCTGTGATTGTTTCCATTGGTTGGCTGAGTTGGTGCTATGATTTGGGTGCTTGCCCAGGCCCCTGGTGCTATTTCTGGATAGGCTATCTGTTGCCAAGACCACGTTTACATTTGCCTAACTGGTGATAGTAGGATATTTTATTCCTTCCTTTCTGACACTGGGATCCCTTTGGCCTCCTTGTCCTTTTTGTAGCAGGTTCCCCTAAGACTGACCCTGAAAAGACCATGTGTGACTTAGCAATGACCCAGCAGTGTCCACATTAGCAAAGAAGAAGGGCAGGGGTTAGGTGACCTGGAAGGTTCCAGGCTCACATTTTATGGTTGGAAGTAAGTCTCTTTGGTTAGGCCTCCTGACCTCACTGTGTTTCTGGGGAAAATTGCATGTCAACAGATTTGGGTGAAGGAAAGGAGAAATAAGGTGACATCATGTTTCCAGTTCCTGATCACATCTTGAAAATATATACCAATCTATCTGTAAGGAAAAATGTCATTTTTCTAATGCAAAGTCACCCCTCAATTTGTGTGTGTTGGGGGAGCGGCAAAGAGGAGATTTTGTAATATTAGATTTTCTTTAAAAAGGGTAAGTTTTATATGTATTGTCAATTCGTACAAGGCTGAAATCCCATAAATGAACCAAAATGAAAGGAATTGGATGATTAATAAATATCCGTGGATAACAACAATGATGATGACTGATATTTGAGGCCACGTGGAATAGTTGGAAAAAATGGACTGAAGACTTGAGTTTGGATCCTGGATGAGATGAGACCCAGTATAAATCAATCCTTTATGAACCACACCTTTCTCATGCATAAAATAGAGGGCTTAGATGAGGGCATCTTAATGGTCTCTTGCAATTCTTTTCCTATAGTTTTTCAGGCCTCTTTTGTCATTCTGTGACTCTAAGGTGCTCTGCTGACAGAAGAGGTGTGGTTGTCACTTTTCCAATCCCAAGGAGGCTGGGATTTTCTCAGTTTTCTCCTCTGGCCTATGAGCTGGGCTGTTTTGAGAGGGTTGGAGATTGAAAGCCTTAAGGTATCTCAGAAGCCCTCAATTCCATCTTCTACAATTCATGAAACTGGGCTTTAGTGAATTACGGGTAAGTTACTACCCAGAGGGGTGGTAAGTATCAGAGCTGGAATTTGAACCTTGATCAGAAGGCCTCTGATTCCATCCACATGGGGCTTTTCCCACAGCACCTCAATGTCTTTATCCACCTGGAACTACTGGGAGCTGCCTTGCTTTGCAGCCATAACCCTCAAGGCATAGCTTTGAGCCTAGAAAGGAAGAGCCTTAAGGGAAATGCTATGCCAAAATCTACATAAAAAGATAAATATTATGAAGAGTAACCACACACACACACAAACACACACACACACACACACACACACACAAGTACTTACTGACCTTGGTGAGCAAACATAGAGAAACCTCTGAGCATTTGATAAGGGCCAGGTACTGGAGGTACAATAGCCAGGCTGGACACAGTTTGTGCTTTTAAAGTCCTTACATTTTCTGTAATACTGTAATATTAGATTTTGCTGGTAGGTACCAGAACAAGTCACAGAACAACTGAATTTGGATACAAAGGGTCGCACTGGGAAACCTAGAGGGCCACATGTGACCTCAAGACCATATCCAGACTCTTCTTTGGGGAAAATCCTGAAAAAGTCCTTACATTTTCTGACACATTATATCATCAAGTAAGGCAGAGATTAAAACAATTCAAAGAAAGTTCAAACTAATTTTACAGCAGTATGAAGTGCAGGGATTCTTAACCTCCGTGGAGCCCTGAGGTTCCAATGGAGAAATTTCAAAACTTGGATGGGAAAAGACTGACATCTTTATTTCAACATCCCTATATACCAATATTCAATTGATTTCCTTTGCAACTCTATGCATTTTATTTTATGCAGTTGAAGACCTTTTTCAGAGAAGGAGTCCATAAGCTTCACCAGATTTGCTGCCAAAGGGTCTCGGACACAAAAGGAACCCTAATATCCATTTCATGTTACAATTTAAATGTGAAACTCCATTGACTGAGATGGAACTCAGATGTTTTAAAATAGTGTTTGGGTTTTGTTTTGGGTCCTGACCTGTAATTATCAAGGTATCTTCCATTGATGAAGATCTATAACTTGAAGTCTTTGAAATCTGGCTTAGGAATATTGACTTACCCAGGGCCACACAGTCGTTATGTGTCAAAGGTGAAATTTAAACCCATACCTTCCTGACCCTGCAGCCAATTCTCTACCCAATATGTTAGTGTTACACTATAAAGTGTTTTTAATATTATTTCATTCATTAATTTGCTGAAAGTATCCTAACATCTCTAGAATATCCAGACTCTTTTTTGGGGAAAATCCTGAAGCACGATGGCTTTCATGGGAAAGAAGAAAACTAGTCAGTCTGTCAATTAACATTTTGTAAGCACCTACTATCTTCTATGGCCTTGAGGTCACATGTGACCCTCTAGGTTCCCAAGTGTGGCCCTTTGACTGTATCCAAATTTACTTGTTCTGTGACGTTCTGGTACATACCAGAGCACATCTAGCCCCATTCAAAGCCTGGCTATGATACTCACCGTTCAAGCACACAACACTTGTCACATTAAATGGTTGTTTTCATAGGCTTTCTTCTGCACCTGCTTCTTGGAGGTGGAGTAGGGGGTGAGGAGTAATAGACTTCTTTCAATTTTTGCATTAAATCAGATCTGTGATTTCACTAGGGAAAGGAGCAACCAATGAGGAAACTCCTACAAATAAGGACTGGTCTCTGCTCTATCACTTGTAGTTTTAGGTGCTTTGGGCATTAAGAGGGTTAAGTGACTTACCCAGAGTCATACAGTTTGCATGAGTCAAAGGTGGGACTTGGCCCCAGATCATCCTGACTACAAGGCTGGGGCTTACTCTCCTACATCTTGGTGCTTCTCTTTGTTTCCTTAATCTAGGCCTAATTCATATGCCTTCTTGGTGCAGACAGCAGCATGCAATCAGTGTCAAAATCACTTGAAATGATCTATTTGCTGGGTAAAAGAAAGTAAGCATGGATGGTGTCCATCAGACTTGGATCACCTATGCAAGTTTGAGTTATATCACCAAGGTTCTTTATTTGGAGAAGACCAATTTTATTGTGCATTGCACACACCTGCAAGTTTTAAGAGGTGTGTCATTTCAATTGATTGCTTTCTCACAAAATCCAATTCCATTGAAGTGAATATACGTGGACTCCTCTCTTCATTAAGAGGGATGTCACATAGCAACTCCAATTGATTGTTTTGGGTCTTGAGTTGCTGAAGCTTGAGTTCAGGACAAATGGTGGGCTATAGGATTCTTGTTTTTGCTCCATGGGAGCAAATTGCTTAATATCTTTGTGCCTGCCTTTTTCCTCTCCGTAAAACAAGGCTAATGGATTTGGTCTAAGATTCTTGGCTTGGAGACAATAGGAAAGGGAAATGTTGTTTATACCCTATTTTTGTGGAACAGAAGCCCTTTGGAAATAGAAATAAAGGGTATAATGCAATTGGAAAATCTAGGCCTTCATTTGAGAGACAAAAGGAAAAACAGTTTAGTGCACCTGGAGCCTGCGAATGGAAACAAATCCAATTTTGTGAACCTTCATTTTGTTCTGATTTAGCAGAAAGGAGGACTGCAAGCTTGAAATCAAGCCAACCTTGCATCCAACTCACCTGCTCCTGATTTATTATAAACCTCAAACCTCAATGATCACTCTTGAGGGGGAAATCCCATCCTATTGTTACATCCACAAGCATCAATATTTTAGGACATAATGGCATGGACATTAGCAATTCTGACAAAGGCAATTTGGTTAATTCCAAGGACCAGGTGAAAGGGATGAAACAGCCCGGGGAGCGGGGAGGGAGTAATGGCACCTATAATTCTTGCTGCTGGGGAGACTGAGGCTGGCAAATTTCTCAAATCTTTGGAACTTGGGAGTTCTGACCTGCAAAGGGTGACTAAACTGATCGATATTCACATTAAATTTGATATTAATATGGAGGAGATGGGGAGGCCCATTCTTTTTTAAATGAATGAAGAAACAAATGACCAAACACATAAATAAATCACAAACACAATGAAAACTTCTTTATAATGGCCTGGGGAAACAGTACAGAAAGGGAAAGTGGGCTGTTTATACCTAAGAATGTAGATAAGAGCAACAAAAATGAGCTAATGTGGAAAATGGTCCCATTTTGCTTCGTTAGAAATTGAGTCCTGGGAGAATTTTCAGAGATCTTTGAATTACAGAGAATGGAAACGAGGCCTTAATGAAGTGGATGGCCTTTTCAGCACTCTCCTCCTTTCCACACAGAAACCTGCCCCAGATTCTTAGGGGACTCACAAATTTCCAATTAGTTTTTTCTTCCTCATTCTGTCTTGAATTTATCACAGTAGAGAATTTGACTCATCTCATGCAAGGACGGGAGTTGCAGAACTGATAAGACTTTGACTTGTTCTGTTGCTTATCATGAATATTGCTTCAATTTGTTGTACACAAGATCCTGGGAATGCAGTCATTGTGGTGGTTCATCATGAATCTTCTGAAAATATTTCTAAAAGCTATTTTTGAAGAATCTGGAATCTTCCAGACTCCAATTCCTTCTTAGGGGAGCGGAGGACAGAAATAGGATAGGTTTGCCAACACCAGTGGTTTTAGGGGACTTGTTTCTCCTCACAACATTTCTTTTCTGTTCCTTCAAGGTATTTTAGTTCTCCAAAATTCATAGATCTTTGTGCATTAAAATTTACTTTAGCGCTTAAGAAAAAGCACTACAGTGGAATATACCTAGCGCTGTTAAATGATTAATAAATTAAGACCTTGATTCTATGGGTGGAGGTGGAAGAGAGAAAGTAGAGAGAAAAATTGCTTTTTTTCAGTCAGGAGGAATCCCAAGGGTGAGTTTGCTTTATAGCTGGAACAGAATAAAAGATGGAGAGTGGTGAGAGAGGAGGGTTTTTTGGTTTGTTTGTTTTGTTTTTTTAGACCTAGAATGAGATTGTGGATGCCTTAAAAGTTAAGACTGATGTGATAGGCACATCCCTGGGGCACTTCACTAGAGACCTCTTTCCAAAAACACGGACTTATTAATGAGTACCCTGGGAGTGAGTCATTCTACTGATTTTGCCCTTACCTAATTATTCTTGAACCCAGCCCAGTAGTCTTTATCATGCTTGTAAGGTAACTAGGTATCACAGTACAAAGAGAACAGGACCTGGAGTCAGTAAGACCTGAGCTGAAATTCAGCCTCAGACACTTACTAGCTATGTGACTCTTGGCAAGTCATTTAACCTCTGCCTTCCTCAGTTTTCTCTATGCAAAATGGGAATACTAATAGCCCCTATATTGCAGGGTTATTGTGAGGATCAAATGAGATATTTATGAAGGGTTTAGCAAAGTTCCTGGCACAAAGTTATTGCCTCTGCCTCCTCCCCCTCCCCACTCAAGGAGAGCATGAGGGATTTTGTGCAACACTTCGCTGAAATTTAGGTTCCTCATGTCTGCAGTTTTATTCTGTTCTATCAATCTAGGTAGCCTGTCAGAAAAGGTACTGAAGGTAGTCTGGAAGAACCAGATTTTAGTGACTTCATCCTTATTTCCTAAAAGTTCACCAAGCATCACTTTAATTGTTCACTCTGGAATTGTACCAGGAACCCAATCCAACTCATCAGCCTACATCGTGAAGACAAGCCCTTTTCTTTTGCTAGGAATTCAGGATGCCATTTGCCCTTCTCCAGACCTGTGGCACAGCTCTCGTTCTCTTTAGTTGTTCACAGATCACTGACAGTAGCTTAGCAATTATACCAGTTATTCTAGTGCCTTGGGAAAGAAATTGTTTTAGTGAACCTGGTGACTTGAATTCATTGAGAGCTTCTGAGTGCTATATTACCATATTCAGAAGGAGTGGTAAGTGGGAGTGACATTAAAAAAAATCAATTTTTCCCTGGTAAGATGAGTTGAAAGGGGAAACAGTATGATGTAATAAATAAAAAACTGTCAAGTAGTCAGGGAGACATAGGTTTAAGGCACGTCTAACATACACCTGACGCTGGACAAATCACTTACCTTCTCAGTGCTCTGTACCAGAAGTAGCAAACATGTAGCTCATAATACTCTCAAGAAGAGCCCAAACTAGATTAAAATGTAATTGGGAAATACTTAACAAAATAAATAAAAATACAATAAAATATAGATAAGGTTAATATATGGTTTTCTAAGTTACTTTCGGCTCCTTACGTACAGTTCAGTGATTCCATTTCTATTTGAATTTGATACTACTGTTCTAGGCAGCTCTCTAAGTCTATGAGCTCAGAGAAAGGGCTTGGCCTCATCAGCAAAGGTAGTTTCTTTTTACAAATGAAATTGTAAGTCTAATTACTGTTCCTGTCCTTAATGAAAGTTGGAAAGAACAGACCTAGGATTTCATCTATGTGGCCGCTCCCTAACATGCAGAGATCATAAGCCATCTGTGCCTCCCCCCTCTGTGTAATTTGCCCATATTCTTCCACATATTTGACAGGAGACTCCATCCAATACAATGAAATCTTCCTTAAATGGTGAGGCTATAAGTGGAGCTGTCCAGCACTTAACACACTGACTGGCATAAAGAATCCAATCCATCACAGCAGCAATTATATGTCATGCATTGGATACAAATACAATGAATGAAACTCCCTACCCTCAGGAAACATATTCTAACAGGGGAGATAACAAGCACATACATAAAGATATAGAGATAGGAATAAAAACTGAAGCAGCGGTTTTATAGGTACAAGGAATTCACAAGTGGGGAAACTCTTAACAATCCTAGCCAAATGGATTGAACAGGGTAAGAACTGAGAAAAGACTTCAGATTTGTCAATTAAGAAGTCATTGTAATTTTATAGAGAGTGGTTTCAGCTTAGTGATGAAAAAGGATGTCAGATTGCAAAGAGCTGAGTAGTTAGTGAAAAGAAGGTAGAAAATATAAACAGATTTTCCTAGGAATGTGACTGTGAAAGGGTGGAGAAATAAAGGATGATAGCTGGAGGGGATAGTAGGATCTAGCAAAGGTCTTTTAAGGATGAGGGAGACTGGCGTAATTTAAGGCATTAGAGAGGGAGTTAGAAGTGATGGAAAGGTCGACAATTCCAAGTAGACATGACAAATGAGGTGGTGATTTGTCAGAGAAGGCTAAAGGATATCATTTTTGACTAGAGGGTATGGAATATATAGAGAGTTTGGCATTGGTAAGGAGAAAGGCTATTTCATTGGGGTAAAGAAGAAGACTGGGGTAAAGTGGAGGAAGATGTCAATGGGTTTTGAGAAAGTGGGGAGGAAGAAGAGAGCCTCACTCAGAATAACCTTAGTTTTCTCAGTAAAGTAAGAAGCAAGGTCCTCAGCTGAGAGGAGGAGGGGAAGCAGTGGGAGGCTTGAGGAGAGAACAGAAGGTTTGGAGGGGGATAGGGAATCAATGAGGGCAGAATAGAAATTAGGGTTAGGGTTAACATTGGGGAGAATGAATTTATAATGTACCTACTCAGCAGTTGTATGACTTCCTCTAGCTCTGATCAGCAGCTTGTGAGTAGGAGCTGAGGAGATGGATGGTGGGAGTGATCCACTGCTGAGGGCCCAGGAACTTATTAAACATTTGTTGATTGATTGATTCCTTCTCATTCTTCACGTTACCATTCCTTCTTTTTCTCTCCCATATTTCCTTAACTGCTTCTTTTCCATGGCTTCTCCTCTGAAGATCCATGCTCACTGGGGACTTCTCTATTGCCCTTTGGGTGACCTGGGATTGCAGTTCTTCACAGATGGTAGGATTCCATTATCCACAGATATCTTAGGCAGTATAACTCTCATCCTCTAGGTCAGGGGTTCCTAATCATTTGTGTCATAGACCCCTTTGGCAGTCTGGTGAAACTTGTAGATCACTTCACAGAATCAATGTTAAATAGTTAAAGAAAACATTAGGTTTTACTGAGAGGCTAGGCAGCTGGTAGGTGAAGTAGATAGACAATCAGGGCTGGAGTCACAAAGACTCATCTTCCTGAGTTCAAATCCAGGATCAGACACTTAGAAACTATGTGACTGTGGGCAACTCACTTCACCCTATTTGCCTTAATTTTCTCATCTGTAAAATGAGGTGGAGAAGGGAATGGCAAGCCACACAATTATCCTTGCCAACAAAACCCCCAGTGAAGTCATGAAGAGTCAGACATGACTGAAAAAAATAAATAAAATGGGGAAATATATATATATATATATATGTATATATATACATATATATTCATACACATACATTTTCCCATCTAAATTCACATACTCCCTGAAGTGTATCCATAAGACCCTTTAGGCATTCATCTGCTCTGGGATAAGAACCCCTACTTTATGTGAAGAAATAAATGTAATGTTAGCTTGCATGGATACAACACTTTAGACTTTGCAAATGTTTTAAATACATTATCTCACTTGTTCCTCACAATAATCCTGTGAAGCAGGTACCATAACTATCCTCATTTTATAGATGAAGAAACTGATTATCAAAAATGATTTGCCCAAGGTTATATAGCACTAAGTGTCCAAAATGAGGAGTTGATCCCAGTCTTCTTGGCTCAATTTATAAAACTCTATCCACTGTATGATGCTGCCTCATAAAATACAATCATAGACAATAATTGTGAGAGTGACACTGCACAAAGGGAGGTGATGTGGTAGTAATCATGTAGAGATAGACTGGGGCCATATTGGGAAGCTCCGAACAGAAAGAAGGGCTAGATTTGAGGGAGAGAGAAAAACAGAGAGACAAAGAGAGAGACAGATACACACAGAGAGACAGGCAGAGAGGGAAGAAAGAGTCAAAGGGAAGACAGAGGCAGAGAGAGAAGGGAAGGAGATAGGAGAGGAGAAGAGAGGAGAGGAGGAGAGGAGAGGAGAAGAAAGGGGAGGAGAGGAGAGGAGAAGAGAGGAAATGAGAGGAGAGGAGAGGGGAGGGAAGGGGAGGGGAGGGAAGGAGAGGAAAGGAGAGGAGAAAAGAGAAGGGAAGGGAAGGAAAGGGGAGGGAAGGGAAGAGAAGAGGGCTGAGGCCAGAGCTTCGGGGTAAACCCACAGTGAGCATAGTGATGCTATACAATAGGCATTTAATATATGTTTATTGATTGAATGATCTGGGATTTTTATTCTGTTTTATTGTTTAGCTCAAGTCATGAGCTACTCAATATTTTAATCATTATCTGTGTAATAAAGTTAAATAATATTATGGGTATAGACACTATAAAATTAGAAAAGTTATGTAATTGGTTCTTGTTTCTATCTAAGGAATATCTAGTAAGTATTTATTTAGCTCTTGTTTTTAAGGGTCTGGGAAGCACTTCAGATACATTATCTCATTTGATTTATCATCTATACCCTCCATATCTTCAACATGTAAATTCCTAGTGGGCAGAAGCTATATTATATGTAACTATGGTGTACAGTCTGAGTTTTCTAAATATCAAATAGTTTTGCAACCCCTCTCCCATGATAGTAGTTATTTTATTAGAATTGAGAAAATGAATGTTTAAAGCCTACTATAAATCAGTAATACTTTTTGACAAATTTGTATTTCATTGATAACATCTACATACATTTAAAAGCAACAAGAATATATGTCCTAGAGATATTCAGTCTACAGAAGGGACGTTTATTTATGCATTCACCTAATAATGGATGAACTTCCTTGGTGTAAATCAGTTGACCCTCTGGTGTAATAGTCCATAAGTCTGAAACCATGATGCATAATTCATATGTTTTAAATTGGCATTCCCTTAAGTTCAATGCATGCATTGCCCCTTAAGTGAATCCTGTACACCAAGCACCAAATATATAAACAAAAATGAAGTGGATGATTATTTATATTATAAAGAATCTTTACTTCACAAAGGATAAATTCAGAAATTGCTTCACAGATTGTTGCATGACAGACAGAAAAGTTTTGAAGTGGAAAAGGTTAAAGTAAAAAAAAATGCCCCCTGGAGATCAATGAGAAATGAAGAGAAAACATCTAAGAGTATAATATAAGTTAATGAGAAAAAAAATAATTTAATTTGCTAGGATTTGGGAGGAAAACTTTCACTTTTTTAAAACAGCATTTAATTTCCACAATTAAATGTAAAAACAATTTTTAACCTTTGTTATTATTTTTTTAATGTTCTAAATTCCTAATTCAATCCCTTCCACTCTTCTGCGCCTGACATGGTAAGCAATCTGCTATAGGTTATACAAGTTTGATGATATAAAACATTTCTATATTAGTCATTTTGTCTAGAAGATGAAAGAAAAAAGGGAAAGAAGGAAGAAAAATAAAGAGATGAAGGAAGGAAGGAAAGAATGAAGGAAGGAAAGAAAGAAGGAAGAAAAATAATGTATTTCAGTCTGTATTCAGATAACATCAGTTCTTTCTCTAGAGACAGATAGCACTTTTCATCATGAGTCCTTTGGAATTGTCTTGGATCATTGTATTCCTGAGAATAGCTAAGTCATTTATAGTTGTTCATTTTACAATATTGCTGTTACTGTGCACAATAGTCTTCTAGTTCTCATCACTTCACTTTGTATCAGTTCTTGTAAGTCTTTCCATGTTTTTCTGAAATCATCCTTCTTGTCATTTCTTATAGTTCAATAGTATTCCATTACAACCATATATCACAACTTGTTCAGCCATTCCCCAATTGATGGGCATCCCCTCAATTTCCAGTTCTTAGCTACCACAAAAAGAGTGCTATCAATTTTTGTAGAAATAGCTTCTTTCCTCATCCTCCACCCTCCTTTATCTGTTTGGGATATAGAGGTGGTGGTGGTATTGCTTAATCAAAGGGTTATATATAGCTTTATAGCCCTTTGGGCATAGTTCCAATTGCTTTCCACAATGATTGGATCAGTTCACAACTTTACCAATAATGCACTATTGTCCCAGTTTCCTTGCATCCCCTCCAATATTTATCATTTTCCTTTTCTTTTTGTCATACTAGCCAACCTGATAGGTATGAGGTAATACCTCAGAGTTGTTTTAATTTGCATTTCTCTAATCAATAGTGATTTAGAGCACTTTATATGACTATAGATAGCTTTGATTTCTTTGTCTGAGAACTGCATGTTCACATACTTTGATCATTTATCAACTGTGGAAAACTTTTACATTTTTTATAAAATAAGATATACTAATCTTTGATAAATATTACTCAAATTCTAAGAAACAGTTTTGACAGAGTATGCAATTTTGTCATAATTCTCATGTAAATAGTACTTCAAGGTTTACAAAATATTTTTCTAACAACTGCCCTGTGAAATAGATAATCTGTGTGTGTTTTTTTCTGTAAATGAGGAAACTGAGGCTCAGAAACATTTAGGTGATTTGCTAAAGGTCATTTAGCTAGACAGGGTCTAGATTCAGGCTTTCTGAATTCTAAGACCTTTACTTTTCTGTCATTCCACATTAAGCTTAGATTTAAGGTCATCCAGGATAGAAATTGAATGAAAATCTGAACTAAGCTGACCCACAAACCCTTTTGTTTGGATTTTAAAGCACTCTGCAATTTAGTGTCAGTTTATTGTGTACCATACTCTCTTTCACATCCTCTATGATTTAGTCAAACTGGTCTAGTGATTCTAGTAACCCAATATCTATCTATCTATCTATCTATCTATCTATCTATCTATCTATCTTTCTATCTATCCATTCATCCCAACACATTTATGTATGTATAGGTGTGTATGTGTACACACACACACACACACACACACACAGATACAGATATGCATATTTTCTCCCTGTGCACATGGTGTCTCCCAACTGAATGTGAGCTTCTTGAGGGTACTTCTTATTTAGTTTTTGTCTTTGAATCCTCTACCTACCATTACCTAGCTTAGTACCTGGGTTATAGTAAATAAACAATGAATGCTTATTGTGTTACCCATGTGCAGGTTCCACTAAATACTCTGGCTAACCTAGACTGGGTTCAATCAGGAGTTGACTCCAAGAGGACCATTATTTCTCCTTGGTTTATTATCTCCACCTGGTTTTATTCCAGCACAATAAGATATATTCAATATATCATCCTTAAGCTAGCCCAAATAAAAATGGTAGCCAGCATTTGTATAGCACTTCAATTATAAAACACTTCACATATGTTATCTTACTTGATACTTACACTAGCTCTTTGACATAAGTACTGTTATTACCCTAATTTTACAGATGAGGAAACTGAGACTGAATGAGGTTATATGACTTGTTCAGGGTCACACAGTTAACAAATGTTTGAGGTAGGAGTTGAACTCAGATGTCTCTGAATCCAAGTCCAGTATTTTCTCTACACTGTGCCACCTCATGTGGATAAATGGTTCTCCAGATCCTATACAAATACTTATGGTCTCAAATGCATATCAGATACAAGACAGCCTTTATTTCACCTCCTAGAAAATGCATAAGATGCATAAGACTCATTGAAGCCAAAAGAACAAAAAACCAATAGATGAAAAGACTCAAAAAATCCATCAACCACTCTGCAGAAGGAAACTAAACTTGGGTTTGCCAGTGAGGCTACACGTGTTCATTCCAATGAAATGCCCCCCCCCACTTTTTTTTTTTACGGAGTCATACTTAGTTGGGGAATGAGGAAAGAAACTATTTCTACAAAAATTCGTTTTGATTAGCCTGCTCCCCTCCATCAAAGATAAATCTGTTCTGGAGGGCTGCTAAGCAAACAAGCCCCTTCTCAGCAGAATGGCTTGTCCCTAAGTAACACACTGTCTTGGCTCTCTAAGGCAGGTACTGCCCAGGAAATATGTGGTCTATCATCTTCTTTCTCCAAAGAGTACAGAGCATCAGGAAATCCTTTTCTCTTTTTAGAAGATCCAAACCCCAAATACATAAACTTGGAAATTCTCAGAGTAAAGCATAAGAAATCTCTCTCCTTGGGCGAGCACATGAGGGTCTGTGATCATGCTGTCCAAAACCTTATTTCCTGTATGGTGGGGGTTGAGGCTCAGGAATACAGTCCACAGACTATTCTCTCAGACTACACAGATTTACCTGTCAACCTCTGACACCGTGTTCTCTTGCTACAGGTTTGCCATGAGGTGACCTTGGAATTAGAGGAAACTGAACATGGCAACAAGTTCCCTTCCTGAAAACACATATGTGAACTTGCGCACACACACACACGTGCACGCACAACATTGCAGGTCCACTCTTCTGTCTACTGTATCTTTTGAAGGCATAAGAAAGAGAAAGAGAGGGAGGCAGAGACAAAGGTAAGTAGAATTAGAGACAGAATGATAAAACAGAGGAAAGAGAACCAGAATGAGCTGCTCACTTTTAGAGTTTTATTGGGATGGGAGATGACATCTCTTAAAAGAGATCTGTTCTTTTGAGCTTCAGTCAGCCAGTCATCAGGAGGCAATCCCTGTCCCTGAAATTCACTATGTAAGATGTTGATAAGCATTCCTAGATCCCTGTGGAGGTCCCTTAAGATGCTGCCTAACTAAGGACCACACCATATGATGTCAAACAGGTTAATCAGAGAATGCATCTGCTTCATCAGAGAATAAATTGATTACATCACCTTCCCACTTTACAGCTGAATGAATGCTGTTAGTCAAGCAATTCAAGCCAGACACCACTCCTTGAAGATTTTTTGGTTCTCGGATCAGTATCAGTTAACAAGTTAAAATATATAAAGTATTCTATCGTTGTTATCTCTCCTGTTGCTACTGGTGTTTTCCCTTTCTGTAACAAATTCACTAAACAAAAACCCAGGTACAAGCCCAGAGGTTGCACTAGTTCCCCAAGATGTGAGATAAAAGGGATCAGACAACAGGTCACCCTGGCCAAACTAGAGGAATACTGGCCAAGAAATAGAGAGAAGGATCTCGGAAAGGATAAGTGAGCGAGCCGGCAGACTGAGTCCCAGAAGATTCCCAATCACTATAGGCAGGCATCTGTTCAGTGTCATGAGACATTACTTCCTGTGTTTAATCCATAATACTTCATACTTCACCTGACTTCAATTAAAACCTCACTTTGGCCTTCGTATACTACTCATTTACCATCTGATAGCTCGTTATAATTAATTTGGGTTTTTTCCTCTTTGAAATCTAGTTCAGATTAGACAAGTGCTAGGAACAAAGGGAAGGTCACGTGTTTGGTTTGCTTCAGCCAGTTTAGAACTGGTAAAGGGGATGGGGGAGGGCGATTGGCACATACCACCACTCCAAAGTCCTTAATTTGTCCAGCTGACCAACAGGAGGGATAAAAGCCTTCTGACTGTCAGAGGTTTGCATGTAACTTAATGCTATGAACAGAGGTTCCAGGTCACAAGTACAGAACTATAATTAATCATCTTGGTACTAATGCCTTCAGACCAACCTTAGGCTAAAGAAGAAGGCCTGATGCTGACCCTATGGCAAAGAACTTGGACTGTAAGATGGCTTCTGCAGAAGTCCTGCCCAGGAAGAAGGGCAGGCCTCAGAGATCAGCAGATGTAAATTCAGACATCTGAGACAAAGCCCTACTAGCTTTACCATATTTACAATTCAACAAAGTAATTGAGAAAAATCATCCATCAGATAAGAAACTGCATCTGAAACTGAAAAAAAAAGTGAATCAAGGGTCAGACAATTGGAATTTATTAATCACCTGTTATGTGTCAGTTACTGTGCCAAGTGCCCACCCTAGTCGTTGTTCTGTGAAAGCAACAGAGAAAATCACTCACTGGATAAGAAACTTCATTAGAAACTGTACAAAAGTTAGTCAGCTTGGCTTCTTTCCTTCATTTGCTGGGATCCTTCTGCCAGAGCTTGGGATGATAACTGTCATTCTTTTCTTGAATTACCTTGTGATTTTTGATGCCTTTCTGGTTTTGGAATCCACAGTCCTCAGCACAGACCCACATGATCTGTTCTTGCTGGTGAAAAGGGAACTATTGCCCAGTTTTCAGAGGAACTGTTCTAGACCAACCAGTAAGCTATCTTTTTGAGAGGGTTATGTCTTAAATTCAGCATGTCAATGAATCTGTGTACTTCCCTTTCAAATTTAATTTTCATTCCTGTAGGATGCAGTAAAATGTTGCTATTTTTATTTTGGTGCAGTGGTGTGGGAGTGGGCAGGGCAAGTTGGCCAAAGACGGTGGTATAAAAGAGTTCATTGTTTTTTCTTGCCTTGCCACTTGACAAAAGCAGCATTTTCCTCTCTGTTTGGCAGGGATGTTGTTAGGATAATCTCACCAATCCCATTTTAACCCAATGCATTTTCCTTGAACAACAACACATACATCCAGACAATATTCTAACATATAACAAGAAAAAAAATATTTACCCTTTTAAACTCTAGGTCAGCTAAGGTATGAAGAGGCATATGATCTGCTAAAGTCACTCAGCAGGCCAATAGTTCCTGAGCCGTGGACAAAAGCAACCTCCTGACTTCCAGGCTCTACTCGCTAGGTTTTTGTGCATAAAGAAAGAGAAAAAAATGATCTCCTTGTGTCCAGATTTCTACTCAAAATCTACTAATTCCCAGTCATTATTCACTTTAATGTCAGATAAGACAGAAATTGAAAGTATACTTAATCTGTTGCAGTGGGAGAACTCATTTATAATGAATTGTATTGCTATTGCACTAACTATTAAACCTGATTTATAGCGGACTTGGGTTTTGTCTTATCGGAATCTTTATCAAAGCAGCATCCTACAGCAGTGTCAGAAGACTCGTTCACATCCTGGGTTCTTAGAAGTTGTGTGCCTTTGGCTACTCACTTTGCTTCAGTGGGTCACTGTTCCCTTCTCTATAAAATGAGAGGTTGGATAGATGAGCTCTAAAATCTGTTCCAGTTCAAAATCTAAGACCTTACAAAGCTTAAAAGCCTCTTCACGTTTGTTCTCATAAGACCTGCAGATTTTTACTACAGTGAAAAATTTTCAATTAGAGGCCTAGGGATGGACTGTGTACTTGTTTCTAAATACAAACCTACCTATATTTGAATACGTTTGTCTCCAGGTTGGCTGCAAAATGATGAATACTTTAGTGATGGAAACTCCTAAGGTATAGAGCAGGGGTTCTACATGGTTGTGTGTATATGTTCATGTATGTGTGTGTGTGTACATGTATGTATGTATGCATATATGATAGATTCCTTTGGACACGATCAGTATAATAGTATTAAATGAATAAAATAAAATGCTTAGGAATATGAAGGAAACGAATTACACTGAAATACAGTTATCAATTTTTTAAAACCAAGTTTCTGGACTACAGTTTGACAATCCCTGGTATATAGGATTGCCATCTGAATTGTTGGACAGTTATTACCTGAATGGAATCCCAGTCACTTGATCCATTGGCATGTTGACATTCTTGCCGTCATTTTCAAAGTAACATCTTTGTATAAAGAATAATTGACATCAAACATGCCTGTGTGAGTGACTCTATAATCTCAGTGTGGGGACTCCTTCTACCAGTTCTTGACTTCTGCATTCCATGATGGGGCTTTCCTTATTAAATCAAAATTGATGAGGAAAGAATGGACTAGACTGCCCTTGGGAAAGGGAGCTGAGATTTTAGTGACTCCCAAGATTCTCCCTAATTTGGACCCATTTTTGTAACATCATTAATCTTATAGCATTGCTACATATGAGAGAACACCAAAGCTTCACCACAATGGTCCAGTCCAAGGCAGTGGAGAAGTCCATTAGTTGATGGAAATGGGCTACAGTACACATTGATGGCATTGCAGGAAGTTTTGTAAAAGAGACGATTGAAGACATATGATCGGAAAGAGAGCTGGACAGATAACACAGAGCGAATGAACAACAACAGAAGGGCAGCCCAGCTACCACTGTGGCACCCCATATAATGTGAAAAGACACAAAAGCAAGGATATCTATCCTTTTTGTGAGCTGGACCCCGTGGGCAGTCAGCCTAGTGAAGCCTATGGACCCCTTCTCAGAATCCAATTTTTAAATGCAAAATAAAATACAAAAACTTAAAAAAGAAACCAATAATATTTAAATAGTTATACACACAGGTGTGTGTCACAATTTGTGGAGACCACAGTAAGAACCCCTGATTCAGATTGAGACCTCTGTAACTTAACTGGATTCCTGTGGAGGATTTATGCGAGAATATAGACAAGAGTTACAGCCCATGATGAGAAGGTGTAGATGGATTGTGATTTGTACCATTGTAGGGAGAATCCTCCATAGCTGAGATCACAGGAGTCACGAGATCAAAGATGTAGACCCGAGTTGCACTTTAGAGGTCATTTCACCCATTTTACAGATGAGAAAACTGAGGCCCAGAAGCTTGCCCAAAGTCACCCAGAGAAGAAGTGGCAAGGCTAGAATTTGAACCCAGGGTCCCTAACTCCAAATCCAGAACTCTTTCCAGAGAATCATTAGGTCCATTGATGTGTTGAAGTGTGACTTGTAAAGAAAAGGATCCACAAGGGAGGAGAGGGGTCACAGTACGAAGGTCAATTTTCGGAAGAATTGGATTTGGCAAAGCTTGGATTTGAGACTTAAATAAAAGAAAGACTCAATGGATGCCCCAGAGCAGATTTTGCAGTTAGTTTGGTTTGGGGGCAAGTTTAAGGTGGTTGTGGTGAGACATCTCAGTAAGAGTGAGGACTTAGACTACTTTCCAGATATTGGTGCCGTGCTCCAGTCAACTTGTATCAATTTATTCTCTTTCTGTCTGTCTGTCTCTCTCCCTCTCTCTTTTCCCCCCTTATTTCTTCTCTTCCCCCTCCTTCCCTCTCTCTCCCTCTCTTCTCCTTCTCTGTCTCTGTCTTTTCTTTGTGTCTTCTCTGTCTCTGTTTCTTCCTCTTCTTCTCTCCCTGTCTCTATGTCTCTCCTCTCTCTAGCTTTCCCAGACTGTCTCTGTCTCTCTTTTTCTTACATACCTGCCTATATATTCATGTGGTATACACACACACACACACACACACACACACACACACACACACACACACACACATATATACATCGTTTCCCCCACCAAGATGTAAGGACAAGGATCTCTGTCTCTGTCTCCTCGGTACCTGGCACATAGTAGCAAAGGCTTGCTGACTGGCACGTTGTGCTTACTGGCCCAGGCTCTAACCCTACCTTCGATTCTCGAGTGTCTTTGTCAGGTTGGGCCTCAGTTTCCTCACTTATGAAGTGAAGGACTTGAACTAGGGGCCTCTGAGATCTACTCTAGCTCTGGAGCTCACAGTCCTGAAATGCCTGATGGATTTTGAGGCAGCCTGAGACAAGCTTCCAGTCAGGAGAGATCTGGGCTCAGATCTCACCTTTTATACTTTTTGTAGGACCTTGGGCAAGTCACTTAAACAGGCTAGACCTCAGTTTCCTTTTCTGAAAAATAAAAATGATAGAGCTTAATTTCGCTGCATTGTTGGGAAGATCAACCAAACTAATATTTCTGAAGTGCGTTGTATATGCTGAAGCAATTGAGAAGAGGACGGAAAAATAATCTGAGAGTCTTCTGCGGACAGCTGATGGGAGTGGACACATTGATTAAGGAAGAGAGTATGAAAAAGAGGGAAGCAAAGGACGCAGGAAAAAATCAGGAGGGGGAGGGAATCAAGAGTAAGGGACAGCAAAGAGGGTGACAGGCAAGGAGCCGCTAGCAAGGTGGGAGGAGAGTGAGTGAATGAGCTCATTACCAGAGCCTGGATTCCCATTCCTCCTCCTTTGAGGCAGCTACAAATTCCTCCTCCTGTTTTCTAAATTTAAAAGCCAAGCAAACCTGAGGTCTCACTATCTATGGGTTTTCCTTTAAAGCACCAAAAGTCAAATGTGTAATTAACTTGGGGATTTATATTCAGCAGTTCTGCAAAGTACATATTAGCTTTCTAAATAAGTCTCTTTTACCCACTCGATGAGGAATGTCTTTTGCCAACTTCTGAAGGGGAGCATTAGGAGAGGGCTATTTCTCTAAGCTTTTCACAGGAGGCAAGGTCAGAGGAGAAGGAATCGAGCAGAAGGAGGTGAGGGGCTTGACCACCATGGTGAGAATGAGGAATAGTTGTGGCATCTGAGATTTAGGTGGGACAACCAAAGTTAGGAGGACAGGGCAGGCATTCCCCCCGACTCTTGCCTTAGTCCTGTTTTCTCCCAAAGCAGCCACAGTGGGGATCCTGGGACTGCCCACTTGGTTGGAACATTGCCTTTGGAGTGTTGTGATAGAGTAGGTGTTTTATTTGGGATTGTGAAATGGAGTAGATGAGCAAACAAAGCCTCCAAGGGCCAGAGTCATGAAACACACACACACACACACACACACACACACTCATACAGAGGCACATCCAACTACTGGCTATTGGCTGGGGCATCTTCTATAAATATCAGTGTCCAGCTGGGTGCGAACATCTTTGCAGTTCTGAAGAAAGGCTCAGGCTAGACTGCCAAGGGAGTTTCAGCTTCAGGCAGAAAGGGAAATCCTGATATTTAAGTGACCCCAGAATGCATGAAGTGTTTCTCATGAGCCCCTGAGAAATTTTCTAGCTTGCTTTTGTATGTTTGTTTTTGACAGCCATGTTTCCTGTGAATGGAAATTATGTCAAGTCTAAACTCTTAGAGATAGTTTGCTAAAAGGAGCCTTAGAAAATCATTTATAAACTCAATTTCCAAACATTTATTAAGTTCTCCCTTCATACCAAACACAGAGGATACAAAAATGAAAAAAACCCTGGCCACAAGGAACTTTTATTTTAAGCAAGAATAAAAAATACAAACATAAATAAGACACTGAAAACCTGAATAGTGTTTCCAGTATTCAGAATTGTTAAAAACTATTCTTGTTTTTTAAATCATTGGTGACTGCTCTATAACAAAGCAACAAGGTTTACTTTTTTCCTTTTCAGTTTTCATTGAGATATTTTGTTTTATGTCTTCTACATTTCCTAATGTAGGTCTTTCCCTTGCTCTCACAGAAATCCATCCCTTATAAAAAAAAAATAGAATTTTGAAAAAGAGGAAAAAAGCCCAGCACCACAAATCTAGCCAATCTGTTAGCCAAATCTGATGTTGTAGGCGGTATTACCACTTGTAGCCCCACTTTTTCAAAGACTAGGGAGGATGCCTTCTCATATGTCTTTTTAGGGGATTTTTTCACAGCATTCCATGTTGATTGTGTTACTATGGTTCTTTCCCTTTACATGGTTGTAGCCATTGTGTATATTGTTCACAGGTTCTACTTACCTCCCTTTGCATCAGTTCATGTAATTCTTCCTGGGCTCCTCTTTTCATGATGTTCGTTGTTTCTTATAGCACAGTAGTCTTACTGCATTCAGGTGCCATGACTGACTGAATCATTCCCCAACCAGTGGAAAATGAGTTCATTTCCAATTCTTTGCTCCCACAAAAGGGCTACTATTTATTTCCCTTTTCTTGTCTATGCAATCTGTGTTTCTATCTTTGATCATGGTAAGGCATACATCTAGCTGTGGGTTCCCTGGGTCAAAGGTAATGGGTACTTTGGTCACTTTCTCAGCATAATTTCAAATTACTGTCAAGTTGTTTTTCATTCTATAGATTCCCTCAAGAATCTAGTGACCTTCTCACAACCTCCTCTTGCTCTCACTGCTCAGCTTAAAACAAATACATAGCTCAGGAAGCACTATTGGTGTGTCTTAGCACCACCAACATCAATCACCAAAGGACCCGGGTTCAAACGCAAGCTCTACAAGTTACTGTCTATGTGACTTTGAGCAGGTCACATCATCCTGCTAGGCTTCAGCTTCCCCTGTGAAAGAAGGGAATTGGATTAAAAGATCTATATGGTTCCTTCCAGCTCTATAGTCAGTTAGTGAAAGTAAGGCCATAGTGTATTTGAGAAGCACAGTGGCTAGAGGGCTGGCCTCACCACTAGGAAGATCCAGCTTCAGGTAACTTTTGATACAAGGTGGCTGTGTGACCCTGGGGAAGTCACTTAGATTTTTAGCCTTTCAGACCACTTTCTAAGACTCTAAGTTGCAAAGCAGATGCTTATCTGCATTGTTCAAAGGAGTTTCCTCATCAGGGACTTCTCAATGGAATCACAGTTCTCTGATGAAATCCCATGTCTGCACCAAAAAATGTAGGAGGAAAATGTTCTTCCCTGGAACCTCTTTGGTCCTCATTTCTCCTTCCCTCCTCTCCTCAACAAACCTGTGGGGTCCATCTCCAGTCATCCTCATCTATATCTGGCCATGGAACCAGATGGCTCCAGAGGAGAGAGTGAGGATGGTGACTTTGCATAGCCCCCTCCTCACTCAACTCCAATTCTCATGCTTATCATGGCATCCGCTCCCTGATGTCATGGTCCTTTTGGAGAACAAAGGACAAACAGCAACAAATCGAAATTCTCCACCATTCTTCTCTCTCCTTTAAGGAACGCTGTGGAATATATAGAATTAAATGTGGTGAACTGGCATAGGATGTTTTTTTTTAATAGTTACAGGTATATTATTGCTACTACTACTAATACACGCATATAATCCTTTGAGGATAAAAAAGCACTTTCCTCATAACAACCTGTAGGAGCAAGCAAAGTGGAATTTTTGTTGTTTTCTTTTTGGAGTTCAGTTTCCCAGGTTCATTGAAAACAACTGAAGGCTTAATCTCCTTTGAACCCTGATGATTCACAGTTGTACTGAGTCACATAGGTATTGTGTCTACTGGCTCTGAGCCAATCAGGAGCTAGGAGATTGGTATCTTGCTTTGGAGGTTTGCTCATGAGAAGGACCTTTGGATTCCCTGGACTGGACTCTGAGTAGCTGTTTGTTAAGACATTCCCCCCAGACTACTCAGATGTTGGTACTCTCCCATCTGGTGGTGTATAGGTGGTTGTATTACTGTATTCAGACAGTAGGAACCCTGTATGTTAAATCTCTGTGTTTCTCTGCTCGTTTTTTGATTTTCTCCACGTTCAGGGTGTTAGCCTTTCCCCTGAACTAGTGAATGACTTATATATGTTTAATTAAAGGATTTCTAACCCCTTTGACGCTGTGTTTCCTTTATAAAGAAGATCAAAGAATCTGTGCTAGCAGACCGTCCTGAGTGTGCTAGGGTGCTTGCTACTACACAACCCTATGAAATGGCAGGAGGTGCATTAATAGAGAAACTGGACCCTAAGTCAAGGAATTTTGAGTTCAGTCCTGCCTCTGACACATACTGGTTGTGTAACCTTGCACAAGTCCTTTGGCCTCTTGGCATCCTCGGTAATTCTTCAAAAAGATGAATTGCCTAAGTGCCAAAATCCAGGCAGAGGTTCCTTCCCCTGACTTCCCTTTACATATGAAATCACCAGTATGGTCCAATGAGAAATAGTGAATAATGTCAATATTCTTCCCTTTTTGTAATATGATTGAGGATACTCTAAGAAGATTTCCATAATCATCCAATTGGTAACAAAGTTGTGTGGGGTGGTGGTTAAAGTCTTGAATTCAGGTCTTCTGGCTGACTCCAAGACCATTACTGACCCTATGCTCTAAGAGCTCCAACTTCAGGACTGTGTGATTGTTTTTTAAGTTTATATGTGACCATTCTGGAACACATAGGGATAGGGACTGACCCTGGGATTTGACTGATATAGGAAAGTCCCAGACAAGGAAATTCCCTCTACTGATGCAGGTAGGCACCTTTTCAGTAACTTGTAATCACAGAGAGTTTCTTACACAGTGATTAAACACGGTATCCACGGTATCTATGAGCCCACAATTAGTAAACAAACATAGGGTTACTGCTACAGAAATATACCTTTAAAGGGCTCTATTAACACTGAGTGTCAGTCAGGGAGATGGCAGTTATCTGCCCAAAGACCAGCTCTATCTCCAGCTCTGACCATTCATGCATCTACACTGATTCATTTCTTTTAGTGCTCATTAAAAATGAATACCTCCCGCTGCAGTGCAGAACAAAAATGCAAGTTCTGCCAAAGGCTATCCTTCCAGCTTTCTGTTATGAACTCTTTGTCATGGTGGTTAACTCTCAGCTCTCCATGGAGAGAGGACCAGAAGGCTTCCTGAACAAGGGGTGTTTCTCATCTATCTGTAAGTGGGGATTGTACAAGCCCCCTCCATCTCTCAGATCTGCGCATTTTTCCTGGCTGTCCCCCATGTCTGGGATATTCTCGCTCCTCATTTCCACTTACTGCCTTCCCTGAACTTTATATCACAAAAAAATCTCATCTTCTATAGGAAGTCTTCCTCAATCTCCCCTAATTCTAATGCCATCACTCTTTTAACTATTTCATATTCATCTTGTATATAGATTGTACATATTTGTGCCTGACACATAGTAAGTACTGAATAAATGTTTATTGACTGAACAATCACAGCTACAAATCTTCACATAGTGGTTTATGTACAGATGAGCAAGAAAGTTGGCCTGGCCTTCTTTGACTCACTTGTATTAGCCCTAATTTCTTGTAGTCCTGTAAAGAATTTCAACAATTGGAGTTTCCATGAATATGCGATCATTTGTCTCTTGTTCAACATCAGGGTGAGACAATGAAAAGAACCGTACATCCTGTATCAGAGGTTTTGTGTTCCCACTACTTCCTGTCTCCATCACCTCACACACCTGCATCTACATCTCACATCTCCAAGCCCAAGTTTCTTTAATTCTGTAGCAATACCACCAGCACCAATAATCAGCATTTATATAGTTCTTTTAGGGTTTGCAAAGCACTATACCTTTGTCATCTCAATTGATATGTGACATGAAGGAATGGGGCTAGTTCACCTCTGAGGTTCCCTCCCACTTTAAATTCTAGTCCCACGTCTTGCTGTTTTGGATTGTTTGCTCATCTGTAAAATGGGCACGGTAACAAAACTTTTACCTCATGGGGTTATTGTAAAGATCAAATGAGGTAAAACAGTAGAGACTTTGCAGACCTTAAAGTGTTCTATAAATGTCTTAATTACTATTGGATTAGAAAAGGCAGCATATTAAAACCAACATCCAAAGAGGCAGATGTTAGAGGAAATTCTAGGAAAATTAGCATAATGCCCTGCACACTATCATCTGAGTTAACATTTAAAGTGCTTTAAGGTTTGTAAAGCACTTTAGATGTATTACATTTGATACTCACGACAACCTCTAAGGAAAGCACTATTGCTATTCCCATTTTACAGATAAGAAAACTGAGTCTGAGAGAGATTTAACCAAGATCTCTCAGCTAGTAAATGACTAAGGCAGGATTCCAACTCAGACTTTTCTGATTCCTAAGTCCGAGGATCTATCTACTTCACCACCTAATTACCTCATGTTGTAGTGACTTAAGAGGACCACAGGTTTTGAGCTTTAGAGATGAAAGGAACGTTAGAAATCGCCTCATCCTACAACCTTATTTTACAGATGAGGAAACTGAGGCATATGTAATAAATGTTTATTGAATTTAATTGAAAACATTTTTTCTTACGTAGCACCAAGGAAATGTTTACCGTTATAAACACATCATTATAGAAGTTTCCTCAGTAAATGATCAGATTAGATAAAAGCTATGCATCATCATATTATGCAATAATGAAGAATGTGTCATTATGGGATGCTATTTTGAGAGAAAAATCTAGAGAAACTTTGCTATTTAGAAGCAATAGATTTCTATAGATTTGTTATATTTCCAGTTAAATTGAACAAAGAGAGTTGAAGTTGACTTTATATTCTTGTGGTGGTGGAAATGGCAGGGGGGAGAGAGAAGAGGGCAAGTTCTCAAGAAATATAGTAGAATATGGAGCAAAATTTGGCCCATGTTTTGTGCTCCCATGGCATAGATACATAATGAGCACCAGATGTACAATTAAGTATGAAACATACTCAGTTCAAGCATTCCAGATGTCACAGGCTAGAGAAAGGGAAAAGCTTGTTACATTTAATTATACACTCTACTGGGTAGTGTGAACTATTTCCACATATAATTTTACCTCTCACTCACACATACATACATATACACACAATAGAGACCTCCATTTTCAGTTAGTCATCTTCTGTGTAGTCTATCCAGCAATTAAAGTACAAATCTGAGATTATGGAACAGTAAATTCACACAGACACACAGTGACCTAATGGGGCATTTTCCAGACTTTCTATAGAAATCACTCCCCTAATCAGATTACTCCTCCAACTTCACTAAGCAAAAGATCAGGATACTGACTTTTAGAGTCTCCACAGAAAGCAATAGAAATTAATTTGTATAATTGGCACTTGTGAATGCCTCTGCGCTTATCTACAAGTTCAATTATTTTAAAATGGAAGAGAATATTAAACTGTAGTGTCTCAAAAATTAATTAATTTAGTCTTAGATCACAACTGGAAATTTCATTACCAAATAAATGCACTTAATTTTTTGAAATGCCCATTTAGATTCTATAGCTGGGTAATAAATTATATATCATATCTAGTTTGCCCTTTGAAGTTGTGAAACGTTGGTCTTTTTTCTATTGCAATGATCATGTGGACAACAATAGCAAAAAAGATGAATTTATTGACTTAAAATATATTTATCAATGCTTCAGCTCACTCCTACATAATACCCAAGGATTTTTTGCCATTTGTCCTTTCAAAGATTTCTTATTGTATCGAAATGTCAGTGTAAGGGTATCTACCTCTTACAGGAGAAGCCCAGAAGCTGTATTTGTTATAAGTAGAGGAATGACTGACATCAGATGGTCACAATTAGCATCAGTGGAAAGTATAAATACTAAAGACAGATACTCTACGATTTTAGAGTATCAAGGAGTATACTTTCAGGACAAGTACATAATAACAGGTAGTAACTGCTAAGCTTTTTAAAGTGTTTTACCTATAATATCTATTTTTTTTATTTGTACAGCATCAATTTGAGGTAGAAGCTACTATTATCCCTATTTCACAGATGAATCTGAGTCTGATTTACCCAAGGTCATACACCTTGGGTGTCTGAAGTAGGAGAATTTGAACTCAGGTCCTCCTGAGTCCAAGACCAATCCTTTCTTCACTAAGCTGATTGCCTACCTGCAATGACTTCAGAAGTGAGACTTTTAAATCCTATCATTATTCCAATGCCCCAAGGATAAAGAGGCATCCCTCAGAATTCTTTATAAGATGGAATTCTGCCTTTACTATCCTGTAGAGCTTCTATTTCAATAATTGACTGTACATTTATGTGTTAATATAGTGCGTTGAGTGGCCGTTTCTAATTTAACTGATCCCACTATGTTTATCTGACCACTTCCTGGTCAAAGATGCTAATGGCACGCTAATTAGAATAAGAGACAGATGTTAAAACTTGTAGTATAAACTCATTTTTTTCTTGTTTATCATTAACTCTTCAATCCCTAAAATCACAGATTTAACAACCCAACTGCACTTATTAACCTGAAAGCGAAAGGAACTAGTAATTTCTATGAGACTCTTTCAGGTGGAAACTCTGTGAGCTTCAAAAGTCATCCAATCCATCTTCCTGCTTTGCATTTAATGCAAAGATGTGTGTGACACTCCCAATGAAACTCTGGACTTGATTTATTCAGTTAGTTTAACAGTTTGGTGTTCAGTTCCCACTAAAGCAGAAATCCTTAAGGCAATCAGTGACATATCCTGATGATGAATGAAGTTTGGGGGAACACCAGGGTGAGTGGATTTAATTTTAGTTAGAGCAGTCAATTTTTCATGTCAAGAATTTTCCTCAGATGTTTTCTGAGCATTGAACATAGTCCTTTAATGAATCCCAAAAGATCTCCAACTTACTACAATATGAGTTAATCAGAGGCACAGGTGGCAGGGAGAAAGTGAGACTCCAATATTATCTTAAAGCCACAACTCAAGTGGGCATTAACACTTTTAATGGAAAGGAGGTGATTTTCAAAGTCCATTAAGTGAAAAATGCCTTTCTGTTGTATGCTTATGAACAGGGGAGGATGACATCATAAAAGGGAAAGCAAAGCTAAGTATCAAGTGTAATTTACCAGTGCCTCTTGAGGGCAGGGACTATTTGTATTCCCAGCAACTAACATTGTAGCTGGCAAATAGTAGGTGTTTAATATTTATTGGATGTGGTGACGTCTGATAGAATTTTAGCTGCTTGAGAATACAGATTGTTTCTCCTCTCCCTCTTCCTTCTTCTCCCTTCTTTTCTCCCCTCTATCTTATCCTCCTCTTCCCTCCAACTCTCTCCTCTCCTTCTCTCTTCTCTCCTCTGTTCATAGGACAAAAGTTTTCAGGAAAATTGTTCCTAACTCCTTGTGCCTTTTCCCCTTCTCTCTATTTATTGATAAACCAGTGTATAAGCAGTACTTGAATGTAAATGTTATAGAGGAAAAGTCTTGCTGTTTGCCCTCAGGTTGCTTATAGCTAAGACAGGCACACTGCTGGTAACATTTCCAGAATATAAGATTGTAAGGGATTGTGTACCAGGCCTACATATATGCCCAATAGGGCATTTTTGTTTAACGCTAAAGAGAGATCGCTAAGGTTTATGAAGTTGACTGTGTGTCTGTTGCGTGTCTGTGTGTGTGTGTGTATGCACATGTGTATATGTTGTAGGGGGCAGTTGTTAAGATTGCTGTAGGGAAGGGAAGGGAGTGGCAAAGGAGAGAGCATTAGATATTGAAGTCAGGCCAGGGCAGAAATCTGAAGAGGGAAGGAAGCCCAGGGTGATGGAAAGAGCAGTGGACTTGGGAATCAGAAGGCATGGTTTCAATTGTGTGACCTTCCTCATCTGTAAAATGGAGAATTTGCACTAGACAATCTCTGAGGAATATTTCCAGCTCTAATTCTCATGATCCTTTGAAAAGGAGAGATGTGAGGAAGAGGAGGTAGAATGTGCAAGGTAGAAAGCAGAAGGCAAGGTGGTGACTTCTGGTAGCCTTGATCCTAACGGTGGTTGGAACAACAAGTTTAAATGTTGCATCTATTTCCTTTCTACTAGAACAGGATCATCTAGTGCCAATACTAGGTCAACCACCTGATTTACAGGTGAGAAAGCTGAGGTCCAGAGATTAAATGATCTACCCAAGGCAGCATGGTTAATTAGCTAAGCCTTCAACTCAAACCTTTGGCTTCCCAGTCTGGTGTGCTCTTCACTGCACCATGCCATTCTGGCAGAGAATATTCTCTTTCAAGGTCATTCTAAGAAAAATCTTCTAATTAGAAAATGAGTCTTCCTGGCACCATACTTCCTGCTAGTCTCAGCTCCTTTGAGTGACAAGAATGACATTGCAGCCTGCAGCTAAGGCTGTGTGCTTGTGGTTAGAGCTAGCATTTGGAAATGTTCTCCCAGTTAAGATGGGGGTTCTGGAATTTTTTATGAATTTTGTTTTACTATCATTAAATCTTGAGAAATTCGATAGACTCATCCCAAACTCTTAGGCGGCAGTGCACGTCTTATTTAAATGATGCTATTGCATCTCAATGGACTTGGCAGCAATGCCATAATGAGATGATTTTGCTACTGGAATTAGCATCAAGTTTAACTAGAGGCCAGGATGTTCTACCTGGAGAATTGCAGGGGAACTTTGGAAAATGGTAGAAATCTACATATCCGGTCTAACTTAGTGCCAGTGCATGTTATTGGATCATTGGGTTTAAATGAAAATATTAAAATCCACAGGGAGGATGTTATAAGAATACTCAGTGTGGATAGTTAGGGACTTAAAAAATCAGTGAGCTCTGTCTCTGGTCAGATTTTACTCTCTTAAGATAGAAACTTTTTTTAAAAATGAAAAGAACACTTTAATTTAAAAGTAAAAATGGAAAGAACTTTTTTTTCTAAATGAGAGCAAAGGAGGAAATGGATAGAAGGAATGTAATTTGAAAACTGCAGCTGGCATAATTTGAATCATCTGATAGTTCTTCATTGAAGTTTTTTTTTTTTTTACATTACTGATTACAAAATAAAAGTTGCTGGAACGATATTGCTGTGAAAATGTGCTCGAATATTTCAGTGGATTTCAATGAAATTATTTCAATGGATTTATTTCACTGGATTTACCTCTGGTCCCATGCTCACCACCAGTACAGATTTCATCTCATTCATACTTTCTGGTTTTGGGTGACTCCTTTCCATGTTTGTCTGTAAATTCTCCTTGGAGCTCCTGTGTCTGTCTCCTTCTGTTTCGTTTACTGTTTTATGGATCATCATGTAGCACCAGGGTCCTCCATTCCTTATCCCCTGCTCTTACTACATCAGTGACCCATAGCCTTGATGCTATCTTTCACATTGCCCTTTCCACATGAGTTATTCTTGGTGACAGATATTCATCTAAGGTTTACCCGCATCCTCTGCCCACCTTTTGCGTTGCTCAGTGGCAATGAAAGAATGTTCAACACCATACCCTCCCTTACACTGTTCAAGACGTGAAAGTTGTTGGTTTTGTAAAGGGCCGGGGAAGTTTTCATTTCTTTTGTGCCTAAACTAATGTAATGACAGCAAATGTTCCAGGCAACTAGGTGATCCTGGCAAGCAGGTAAAGTTCATTTTCAGTGAGTCGTCCTGCCTGTCTATTCTGTCACTTTCATCAGCTAGTATATTCCTATAGAAATTTTACCTCAAGGAGACTGGAATGTTGAAAATGATCATTTATAGTGGTACAAGAAGATTGTGTCCCTATGGAGGAGTTTTGAATAATTATTTATTGAACAGGGAGGCAAGGTATATGGGTGAGGGGGCAGCAGCGGCATGCCATTGCTTCTAAAACTATGCCGGTTAGGCAGACTTCTGTGGTGCCCATTTGTTAAGTTGAATCTGCCAGTGATGAAGTTATGGCCCATGGGTCTTTTTCTTAATAATATATATTTTTTATTTTTCCATTAACAAGCAAATAATTTTGTTAAGCTGTCCCTCCCACCACCATCTCCATTGAGCAATGAAAAAAATAAAGCCCTCAAAACATAACTGCATAGGTCAGCAAAACCAGATTCCATAATGACTTTGTCTGAAAATCTCTCCTCCCTCCTTTCCTCTTGTTTCCTCTCATCTCTTTTTGGCACATCTCCTCTCCTTTCTCTCCTCACCCTTCCCTTTCTATCCTCTCTTTCTCTCCCTTCCCTTCCCCTCCTCTTTTCATCTCCTCTCTTCTCTTGTCTTTGAATTTTAAGTTCCTTACCCCTCTGCTGGGAGGTGATTTGTGTATTCCACTGTTATTCTTTTAGACCCGTTTTCATTGTATTTATCAGCATTCTAAAGTGTTTCAAAGGTCTTTTTTCTAATTGTATTCTAATACAATATTCAGTTGAAATTCTAATTGTAATATTGTTTTCATTGGAAATAGTCTCCTAGCTCTGCTCACTTCTCTCTGGAAGAGTTCACAGAGGTTTTACCAGCATCCTCACAATAGTAACTTACATTTTGAGAACATACTAAGGTTGGCAAAACACTTTCTTAATAGAACTCTTTCGAGGTAGGCAGTGGCAATTTGTAAAATGTCCATTTTATAGGGGAGAAAATTGAACATTTATCAAGTACCTACTATATGCCAGGTGTTCTGTGAGCACTGGAGATATACAGACTAAAAAAAAAAACAGAGGAGGGGTAAAATTTATTATAGGTATTGAGGACAGTCCATAACCAAACTTGGGAGTGGGAAATTGAATTACCATATGGAGAGCAAGAAGGCCAGATTGACTAGAATATAGAGTGCATGATGGGAACAGGGAGGAAGGATGGGACTCACATCTGGAATGATAGATGGGCTCTAGATTGGGAAGGGCTTTGAATGCCAAATAGAAGAGTTCATATTTTATCCTAGAGGGAATAAGGAGCCTCACACTTCTTGAGGTGGAGTATGACATGGTCAGAGCTTTCCGTTTAAAATATTGCTCAAAACTCTGCTAGTCTCCAAGAGTCTGAATGGGACTCCCATGACCACTATCTCCTGCCCTTCCACTTATGTGAATCACTTCCCCCATCTCTGTCTTTTACCTCCATCATGATTCTGTAACTCTCTGATTTATTCCTCACCTCTTCTCTGCTCCAACCCACAACTTTACCTTTTCCCTCACTCAGCAGAAAGCTTTGCCTCTTCCATTATTTTACTGAGCTGATGTGAAGTTTCTAACACTCATCTAGCCCTCTCGGTGTCCTCTCCTACCCTTTTCAGTCTCAAGAGGAGACCCTCCTTTTTGAGAGCTAATCAGTCCCCCTGTACTTTCAATCCTGTCACTACCTTTCTCATCCATGACCCTGCTCCATTAACTATTTCCTTCCACTGCCAACACCCTTCCATGTCAATCTGTCCTTCTCTACTAACTCCTTTCCTTAACCCTAACATAATTACTCCGGTCTCCCTCTTCATACATAAAAATTTCTTGACCCTGCTATCCCCTCAAACTCTCATAACTTAACAAACAAACTCCTCTAAAAAGGAAACATGTACATGAGGAGTCAATGTCTCTCTGAAGAAAATGGAGACAGCAGTCTGGCTCCCATGCCCAGCACTCTAGTCAAATGCCCCTGTCCAAGATGCCCAATGACCTCATTCATGTTCATTGAATTCCAACACCATTCCCCTGAGGTATTTGATACTCTGCACTACCTCCTCCTCCCTGCTCCAATTCTCATTCCTTGGCTTTCATGACACTCTACTCTGATGGTTTTCTTCCTACCTCTCTGATGACTTCTTGGGCTATTACTTTGATGAGTCCATCCTCATACCCCATAGGTGTCAGCTGTGGATCCTCTTCTCTCTATGTATCCTGATTTAGGCTGGGCCCTTTCCCCAGAGAGAAGAAGAAATGTAGAGAGAATCAGGGACAATAACTGATGAATCAATCCATGGGTACAATTCTGATGCCAAAAGAATTCTACCAACTCTTTTGTTTATTTTTATCTAACTGTCCAGGATTGCAGTATTCAAAACTACCTATGGCCTATTTATTTTACAATGGTGTGTATTTACGAGTCTCTAGCTTCCCTTTATCTCACATACAGTGGCTCAGCCCTTAACCCTTCTCAGGACACTTCAAATCAGTTAGTCATTCTGGACAGAACTGATTGCCTGAGAAAATAGTTTCATTTTCTAGAACCAGAATAAGATTAGTACCCAATGGTAAAAATGAGACACTCCTATTTTGTTGAATGAGTATTCCACTGATAGCTTTATATTATTAACTAATCCTGTCCATACTTAACAAATATTTGCTAAATTAAATTGAATGATTATCTCTGCCTTAGCCGTAGGGACTGAACTTGAGATTGTATCTGTATAGGAACCTTCCAGGTAAGAAAACTCCTTCTACTAATGCAGGTCAGTACTTCTAGTATAACTTACAGACTTTGAGAGTTGCCTAGAGCACAGAAAAGTTATGTGACTTGTCCAGAGTCACACAGCCAGTATGTACCAGAGATGGGATGTGAACTCAAGCCTTCCTAACTTTAAGGCCATCTCTTTGTGCATCATTTCATTCTGCTTCTCCCTTATCATTCCAATTCTCAGTGCAAAGTCTGGCATATAGCAGGTGCTCATTTGCTTTTTGACTCGTCTTATTGAAGAGAAATGTCTAGGACAAAAGTTTTCTCAGCCATCATTGGATTTGCAAAGTGTTTTGTGCAGAGTCAGACACCCAAAGGACTTCAGTAGCCACCCAATCAAACTCTATCATTTTACAGATGAAGAAACTGAAGGTCAAAGACTTGATGTTGTTCATCTGAAGTCACATGGAGGCAGCAGGAAGGAGAGCAGGGCTTTGAACTCAGATCCTCTGACTCATGGGAAAGAAAGGTCTGAATCCTCTATATCCAAATTCGGTCTACTCCCCATAGCCCACTGTCCTCCCTCACTTGAGTCTCATGATGGCTGTGTCAGGTTTGGTGCTCTTATCATCCCCATTTTACAGATGAGAAAACTGAGATGCACAGAAGTTTATATGATTTGCCTGCCGAAGGTCACAGAACTTATCAACCCCTGAACTGGGATTTGAATTCAGGGCTTCATGATTCCAGGGCCCATATCCTATCTACTCTACTATGCCACATTTCATCATTTTTGCTACTCTTGGAGGAGCAGCATATGTCAGTTAATAAACATTTATTGTTGTTGAGTTGTTTCAGTCAAGTCTGACTCTTCACAACCCCGTTTGTTTCATTGTTGTGTTGTGCTTTGGAGGAAAGATACTAAAGTGGTTTGCTACTACTTTCCTTCTCCAACTCACTTTACAGATGAAGAAACTGAGGCAAACAGGGTTAAATGACTTGCCCAGGTTCACCCAGCTAATAAATGTCTGAGTCCAGATTGGAAGATGAATCTTCTTGACTCCAGGTCTAGCACTCTCCACTGAACCACCTAATTGGTCTGATCAGGTTCTTGTTGCTCAGTTCTGTCAGACTCTTCATGGCCCCATTTGGAGTTTCTAGGCAAGGATAAAGCAATGGCTTGCCATTTCCTTCTCCAGCTCATTTTACAAATGAGGAAAATGAGGCCAACAGCATTAACTGTGACTTGCCTAGGGTCACACAGCTGGTAAGTGTCTGAGGCCAGACTGGAACTCAGGAAGATGAGTCTTCCTGATTCCAGGTCTGGCATTCTATCCACTGAGCCCACCTAGCTGCCCCATTTAGTAAGCACCTACTGTGTATCAGGTACACGTAAGTGCTAAGAGCTGGGAATTGTACTGGCAATTAGCACATCAAGCCAATGCTATTTGTTCCCTTTGTTCATGCATGTGTTACATCAACTTCTGCTTTGCGTGGTTTTGCATTGTTATACTAATACCATATTTATTAATATATTAATGTAGTATTAATTAATTAACACCAAATCTTAGAGTTGGAAAGGACCTCAGACCAGCTAATTCAAACCACACCTAAAGAAGAATGTTTTTAGCTAGCATTTATACAGCCCTTAAAGGTTGGCAAAGCATCTTTATCTCATTTGGCCCTCATACCATCTTTGGGAGGTGGATGCCATTACCACTCCCCATTTTACAGATAAGGAAATTGAGGCAGAGAGAAATTAAGTATCTTGCCAAAGGTCACACAGCTAGGAAGTGACTGAGGTGACATTTGAGACTGAGGTGAGATTTGAACCCAGGTCCCCCTGACTCCCAGTTCAGCACTCAGTGCACTTAGGAACTACCTAGGAAGTATTCAACCATCTTCCTCTTGAAGGATACCAACGATAGTAAACTTTTGACCTCTTGAGATAGTTCATCTCCTTTAAAAAGAGTCCTACTAGCAAAGAGGGTTAAGAAGGCTATGATTTGGTCTATTACGGCAAATCTCTGGGTTTAAGCCCTTACATTCTTGTGTCCATTTTGGCTTGGAGAATTTTTCAATTCTCAAATATCATCTCACACATAAGCTCATTCTTCAAGAAATCTGAAAAATGCACCACAAATATATCAGAATTTGAAAGCCATGAATCTTATAACTGCCATTAATGCAGTTTGCAATTTAGAATGAAATGAGGTATGAGAAAGCCTTGGGGAAAATATTTTTTTTCATGCATGATGTGAAAGATCTCTTTTTCCCTCAGGCAGTTGGACAACCTATTGTAATTTCTCAGTGTGGGACTGAAAAAAACATTCCTTGTGTCTTATGACAGCTACCAAAATGCCAGTGAGTTTTGCTGCATTATGGCACTGAGGACAGAGGGAGTTAGCATTCAGTGGCTAGCTTTGCCTGGGTGTTTCTGGTGATGTCATTACTACCCAAGGAGGCCTTGGAAGTCTGTTTGTGGAAATACTCCTACTTTGGTATGGGGAAGGAGGAAGGAGGTTGAGGAGGCCAAAGGGAAAGGTCTCATAACTGAAACTTTCGAAAGCTCAGAAGAGCACGGAGAAGCCTGCTACCTTGGAACCTGGTTTGGAGCTCACCACCCTGCCTGAAACATTCACATTAACTTCCAGGCTGAGAGCTCCCTTTGCAGAGCAGTTAGGAAGGATGTAGAGGCTCCATGACCTCTAGAAGGGTGAAGATTCTAGCATTCAGCACCCTCTGTGCCCTCAACACTATATTAGAACACTGAGAGACCCAAGAGATCTGGATGGCTGGGTTGTCCAGTGGTTAAAGCACTGGCCTGGGAGGTGGGAAGATCTGCATATGAACCCTGCCCCACATGGTTACTTAGCTGTGTAGCTATAGGCCAACTACTTTATCTCTCCTGGCCTTAGCTCCTTCATCTATAAAATGGGTATAATACGGATACTTGCCTCGTGGAGCGGCTGTGAGGACCAGATGAAATCCCTTATGTAAAATGTTTTACAGCCTTAAAGGCATTGTATAAATGCTGGCCATTGCTGCTGTGGCTGCTGCCCCACCATCCTCATGCTCAGTTATAATGCAGATGAGCATTTACTGCCCAAGTCTTGCTTCACTTTCCTACTTTCCCTCCCGCTCTCCTACCAAAGCACTCCCTCTTCCAACCACTTAAGTCCTTCCCTTCTTTGGGCCAGGCCTCCTTTCATTCAGGGGCTTTTAATCACTTGGGAACCCCTTTTGTATTAGAAAATTGAAGTGGGAAACCACTGAAACCACTGAGTGGGAAACCTGCCAAAAATCTATCTCCCTGATGCAAAATCTAATAATTCCTTGACAGAACTTTGAAGAAGAAAGGCTAGAATTTATATGGTGCTTTAAGGTTTGTAAAGTACTTTGAACAAATGTGATCTCATTTTAGTCTCACAACCTTTGAGAGGCAGGGGCTATTATCATTTCCAATTTACAGATAGGGAAACTGAGTCAAAGAGAAGAAGTTGAGTGACTTCCCTGGAGTCAGAGAGCTAATGAGTGTCTGAAGACAGATCTGAATTCAGGTCTTCACTCTAACCAGTGTGCCACCTAGTTGCCCCTAAGTCTTTGTTTCCTTCAGGGGTGGAAAGAACATTAGAAAATTCTTTTTTAAAAAAAAAAAAAGGAGGAGCATTCTGGAAATGTAGGAACTTTTAAATGAATGTGAGTAACTTGCTCCATTTGAGGCATGAAAGGCTACTTTGGTTGATTTTGTAGCCAACAGGGTCGGGGTGCAGACAAAGAGATGAAAAAGGGAGAGAAGTATAGTGCAGGATGAGAAAGAAAGAGATAGAAGGATGAGACAGAAGAGGGAGAGAAGTAGAGGGACACAGAGAGAAAGCAAGAGGAAGGAAGGAGAGAGGGGGAAAGAGAGATGGAAAAGGGAGAGACAGAGGGATAGAAAGGAGGGGGAAGAGAGAAAAAGAAAGAAAGAAAGAAGGAAGGAAGGAAGGAAGGAAAGAAAGAAAGAAAGAAAGGAAGAATGAAAGAGAAAGAAAGAAAGAAGGGAAGAGAGAGGCAGAAACAGAGAGGGAGGGAGAAGGAATGGAAGAAGGGAGAGGGAAAAAGCAAGAAAGATAGATGGAAGAAGGTAAGAGAGATGGAGAAAGATGGAGGTAGGAACTGGAAAGGACAGTGGGGAAGAGGTGTCCTGTGATTTCACTCAGTGAGGAAGCCCCACCCCCACCCCCACCCCCCAAGTGCATTTTCCTAGTACTGTGCAGTCAGAAGGTATCAGAGGTATGATGAGAAACCAGCTGTTCCTGGACATGAAGTCAACTCTCTACCATCATGCAACACTATCTCTTTGGTGACTATACATAAATATATCTCAAACCCTATGTAAACAATGTGGTGCCATTGGAATTGGAGTGGATTCAGATCCTGATTCTGCCACTTATTGCCTTGGGCAGGTTTAGGTATCAATTTCCTCATTTGTTGAAAAGGGAAAGGGTGCTGCTTGAAATCTCATGATCCTGTGTATTCTTATAAAGAGCAGAAATAATTATTAAACATGGAGCAGCTTGGTGGTTGGGGAGGGATAGAGTGCTGGGTCTGGAGAGAAGAAGAACTGAATTTAAAGCTGGCCCATCACATTTCCTAGCTCTGTGATCATGGCCAAGTCACCTAACTTCTGTCTGCCCCAGTTCCCCGCTCTGTAAAGTGGGGATAATATTTACCTCCCAGAGTTGTTGTGGGGATAAAATGAGGTACTACTGGTAAAGCACTCAGCATAGTACCTGCCACATACTAGTGAAAAAATATACACATACATACACATGTCATACATAACACGCATGTATGTGTATGAACACATATGTGTATCTTTACGTAGTTGTATATGCCCATGTTTACATACCTAGGTGTGTGTCTACATACATACACATACATATGTGTATACACACATAAACATATAAACCCTTCCTGGCTTACCTCCCCACTCTCCTCCACCATTACCATGGAATCAAAGGGACTGAAGACTCTTTAGCATTTTTGTCCATTTGTTCCCTTCTGGCCAATTTCAGTGTCTTTTCCATTATACCATGTTGCCTCATAGTGCCCACATCCAGGGACTGTGAGACATCAAAGGGCATAGAGCATATGGAAGGCCATTTGAAGACCCTGAAGTGACAGGCATGTGTCAATGGGCAAGAAGAAAAACAGGATGAGTCTGTCATTGGCAGTATTCCTAACATCTCCTTCAGGCTCCTGAGAAAGGAGGAGGCCCTACCAGTGCTCAGAGAAGATTCTGGGCCATGAGGGATGGAATAGAGGGGGAAAAGTAGTGAACTTCTTTTACTTGGAGCCTAGAAATGAAACTTACATTCTGGGTCTTAATCAGAAAATTCAAAGTACAACCAAAGGAAAAGGATCTGAGAAGGATGATGTAAGAGTTCCAAGGAGAAGGAAGGCAGTCTGCCTCTGTATGTGACCTGTTGCTCATCAGGGCCTGCTTGTCAATCAGCCTTTAGTAGATATAACTTCTCTTACCTTGTCACCCCTAATGGAGAAAGTGTGTAGCAAAAAAACCCAAAAACTCATTACACATGCCCAGAAAGAAGAAAGCCTCTCACCTATCATGTGTTTCAACAAGCCTAAGATAATCTGGACTTGAATGGAAAACCCATTCTCTTCAGTCAGTTCTCTCCAAGGCAGCTCACCATTTGTCTTGCTGGGCTGAATGTTTCTCTCCATGTGACTTCACATTGTCAGGTGTGTCGAGTGTCATTGACATCCATGATTATCTTGGAGTGATGGTCATTTCAGGAAAGAAGGAAATTAGTCAAAAAAATCATTGGACTGAAGTGTTTATCTAGCCATCAGCAAAGCATGGAAGCAGATGTGGCCTCAGTTATCCTCCCTCAAAAATAACAGCTCTATAGTAGCTGACAGCAAGAAGGCACTAAAAGTAATAGAGCTAAATCCTTGGATGTTTGCTCCATGGCAAATGAGCTAGAAAATGGTTTCAAATTTGTTTTATGGCAACTAAGCCCCAATGAAACCTGATGACCTCTTAGATAAACAGGGAAGTAGAATTTGAATACTATCAAAACAGCAAACTTTTCCAGAATCTAACATTCAAAATCAGCTAGATCTTTCCAAAAAAATCAAATTCTTTCCTAGACTTTAGCACAGTGCCTGACTCAGAGTTTTGCTGTTCAGCCATCTTTCAGTCATGCCTGAGCCTTTATGACCCCATTTCAGGGCAAAGATACTGGAGTGGCTTGCTGGTTCCTTCTCCAGCTCACTTTGTGTATGAAGACATCGAAGCAAACCAGGTTAAGTGACTTGTCCAAGGTCACTCGAACTCAGGTCATCCTGATTCCAGGCTGGGCACTCTGTTCCCTGTACCACTTATCTGACTTGGGAGCATAGTAGGAGCTTAAAAGTGTTTATTGATTGACTAAATTGTCATAGCAATCCTGCCTTTGAGGATAGCACAAGGGTGGGGAACCTGTGGTCTTGAGTTCATGTGTGGCCCTCTAGGTCCTCAAATGTGGCCCTTTGTGTCTAAACTTCACAGAACAAATTACCTTAATAGAAGGATTTGTTTTGTGAAGTCTGGATTCTGTCAAAGGGCCACACTTGAGGACCTAGAGGGCCACATGTGCCCTCAAAGCCACCAGTTTCTCCACCCCTGCTGGCATCTCTTATATGTAACTCCCTCCCCCACCTTCGAAAGCCATTTTGTGTCTCTCTAATTTAGGTAAGTTCAGTGCAAAATGATAATCATGTATTATAATCTATAATGTATGATTGTACACAATATGTGATGCTGTATTGTTATATAGCATGAAAGTAACACTAGTTATTATTTTGTATTCTGAGTACTCTTATTTGTGTCCTGTTCCCACATTAGACCATAAACTCTAGGACAGCACAGGTATCCAAAATCACTGTCTACCTGCTAACGTATGGATAGCATACTGCTCTGTACACAATGAGTAATTTATAAACGTATGTATGATTTAATTCTCTCTGTACACAATGAGTAATTTATAAACATATATATGATTTAATTCGCTCTGTATACAATGAGTAATTTATAAACATATATATGATTTAATTTGCTCTGTACACAATGAGTAATTTCCAAAGTATATATGATTTAATTCAGTCAAATTTATAGGACAATAAAAAGGTTTCAGAGCCAGAAGAGACCTCAGGGCTCATCTAGTCCAATCCCCCTATCTTGTAAATGCTTAACCAGAAGCCCAGGAGAGTCAACGGATCATTGGTTTTGAGGTCAAAGGATCTTGGGAAGTTCTGTTGTCCCATCCCCCCCTTTTTAACAGATGAGAGAACTGAGGCTGGGGGCAGGGTTCAGAGTTTGATATGGATCATCTATTTAAAGAGAAACCTCAAGACCATCTAACCCAACTTCTTCATTTTACAAATGAAGAAACTGAGTCCCCGAAGGAGTCAAGTAACTTGCTCAGGGTCACACAGGTAATACATGACAGAGCGAGGATTTGAGCTCAGGTCTTTTAAATCTAGCACCTTCCCCCCACCCCACATGCGTGCGTGTATGTGCATGTGTGCACATACACACACACAGAGCTTTGAAAACAGCAAAGTCAGGATATTGAAATGGGGGCAATCTTGAAGGAACCAATATCTAAAATTGAGAATGCCCAGGAATATTAACAAGCTTGCACAGCACTAAATCTCTTAAAGCATACACAAGTTTTTCAATGCAGCTGAGCTACTTAAATTGTCTCCTTGTGTTATTTCTTTGCAACAGAAAAAATGCAAATTCCTAAAGTCATTTTATCTACTAGAGAAACACATGATCTTGGGATGGGGGGGAAGACCTGAGGGGGCCCTGTGGAAATTTCCTAAGAGTAAATGTGTGTGAACTCTGAGCTGATACAATCTCCATAGTTGCAGCCAACTTTGAAATGGGGACGATAGATAACGCTCTATTTTTAAGGGAGTGAGGAGGCGGAGGAAGAATCTGGAAGGAATTCAAGTCAGGAGAACAGGTAAAGAAGCTTGATGCTCAGTCCAGTTAGAGGAGAGCATCACAGGGTCAGACACCTCTAGCTGTTTGCACACACATACACATGTGTACTTTCTCTCATACACACACATGCACTTTCTCACTCTCTCTCTCACACGCACACAAACACCAATACTTATAGCAATAAGAACATTGGCATCAGATGGCAGTTCCAGGTAACATAGCTAAGAGAGGACTATGTCACCATAGATCCTTTGGTCCCAGAGGCCTGTAAGTGAATAAGTCACAGCTTCTAAGTCTTGCTCTAATCTTTCCCTGATTTTCTAGGTGTTGTTCCCTGAGCCCACATGATCTAGAGCCAGAAAGGCCATGAGAAGTTGGCAATTTTTTCAGTAGGATTATTGATCTGAACCTGGGAGGGCTCTCAGAGTCCTCAATTTATTCTAAAATTGAGGAAATTAAACCAAGGCCCTCATTTTACAGATGAAGGAACTGAGTCCCAAGGAAGTTCAGTGACTTTTCAAAAGTCACCAGAATAATAAAGACATCTCTAATCTTCTTCTCTTCTAGAAATCTAGGCTTCAGATCCTCTTCTCCACCAAGTCGCTTGGACATAGGCACTCTTTGTTTTCTCTTTAGAGGTTGGGTCTCAGAACTCTTGGTGATGTTGCATCATCCAGGAAATGCATCTTCACTTATGCAGGAGGCTGAAATGTGATGGGGAGGTTCTTGCTCACCACCTTGTTGCCACCTCTCTGGCCGCCTTTACACATCTATCTGCAATATAGCTTTGGCTTCTGCTTCTCAAAGGCTGTTAGCAACAATGCCTGGTGGTCTAGGAGGACAGCCGAAAGGGAGATCTGAGTTTTGCTTCTGATTTTTAACTCACTGTGTGACTTATGGAAATCACATAACATCTCTGAGCCTCAATTTCCACATTTGTAGAAAGGAAATGGAAGTAACTTGTACTAGATACATGATAAGGTTGTGAGAAGGAAAATACTTTATAAATCTTAATTTAAATAGTACAGGTGAGAGGAGGGAGGCCCTAATAAATCTGATGAGTTCCTTACTCAATGCAACAAGATTACAAGGTCTGACTCTGAAAGAGTCTGAGTATGGCCGTACCCACTAGTGCTTGTTCATAGAACAGTTCAAGATGATTAGCAGATCCTTGTTTGGGACCATACCCTTGTGAGAAGAGCAGACTCTCTCCATTGTGGGAACAGCTTTCTTACTCTTTCTTGGACTTTCTTTTGGCTTTTAGGAGGCAAACCCCAGCTTAGCAGAACAGATGTATGTTCTGCAGGTGGGAAGAAAACCTGTACCCATGTTCAATTTCCTCTCCATGAGTATTTAGTGTTTTTGTGTGAGAAAAACATAAATCAAGTTGCATAGACTTGTTCAGAGGCCCTGGGAGGGTAATTACTGGACCTCAATGTCTTGGCCACCTTTTCCCTTTCTATTTCCTTTTCTAACCATAGGATAGAGTCCAGAAACCTGATAGTGAACTTCTCCAAGCCAAGGAATACAGCAGCTAGGGCAGGAATAAAGGTCCAGCAGAAGGATGTGGCAGAGGCTGTCATGGGCTTGTATGTAGCCTGAGAGGGCAGTTCATGGACAATAGTTACAAAATCATATCTGGAGGAAGAGGGAACTTTGGATCTCCTAGGGAGTGTGATGCCAGTATCTAGCCTGGTAGTCAGAGATGGGACATTTCCTGCGTAGCACTTCATGGATAATCCCAAATTTAAGGAACCTTCAAAAGAAAGAAGGATCTTCCTGCAGTACACACTTTGAGGGAAACCATCTTCCTAATTCATACACAACACCCTAATTGAAAATCAAAGTCAAGAAGTCTCTCACATAGTGAAGGTTTGGGGACTTATTTGCCCTTTGCAGCCCCCAAACTATTCCAATGAGAAGCAAAACTCCAGAGTGTTAGAACAAGTGTTTGGAAGACCATCTAGGGCTCTGTGAGAGGAAAGGCATCAGAATGCCAAAGGATTGCCCTGACAGCAGCCACAAATTCTGTTCCCTTCTGGAGTGTGTTGATGGACCATTTAAGCCACATCCCTTCTCTGTTTCTTATCCAAGGCCCTTAGAAAGAGCTATTTAAACTTCCTGTCTCTACTTCCTAATCTCTCCTTCACTCCTCAACCTTTGCAATTTGACTTCCGTACTCATCACTCAACTGACTCTGGCCTCCACAGTTACCACCATTCTCTTAATTACCAAATCTTAGGATCTCTGGTCAATGCTCACTCTACTTGACCTCTCAGCCTCTTTGGACATTGTTGACCCTCAGATCTTCCTAGATACTCTTTCCTCTCTGGTGTTTCACATTACCTTCACCTGGTTCTCCATCTACCTATGTGACCACTCCAGGCCTCAAGGCCACATGTGGCCCTCTAGGTCCTCGAGGGCAGCCCTTTGACTGAATCTAAACTTCACAGAAGAAATCCCCTTAAGAAAACGATTTGTTCTGTAAAACTTAGACTCAGTCAAAAGGTCACACCCAAGGACGTAGAAGGCTACATGTGGCCTCAAGGAGGCAGGTTCCCCATCCCTCAACCACTTCTTCTTCATCTTCTTTACTTTACTTCATCATCTGCATTCTGCCTCCCTGGATCTTACTTGGGATCTCTTTTATCCTCTGTCCATATTATTTCTTGGTAGCTTCATCAGCGTTCATAGTTTTAGTTATAATATTTATACAGAGATCCACAGATCTATATATCTAGCCCTGATCTCTCCCTGAATTTCAGTTTCACACCACCGATTGCCTACTAGACATTTCAAACTGGATGCCCTAGTGACATCTCAAATTCAATATGTTCAAAACCAAACTCATTGTATTTCCCCCAAATCCTCCCTCTTTCAAATATTCCTATTTCTTTTGAAGGAACCACCATCTTCCCAGTTTCTCAAGTTCGTAACTTGTATATCCCTCCCAACTTCTCCCTCTCCCTCCCTCCATATCCAATCAATTGCCAGACCTTGGCATTTCTAACTTCAAGATCTCTCATCCAACCACTTCTCCCTACTCACACCACTCTAGGTCACCCCCTTCTTGAACCTGTCACCTTAGTTCAAGCTCTCATCACTACTCATTTAGGTTATTACAACAACTTCCTATTTGACACCATTTCCTATGGAGCACCCTGGGAATAATCATTTCTGTCAGGCAAGTATTTTATTTTGAAAATGACTAGATTAAAATGCCATCCCTCTGGCTCTGTATTTAGTCTTCCCAGAAAGGCAAGTCTGTGATAAGAAATCTAACTTATGGAGAGAGATAGATCAGCAAATCCACGGACACTGCTGGGGGAAAACAATTTAATGGGTACCTTACCCGCTTGTGAATCAGTAGCAATCTCTGCAAACAAAGGATGGGAATTTGGTCTCTGCAAAAGCAATCCATTGTACTAGATAATGTGTTGAACTGGGAGGAAAGGAGACCTGGGCTCAAATTTCATTTCTGCTATTGGATAGTGATCATAGACAGAGCATTTTCCTCCTCTGTGACTCAGTTCAATAGAGGTAAAACCTATGGTACCTATGTCACAAGGTTGCTGTGATTTTCAAATGACATAATGTGTCTAAAGAGCTTTGCAGACTTTAAAGCTCAATGCTAATAGCAATTACTATTATGACTACATGTCTCCCACACTGAGGATGGGTTAGTGACTTGAATATTCAATTACAAAAATATTTTCACCCTGTCAGCATCACACAAGCCATCCTCATTGCTGCCTTGCTTCCTTTTAACATCTGTTAACTTTGTTCATTCCCATCTTTCCTTCCTGGTCTTTGATGAAGATGCTTGTCCCTTTGCTGTTTCTTCTGTGTGGAACTGCAGTCTTTCTTTGCTCCTATGAAATTTTAATAGATGAAAATAACCCTTTGAATGAACATTCCCTCTGCTCTATCAGTGATTTCACTGTCAGCTTCGCAGGACATTCAATTCCTCTCAAGTATCATCTGTTAAGCATCTTCAAGTGTCCTGAGCTCTGTGCTAGATCCTGGGAATCTAGTGAGAAAAACCAAAAGAGGCCTTGCCATGGAAGAGTTTACATTCTATTGGGAATGTCATTGTAAGGGGCTGAGGAAGCCTCTTGATCATCAGGAAACTGTTATACCATTGGTAGGTTCAGAGATTAACTTTAAGAAATAGATGGGAAATTGTTCAAAGATTTTGGAAGAGGTAAGGTTATTCCCATGATAAAGGGTGGCTTCTATGGTGGATCCATGTTGAAAAATGGACAAGTAGAGATGGCAGTGGGTGGAGATCAAAGGAGATAATAACTGTTAAATAGCCTGTTCTTGGCACATAATAGGTGCTTAATAAATGCATGTTCACTTTCCTTATGTCCTCTCCTTTCTTCTTTCAGTTAGCTTCTACTTATTTACTATGTAAATGTCATGTTTCATGCCTCATCCCACTGGGTAGAATGTAAACTTCCTGAGGGCAAAAGTGTTTTCCTTTTTCTTTTCATGTCCCTAGCACCTAACACAGCATCTTTCTCTTTCGGAGCCATTTAATTCGTTGAATTAAGTGGATTGGTTGAAAAGTCTCTAAGCCTTCATCAGTCTTTCAGCACCACCCACAAGCCAAGGTGATTAAGAGTTTTGTCTGACTGTTTTCAAAGAGGTCTACAGGTCCCATTATACTGCTGCCCCGCTCCTCAACTCTGCTTTGCTATGTAGTTATGACAGATGAGGCAAGAGTACTTAGGTAATATCTAGCTGAGCATAGCAACACATTGCTGGTGCTGTTAGAGGGTTGCTCCATATGATACATAAGTTATAGGTACAGAGATAAATCATGAGCTGTGCAGCACTGAAGTCAGATATCGTTTCTTCTCCTGGGAAAATTCTACTTTCTAAGGAGAAGCTGTGACTCACTTTTATTACGGGTAGATTAATGGTGTTGGTATTCATGTCAGGGACAAGCCAGGGGTCCAGAAGATAGAGAACATTCAGAACCAAGAAGTTAGGGTCCAACAATATGACTAAACCAGGAAGGATTCCAAGAAGTCAAATTTTACCCTGGATCAGTGACTTTTGTGACACAAAAAAAACTTGGCATGTTTGGGGTTTTCTAGTTTTTTCTTCTTTTTTTCCTTATCTCAACTGTCCCTACATGGTAGCCCCCAGTATACTGAAATGGACTGTCTGTTTTTAAATATGTAAGTTTACAATATTACTGATAAAAACATAACTAAGATGTAGCTATTGGCACTCTGTTCCAGGGCACCAGAATTTAAAGAGTGTCTCCAAATTTTTCAATAGTAGAAATAATTGAGCTTATAAGTTATCTATTTCCCAAGAATAAGAAATTCCAAGAGGAAGCTTGGTTTAGTGGATGAAGAGTTGACCTCAGACTTTTAAAGTCCTGGATTCAAGTTCTGCTTCTGATTCACATTGGTGATGGAACCTTGAGAAAGTCACAACCTCTCAGAACCCCTAAGGAACTCCAAACCTATAAATTGCAGGATAATTAAAAAACTACCTTAGTTGAGACCATTTCCTTCTCAAGAGTTTCCTCTGCCTGGGCAGCAAAGTTTCACAGTATATAGAGTGCTGAACTTGGACTCAAGAAAACCTGACTTGAACTACTGAGTTCAAATACTGGGAGACTCAGGGCAAGTCATTTCATTTCTGTCTACCTCAGTTTCCTCATCTGTTAAATGGGGATAATATTAGTACCTACATTCCAAGGATGTTGTGAGAATAAAGATGATATATGTAAAGTGCTTTGTAAACCCCAAGGTAACAAGGGCTTTATATATCAGAGGCAGAAATTGAACCCAGGTCTTCCTGACTCTGAGGTCAATTCTATCCACTATACAAGATTGCCTGTTTTATTTTAACTCTTTAATCTAGGAAGGTGGATAGGTATTAAGCTCAGCTTTTTTTTTTTTTTTTGATGAAGACCTGCAAGTATTGTCAGTCTAAGTTTTGGTACCCTGGACAGAGCCTCAGTTGGCTCTAATATTATGAACTGCATGCTTGCAAACCTGCATATGAGAGTTCCTCTCATTGAGTCCCACCCTCTTACCCCCAACAAATCCTGCATGCCTTTATTGTTCCACTGGTTGAAAGTAGACTGAGAAGTGATCCCCACCTCTCTTCTCTAGCTTCCTTCTATACTTAATGGCATTCCCTAGCTTCAAACCTCATTTGCTGCAGTTTCTCAAAGTAAGGATGAGTCTCTAGGGTTCTTATCTTTATTGTTATATCTCTCTCCCTAGAAATTAAGGGGAAAGTATCCAGTCTTCCTCTCCCCAGTGCCATTCCCAACTTTCCTATTGGCTCTTTTCATTCCTCCTCTAGATTCTGTCAATTACCAGTCCCACTTACTAGGCATGTTTCCAGACAGACACAATTTATTTTCTTAGGGGAAGGTGGAAATATCCCAGTACCCATTATACCATAACTGTCTTCTCTGGCTCCCACCTGAGAACTAGTTCTCCTACATCCCTCTAATAGCTTTTTGTCTTCCTAAATATGCTTTAGAAAAAAATAAAGAATAGAAAGTAGTAAGATGGAAAAAGTGACCCTTCCACCCTCTTCTTCTGGTACTGTGGGTTTTTTTTTGTTCTGTTTGTTTGGGCTATTTCAGTATCTCAGCACCATGGAGAAGGGAAAAAAGAATTTGCCTTGAAAGCCCTGATTCTATAGTTATCGTTACCTAATTTGTATTTTTTGCTATTATTGATTGGGGGTGGGGGGCGGGATTGTAGAAGGATGAATTCATCAACATTCAGGTTTAACTCCTTAGCACTAGTTATTTCCATGCAAAAAAAAAAAACTAATTGAAAAAATGAAGGATAAATACCAGGACTTTGACTGAATGGACCCTATCTCAGCTTCTTTATCGGTAAAATGGGGATAGCTATAGCACAAAATCACCTCACGGAGATGCCTCAATAAATTGGTGGGAAGGATATTTTGAAACCTCTTTGGGAGAGGTGACATGGTATTGTTGTAATTCTGGGCTTGTTGTGATTCGGAGTACTAGGAACCCTGAAATGCAAGGGTACTGGGGGTGCACCTGAAAAGAATGCAATCACTCAAGCCTTCTTTCAGTCAAAGTAATGAGGCTTATTTCTGCTATCAATTGAAGTGGAGGAGATTCTAAGTGAATCTGTGAATTTGATGAGGATACTTATATACAAAAAAAAAATGACTGTGAGAAGATCTGGGATGAGATTAAGGAGTGGTAAGTAGTCTGGGGTGGTTCAGGTGCAGACAATGAAAGGAGTCAAGTGGCAAGGAGAGTCACAGTAAAAGGGTAGTTAAAATGATTATTGAGCATCTAGGTGCACTGGGATAGACCAGATGCCTCAGATGAAACACCAGAGACTGGCTTGCTGAAATGTGTCAGAAAGTTCAGGGTCTAGATTATGTTCAAAGACATGGTCTTTTCCTTTTAAGGGTTCAGGTACCATAATTCCATCAGGCTTGGAGTTTTGAGAGATGTGGATTTAGATACCTTATAGGACTCTTCCAGCAGTGTGACCATGGGAAAATCTCCTAGGAGCATTAATGATGACATAAGAAATAGTTTTTTCCTTTTTTCCCCCAATGACCTTCTAATCTTAATAGTATTTTTTTATCTGGAAAAGATAAAGCTACCCTGATTGATCCAGTCTCACCTTTGTAAAGGAAGGGATGGTTCCCTTCAGAGGCAAGGGCTAGTTCCTTAATCATAAAGTGGTACTGTTAGTAGAAGTAGTAGTAATAACTGTAACAAAAAACAATAGTAAGTGTAACTCTGATATATTACCCCAACGTTTGCAATGTGTCACTTCATGCAAAATATTTCATTTGATATTTTCAACAACTTTGGGAGGTGGGTACTGTTATTATTCCTGCTTTAGAGTTGAGAAAATTGTAACTCCAAGAGGGGAAATCAGTCTCTTAGGATAACTTAAGTAAGCATCAGAGACCAGGATGGGAATTTGAACCAAGGCCTTCCTGATGGCATGTCTAGCCATCTACTTGATCTATTCTGCCATGTTACACCTCGTGGTTGTCAGTTAAGAAATGCTTGTGTTGACTTGACATGACTTGGCATGGAAAGTGAAATGAACAAGGAATCAGAAGACATGAGACTGAGTTCTAGCTCTATCACTTCTTAGTTGTCTGACTTGGGGCAAGTCATTTCATCTCAGCCACAGTTTCTCCATACGTACAATAGGTACAATAATTGCCACAGTATTAACCTCACAGTGCACAGGTGAGGACAGTACTGTGTAGAGTAAGTGAGTCAAAGCTTAAGGACAGCAACAGTAAGTCTTCCTTACATCAGTTCCTTAGGAATTGGAAAAGTGAAATAAGTAACTCTGAAACTGAAAAGTAAGAAATGGTTTCCATATTCTGAGTTAAAATTGTGCCTCTGACATTTACTACCTGAATAACTTTAGACAAATCATTTCTCTTCCTTGGGCTTCCATTTCCTCCACTCTAAAATGAAGGTAGCTAGACGAACATGTGCTCTGAGATTCTCTCCAGCTCAGGTCCTCTGATCTTTAAAGTTGTGTCAGATGTAGACATCACATGAGCTAGGGACAGGCAAAGCCACCTTCCCAAAGAGCCAATGAAAGAATAAGGAGCTATCTGAAAAATGATTTTAATGTTGCTTTTTGAGATTTTTTTTTCCTTAAGGCATCAGGAATTTCTGGGCCAAATCATCACCTAGAAGTGCTGAGCAGTGTGGATTTTTGCCCTGTGCTCCTCCCTATTTTACAGCTGACCCAATAGTAATGGTACCTGAAAGGACATATGAGAACAACCTTTTTCATTGTGAAAGTTTATGGAGCAAAGAACATCAGTAGGAATGTGCTATCAGTGGCAAGGTGATGAAAATGGCCTGGCCTGCTCTTGGAACAGCCTGATTAATTGCAGTACTCCTTGGTAACTAAGTTCTACCTTCCCCAAACAAATTTCAGGAAGAAAATATAAAACCCATTTTTTTCAGAGTGGAATCACTGTAAACAACTGGGGATGGCCAAAATGTGTGTGGGGGTAAAATGTCATAGCCTGGTTATAACTTGACAAAATTTAGCCAGGCTTTAGCATGAGATGGGATCTTAGAAGTTATCTAGTCCACCTCTCTTCCCTCCAGTGTACACACACACACACACACACACACACACACACACTTTGCAAATGAAGAATCTCCAGATTTGAGAGTGACTTGCTCAATACTAGTCAGGTGATAGATAACAGACAAATCTTGACTCCAGATATGGAGTTTCACCATATTGTTCTGGCCTACTATTTCAGGTAGGCTTTACACCCTCTCTCCTCTTCTACCATTTGTCTTGTTATGCATAGCTACCCTTTCCCCTCCAGTTCTAGAACTGTGATCAGATGAATTTTGCCATTCCTTCAAGAATGAGTGGTGGCTCCACTTACCATTCCTGTAACTTTAAAAACACAAATGGGAATCCATGGTTCCCATTCTCCTATATAGGTTGTCTCCCTCATTAGAATATAAAGGATTTGAGGGTAGGGACTGTCCTTACTTTTATATTTGTGTTGCCAGCATCTATCACAGTGTTTGGCACATAGTAAGTACTAATAAATGTCATTTTTTTATTAGTTCACTCGCTAATTCACATGCCCAGAGCGGCTGGAAAATCTACAGTTGTGCATGCTTGGTTTTGAAATAAACTGGGGCATCTTAATTGTCTTGGCCATCGATCTCAGATTTCATAAGTTTAGTGACTAAGATTGAGAAAAAACAAAGACAGCAGCTTACCTCTGGCACAGCCTTCTTCCTACTTTAAAATAGCTGTAGTTCAGAGAAATGAGCAGTAGAGTTGGCCTAAGAAGATATGAGTTGGAGTCCATGACCTATAACTTAATTGTGTGGCCTTGGGACAATGACTTCCCCTCTCTTTAGGTTATTCCTTCCTCTGTAAAATAAGGGAGTTGAATTACATAACCTCAAAGATCCTTTATGGCTTTAACATTCTATAAATCTATAAAATGGGATTAATAATGCCTACTCTGGCAAGAAGAAATACGATCATGAGCATGCTGATTATCTCCAATTTACCCAAGCTATATCTTGTTGGCACCTAGCTGTTTTTTATGATATCTCCTCATTGAGAATTGACTTTTGCCTTTTTTTGTATCCCTAGAACTTAGCATAGTTTCTAGCACACAGTAAGTATTTAATAAATACTTGTTGACTGACAAAAGATTCTCTGAAAATAGTAGCACTCAACACAAATGTTAGGACTTCTATTCTTACTAATAGCAATGTTCTGGCTTCACTTGCCCTATGACTTTGTCCTGCTCTGCATTTTCTTTCCTTCCTCCCCATTTATCTAATTTCTGGACATTATTCAAATCCCACTTCTTTAAAAACTTCACTAACCACTTTTGACCTGGTGATTTCTTCTGCCAAATTTTTCTAGAAGTTGCTCTTCACCCCATACTTTGGGCACTTTCTATATAGCATTCAATTTTATTTTAAAAATATAATGTATCTTCCCCAATAGGCTCTAGACTCCATGAGGCTAAAAGTCATGTATTGTTCATCTTTGCATTCTTGGGTAGTTCCTAGCACAGTACTTCCCATGTAGTGCTCCACAGATGGAAGCTTAACTTACTGTCCCCCTTCCCTTTACACTGATTTAAATGCAGAAAAAGAAAGATGACAAAATACAGAATAGGAGAAATTTATAATCAAGGAGCCAAAACTGGTCTTGGCAGAAAGTAAAAGAAGAAAACAAGAAAAAGAGTTGAGAGGAAATTGGCTAATTCAATAAACACTCATTAAGCCCATACTATGTGTAAGATACTGCCCAAGGTGCTTGGGATCAAAAGACAAAAATAAAAACAATTCCTTCGAAGAGCTTGAATTCTACATATATACTTATAAATAAATACAGATATAAACAAACAAGAAAAGGTGAAATGTATTCAAAATAACATATTTATAAGAAAGAGAGTGCCAAAAAAATAGGAGGGGAAAGGAGAGATTAAAAAAGGCCTTTCATAGAAGATGGGACATGAGTACTTGAAGGGGTTCAATCAGGTGGAGGTGAGAAATGAATGCATTCCAGGACTGGAGGATGCCTTGTGTGAATGCCCAGAGACATAAGCAGAACTAATGAAAAGTTCTATGGGGTCCTAGCATAATATACCTTAAGTACTCTCAAAGGGAATTATAGAGACTTTGGGGATTTTGTGATAGGCCAGGCAATGGGCAGAGTCCCTTTGAATTCTTTCTGGGAGCACTGAATTCTAGCATCCTCAATCTACTCTTTTCTGGCATGACAACCAACAAAGCTGAAGAAGGTGGGGTTCCACAGTGAAGGTTAACTATGAGGAAATTTCCTCTATCAGATAAAAACTAACGAAATCCAGCCTCCTTATGTATTCTCCCACGTAACCCTCAGTTGCCATGGAAAAAGACATAAAAATTGATGTGGAGAAGATGCCCTAAGATCCTGAGCCCATTAGCATTTCAGATAAAAGCCACAATTCATTTCCCCTGCTGTAGATTTCTTTGGTTTGAAAGTCATGAATTTTGTAGGTTGGGGGAACTTCTTGATCTTCAGTCCATTTTTGTTCTAGACAATCTTTTGAGGGATGCTGGCTTGTACTTCACACCTTTCTCATAAGATCATAGATATATATTTGCAAGGGACTTCAGAGGCCATCTAGTCTGGCTCTATCATTTTATAAGTGAGGAAACTGAGGCCCATGGAAGTTAAGTGATTCGCTCAAGGTGACAAAGATAGTAAACACAAAGGAGGATTTGAAGCCTAGCCTCTTACTCCAAAGTTGATAGAAGACAAAAGGGAGAAGATAGAGAAGAAGCAACCATGTTGGTTCTCAACCAGTCTAAGCGTGTCAAGTATGAATGCATATGGGCCACAATGCTTTATAAAATTAATTTATTTTAAATTTCAATACTAAAACTTAAATATACAATAAGAAAAGAAAAAAAGGAACATTATAAACTTAAATGCAAAATAAGAAAAGGGTGGAAAAGCATTGCCACGTGCACAGCAGAATGTAAGAGAGAATTCAAAATATGCAGCATAAATTTCAATTTCAAGAAAGCCTATATAATAAATACTATGTACTGGGGTCAGAGCTGACTATCTTTTCTTTGTTTCCTTGGAAGGTTTCTTTTGTTCTTTGCCAAGCACTTTTGACTTTGTTCTTTTGTCCCCCCTTCCTTTGCCCCCTGCCAAGAAGGCTACAATTATGTTTGGAGATAGATAGATAGATAGATGATAGATAGATAGATAGAGGCAGATATGTGTGTATATATGAATATACATATAAGCATATATATACATACACATACATATATATGCATACATATATACATACATATATACACAAAGATATATGCATGCATATACACGTACACACTTATATATACATACTTAGATATCTACAATCATATTCATGTATAGACATATACATTCATACACATCTGTGTAAGACACAATATTCACAGGTCAACAAGCATTTATTAATCATTCGGTCAACAAGCATTTATTAAGCACCTATAATATTCCAGGCTGGTTGATTGTTGTCCTTCGTTCTCAAAGAGCACCAAAATGACATCACCATGATAAAGTGAAGTTTCAGCTGTGGCTGATCAGACCAATATGTGCTTGGAATGCTCCACCACAGGTTGGGTACAGATAGTCTGTGTGAATATTTGGGGTGAATACTCCAAATTTGTGCATCCTACATTTGCTTTGTGCTATTTCACTTCTGCTTTGCTCAGAGCACAGCACCTTTTCTCATGTGGGTATGCCATGCTGAGCGGTCGGTCCTGTGCCAGTGTTTCCCATGTTGCACAGTCAAATTCAAAGTTTTTCAGAGTGTCCTTGTATTGCTTCTTCTGACCACCATAGGATCGTCTGCCCCATGTGAGTTCTCCATAAAATAGTCTTTTTGGCAATTGTGTATTTCGCATTCAAACAACGTGGCCAGCTCATCAGAGTTCTACCCAATATTCCAGGTCCTGTGCATAGGGCTGCTAAGATTCTCAAAAGACTGAGGTTAGAGGTATAGCCAGGAACACAGAGAGCAATGAGGAAAGCCAAGGAGACAATCTGAAAGGAGAGTGCTTCATCTGGGAAGAACTCTCCAGTAATTACAGACAATGTGCGCAAGTTTACATGCTGGAGAAATCAGTCAACGGTCAATTAATATTTGTTGTCATACAGCATAACAACAAATTATGCTCCTTTATTATAGAGCTTGGTTAAGATCTTTTAAACTGAAAAAAGGAAAGGCTGACCTACCTCTCTCCTCTGCATCACCCAGTGAAGCTCTGTTCCTTGAGCATAGACATAATAAGCACCTTGAATAATTATCTAGACTAAGCCCATCATATTACAGATGAGGAAACTGGGGCTGATGGAGAGGGATTTGTTCATGATCATGAAGTAATGGATATGAGACCCACTTAGCCAGGTCACCTGACTTCAAATCTTCATCCAATAAATCAATCAACATACTGGTTTCTGCTACTTTGTGTTTGTGTGACTCTACATTTAATCCCTCTGTGTCTCTGTCATCTCATCAGCAAATTGAGAGTGTTGGACTAAATGAATTTTAAAGTCCCTCCCAGTTTTAAATCTATCATCCTCTCCTGCTTTCTGAAGTCAGTTATGCTAATTTTTAGTTAAGAGATGAAAGTTTTGATGTCTGATTCATTATCAAAGCCTTTCTAGCTTTGATTTTCTAGCTTAACCCATGTGAATTTTTGCTTATTTGGTATGGGTTTTGAGAACCCAGGGCCACATCTACTTCACAGTGAGGCCTGAGGTCCTTCCTGGAATGCACACAGCTATACTTGAAGGATATGCCAATCACCTTATGGATATATGTATGATGTGACTAAGCCTGACCTTCAATATTAGGCAGCCCCTGGATTTCAATGTTCCAGCATGATGAGTGGACTGCCAATGGTCTACTTGGGGAGAAGAACAAGAGTCACATGGCATGGGCAGGCATGGGTTGGCTGTTATCTGTATCCTTAGAGGAAGTCCTTAATCAATGAGATCCAAGTTCCATTTGGGAATTTGAGCAACTCTCTCACTGTTGCCTCTCAAGAAAGTACGGGTATGAAGTTTCAATATCAGGTCTTACAACATTGCAAATTTCAGGCTGGAAGGGACCTTAGGGATCATCTTGCTCACCCATTTTACAGATGAGAAAACTAAAATCCAAAGAGGTCATCAAATCATATAATCATAGCCCTAGAGTTAGAATGGTATTGGGAGTCATCTAGTCCAACCTTTATTTTACAGAAGAAAAAAACTCCAGAAGGTTCAAGAGGTTAAATAATTAGTCCAAGGTCACACATGCCAGTAAGCACCAGAGGCAAGATTTGAACCCAATCCCAGAGCCAGTGCTTTTTTCACTGTACTATGCTGCTGCCAAACTAATCAAGGTGGTAAGTGGCCATATTAGGAGTCTCCCCCAGATGATCTGACTCCAAAATCCAGCTGACTTTCCATTAAATGATGAACTGACATTGGGATTATAGCAAAGAGAAAGCCAAAGTTTGACCCCACACCTGCCTCAAATAAAAAGCTGACTTCTCCAATTCTCCAAGGCCATAGTTACTTATTTTCCACCTATAAATTAAATTTAGAAAAAAAAATCTGTCATGGGCTTATTTGGATGTCCCTTAACATATAGTGGTTGGAAGATTTAGAACAGTACACATGAATAGACCTACACTTTGAAGAGATTCCATTAGAGTGTGTCCAGTGCTGACAGGGAAGCCTTTATAAAACTAAAGTGGAGTGAATGAGAGCATTTTTCCTTTGCCACCTTCACATCAATACCTTTCATCTGTGATAGGTAAGCAACATGCTGGTGCTGAATTCAGATCCAATGGCACATACTTTAGGGAGGAATAGAATGTTGTATTGACAAGCAAATCCCATTTCTGATTTAGATCCAATTTAGACTGTGCCCACAGGAGAAAACTGGATGGGAGGTAAAGACTACCTTCTGTAATTATAGACATCTGCTAAAACCTTCATTTACTGAGCTGAGACAGGGACAGCACTTACGATTTCTTTAGGATAAGGTGCTCCTAGGTGAGAAAGCACCCTTTGCTAGTGCAAGTTAGCACCTCTTTGCAACTCGGAGAACTGCCTCCAGCAATTGACAGATTCAGTGATTTTCCCAGGGTTACAGAGTGAGTATGTATCTGAGACAGAATTTGAACTCAGATCTTCTTGGATCTCTCTCAACTACACAATTCTGCCACTTTAAACCACACTGACCACTAAATAGTGTCAAGTATTTTCTTCCATATAAAAATGGGAATTTTGTTTTGGAAGCAACCTTCTAACAATTCAAAAGATACTGATATCTGTCTCTGTACTTTCATATTCAGGAAATCTTGGAAGCAATCTCTCTGTTTCTTTCTATCACTCTCTCATCTAGGGCTGGGGAGTACTTAGAAATCAGATAACCCAACCTCATACTTTTCACAGATGAGGAAACTGAGACCCAGACACATGAAGAGACTTATCCAGTTCTTATGTGCTAAGTGGCAGAGCTGAAACTTGAAGTTCAGTGTTCTATTCCCAGAGACACGCAGCTTAAGTCCACAGGAATTTTTCTTTCCCAAAAACCAAATGCACAGATAATGAGTTAAAGTTAGGATCATCGCTCTAGCTGAAGCTTCATTCGTAAGGCGATGGGGTCATACCAAGTTCTCCCAAAGCACAGCCCTCCTTCACTTAAATCCAATTCACTTGCATGTCATGGCATCACTTCCCTGATGTCCTGGTCGTCTTCTAGAATGAAGACCAAATGGCAGCAGCAGCCAGCTCTGATGTGATACATTACTAGTCATGCAGAAATCCTTAGACATAGCTATGTCAGTAGTTGGTGTTTACAGCCTTCTACTAATTACTGTCTGCCTTATCTAATAAATATTTTGGTCTAGCCATTTATCCCTTTTCCCCATACTAAGAAGACTGTAAAGCTATATTCACATTCTTGGCCAGAAAATTTGTGGTAATAAAGTTATCAATATTTATTGCTTGTTTGAGATTTAATCTCACTAAAGATATCTTTCATTAGCTCACAGGATTATAGGTTTCCAGCTAGAAGGAACAGCTGAGGAAATTCAAGTTTAGAGAGGAGGGGACTTGCCCAGAGTCACACAACAGGGAAAGGTCAGAGTGGGGATTTGAACCAGATGTTTCTGGCTTTAAGTCCAGCATGTTATCCACTAGACTTCACTACCTCTCACTGAGGGCTTAGATTAGCCACTCAGCTACATGACCAATCCAATCCTAGTCTGACTAAACTGTCCAGAGAGATTGATCTTTCTTCAGAAGCCATGGAATCTATGCTCAGCATGGGAAATGTAGGGTCTGTGTGTGTGTATGTGTTCATCCTTCATTGCCAAAGAAGACTATGCCATCAGAGAAATAATGACATGACTTGCACTTGACTTTTTTTTGAGTGAGGGAAAGCTGGGCTGGTCACCAGCCTCACTTGTCCTCCAGAACCACCTGAATCCAGTGACCAGATATTTATCAGGATGATTGGAGATGACCCAGGAAAAGGCAGTTGAGGTTAATTGACTTGCTCAAGGTCACATATCTAGTGAGTGTCAAGTGTCTGAGATTTGAACTCAGGTCCTCCTGACGCCTGCACTGGTGCTCTATCCACTGCACCACCTAGCTGCCCCTGTAGGGTCTGTAGATTCTTATTGAAGCTCTAGGCTTCCTATGGACCTAGGCAAGAATGCCTTGATTTCCTCACTTTCAAAGAGGGATTTATGCCCTGGTTTATAGCTGTGTGCTATATCACACAGCTCCTTGTTCATAGAGCTAACTCAACCTGGGGATACTGCTATGGGACAACTTATAAAAATGCCAGTATAAGGTGAACATACTCACATGTTATGTGCTTCCTTTCATAGTTCATAGGTGTGAGTACTTCACTCCATCAAGGTAGATATCTACCCTTCAATGACCAAATAGAGGCTTCCTAAGTGGCTATGGGTTAGACAGTCCCTTTGCGGGGATGAATTTCTCTAATTTTAGCTATTCAATCTCCCTCCTCCATACCTTTGAACTCATAGTTCCTGCTCACCTCTGCCTCATAGCTTCTTGGGCTTCCTTGAAGGCTCAGATCAAATTCCACTTTGTGAAAGACATCTCTCCTGCTCTATTCCCACCCCTATAAATTCCTGACGTTATCTCTTATTTATTCAGTACATACCTCATGTGTATAGAGTACACATAGTTGCTTGTATGTTGTCTCCTCCATTGATATGTGAACTTGGTTAATAAACACTTACTGAGCTCCTGCTTTATACAATGCACTGTGGTAAGTGCTGAGAATGCAAAGAAAGACAAAACACAGTCATGGTTCTTGAGGACCTCCGAGTCTAATGGGGCCAATATGCCTTTCCTTTTATAATTCCACTGCTTAGCACAGTAGCTTACTCCTAGGAAGTTCTTAATAAATGTTGTTAGCTGACTGAGCTACCTTGTGCTTTGGGGGACTGACAGATGGATCACTGCAGGACCTACACGTGAAACTATTTCAGCTTTGTAGGACCATAACAGGGATACTTAATCTGAAATCTATACAACCCAAGAAGTCTATGGATATATTTCAGTGGGCCCATGAATTTGGGTGGGGAAAAATTACATTTTTATTTCCATTTTTCCAATATATTTTACTTATTCTCTAAATATTTTCCCTTTTTCTTCCTTAAGAAGATAATTTGATATCAATTAGCATATGAAGTAATACAAAACATATTTCTGTATTAGCCATGTTGCAAAAGAAAAGACAAAAAAGTGAAAAATAAAGAACATAAAAAGTATGCTTCAATCTGCATTCAGGATTTGTCAGTTCTCTCTCTGGAGGTGGATACTATGGGTCCTTTGGAATGGTCTTGGATCATTGCTTTGATCAGAGTAGTTGAGTCTTTTCACAGTTGATCATCCTTCCAATATTACTGTGACTGTGATAATGTTCTCTTGGTTCCGCTTGTGTTACTTTGCATGAGTTCATAAATGTCGTCTCAAGTTTTGCTGAAACCATCTTGCTTGTCATTTCTTACAGTAAATTAGTATTCCATCACAATCATTTATCATAATTTGTTCAGCCATTCCCCAACTGACGAATATCCCCTCAATTGGAAATTTTTTGCCACCACAAAAAAGAACTGTTATAAATATTTTTGCACAAATAGATCCCTTTCCTTTTTCTTTGATTCCTTTGGGATATAGACCTAGTAGTGACATTTCTGGATAAAAGATATGCAGAGTTTTATAGCCCTTTGAATGTAGTTCCAAATTGCTCTCCAGAATAGTTGGACTAGTCCATAACTCCACCAACAGTGCATTAGTGTCCTAATTTTTTTTCCAGTCTCACCTAGCATTTGTCATTTTCCTTTACTATCAGTTTAGCCAATCTGATGGGTATGAGGGGATATGTTAGAGTTGTTTTAATCTGCTTTTCTCTAATTGGTAATGATTTAGAGCTTTTCTATGTGACTATTGATGATGTTCATTTCTTCTTTTGAAAACTACCTATTCATATCCTTTGACCATTTATTAACTGGGTAATGGCTCTTATTTTTTTTTTTTATAAATTTCTCTCAGTTCCCCATATATTTCAGAAATGAGACTTTTATCAGAGAAACTCCTCCCCCCACCCAGTTTTCAGTTTTCCTTCTAATTTTGGCTAAATTTGGTTTGTTGATACAAAACCTTTCTAATTTCATATAATCAAATTATCCATTTTACTTCCCATTATCCTCTCTCTTTCTTCTTTGGTCATAAACTCTTTCTTTATCCATCAATCAAACAGGTAAATTTTCCCATGCTCCCCTAATTTACTTATGCTATCATCTTTTATGTCTAAATCACTTATCTATTTTGACCTTATCTTAGTATATAGTATAAGATGCTGATCTATGCCTAGTTTCTGCCAAACTGCTTTCCAGGTTTCCCATAAATTTTTATCAGATGCTGAGTTCTTGTCCCCAAAACTGATATCTTTGAGTTTATCAAACCCCATATTTCAAAGATCATTTACTACAGTGTATTGCATACCTAATCTATTGCACTGACCCACTACTCTATTTCTTAGTCGGTATCAGACTTGAGATTATTACCACTCTCTAAGTTTTAAATCTGTTACTGTTAGGCTGTTTTCACATTTTTTTTCTTTGATTCCCTTCATTTTCTTGACCTTTTGTTCTTCCAGATGAAATATTATTATTTTTTCTAGCTCTATAAAATAATTCTATGGTAATATGATTAGTATGTCACTGAATAAGTAAAAAAACTTAGGTAGAATTATCATTCTTATATTGGCTCAGTCTAACCATGAGCAATTAATATTTCTCCAGTTGTTTAGATCTGACTTTATGTGAAAAGTGTTTTGTAAATGTGTTCATATAGTACCTGGGTTTGTCTTGATAGGTAGACTCCCAACTGTCTATTTTTATTTTAAATTGAATTTCTCTTTCTATCTCTTCCTGATGGGTTTTGTTAGTAGTATATAGACATACTGATGATTTGCATTTGTTTATTTTGTCCTGAAAATTTGCTAAAGTTGTAATTGTTTCAATTAGTTTTTTAGTTGATTCTCTAGACTTCTCTAAACATATTATCATATCATTTGTGGGGCAATAGTTTTATTTCCTTGTTGCTTATTCTAATTCCTTCAGTTTCTTTTTCTTGTCTTATTATTACGGTAAGCATTTCTGGTATAATATTGAATAATAGTGGTGATAATGGAAATCCTTGCTTCACCCTGATTTTATTTGGAAGGTTTCCACTATCCTCATTACAGATAATGTTTGCTGATGATTTTAGATAGATACTACTTATCATTTTAAGAAAGGCTCCATTTATTCCTATGCTTTCTAGGGTTTTTACTAGAATGGATGTTGTATTTTGTCAAATGCTTTTTCTGCATCTATTGATATAATCATATAATTATTTCCTGTTTTTGTTATTGATATCATCAGTTATGCTGATAGTTTTTCTAGCATTGAATCGGCCCTCTATTCCTGATATAAATTCCATCTGGTTATAGTGTATGGTCTCTGTGATATATTGTTATGATCTCTTTGTGAGTATTTTAGTTATTTTTGTTTGCATTGATATTCATTAATATTAAAGATTATCTGTTTATAATTTTATTAATGCCTATATTTTTCTTTCTTTGTTTTTGTTTTACCTAGTTTAAGTATCAAAACCATATTTGCATCATAAAAGAAATTTGGTAGTACTACTTCTTTATCTATTTTTTCAAATAGTTTACACAGTATTGGGATTAATTTTTCCTTAAACATTTAGTAGAATTCACTTGTAAATTCATCTGCTCCTGGGAATTTTTTCATAGATATCTTGATCAACTAATTAATTTTTCTAAGATAAGATCATTTTAAAATCCTATGTCCTCTTCTGTCAATCTGGACAGTTTATAACTTTTAAAAATATTCATCCATTTCACTTAGGTTGTCAGTTTTACTCACATGTAATTGGGCAAAATAACTCCTAATAACTACTTTACTTTTATCTTCATTGGTGACACATTCACTTTTTTCATATAGGTAATTTGGTTTTCTTCTTTTTAATGTCAAATTAAGCAAACATTTATCTCTTTTACTGGGTTTTTTAAAAATAAAATCAGTTCCTTGTTTTATTTATTAGTTCATTTTTTACTTTCAGTTCTGTTAATCTCTCCTTTAGTTTTCAGTATTTCCATTTAGTGTTTAAATAGGGAGTTATAATTTCTTCTTTTTCTAATATTTTTGGCTGTATGTACAATTTATTCTCTCTTTTACTGACAAACATGTTTTGAAATATAAAATTTCCCCAAAGTACTGCTTTGATTGTATCTCACAAATTTTGGAATGTTGTCTCATTGTTGTCCCTCTCTTTTGAACCCTAAGATACTTCAGCCACTCACTGGAACCTTCTCTTCCCCATATAATCACATACACACACACACACACACACACACACACACACACACACACACACACACACACCTCCACTCTTAACCTACATCATCTCCATTTTACAATTAGGGCTATTTTTAAATAAGAGGACTTCCCTCAGTTTCATTTCCCCTCCTGAGAGGTCTTCAGTTGTATAGAGGATTCCTTCATAGGTGAAGATTGGGCTTAGTGGGTAGATGGCCCAGAAATTTTCTTATTCCCTGAAGCTGAGTATGGATTCTGAAATATTAGGGTCATGAGGAACAGCCTCAGTTCCATTCCTAAGACAACAGGGATCCTGAGGAGCAGGATCTCTTCTGATCCTAAAGGAATGGGGACCCTGAAGAGGAATACCAATTAAAATCCCAAGGGACAAAGGACCCTTCCTGAGTAAAGAACAAAGTGCAGAACAGGACCATTTTTCCAGATTAGTGGGTCGATGAGCTTGAAGGTGCTGAATCTATGCTCCTGTGATCTCTTCCAATACTCTTTGTGGTGCCCAGTGCCTACTTGTATTAGGATGAGGGTTCTATTATATATATAAATAGGATCCTATTAGTCCAACTTTCCTATATATGGTAAGGACTAATTTCTTCTATGTTTAATGTTTTAAATGTCAGTTTAAAAAATAATCAAGTTTCCAACATGGTCAATGAGCATGAAGATTAGAAGCCATTGTGTCTAAGGGAACCCAGGCATTTTCTTATTCCCTGAAGTTGCCTATGGATTCTGAAATCCTTTGATGATGTGTGTGGTCAACAATGACTGCAGGCCATCTTGAAGGAAATGGGAGCTGGTGCAAAATCATACTTCATCTTTCCCAAAGGATTTTCCCCCAGTGGAATTAACTGAATTACTCATGGAACACAAACTGGAGACATTTTGAAAGAAACATAAGGCAATTATCAGGTTGGCCAGAGTCATTCTTTGGGGGTTATGCTATAGGATGGAATTGGTCAGAGAAACCAAGACAACTACAGCTGGCAAATCAAACAGAGCAGAGATTGCTGTTACTGCCTTCTCTATCATGGATAGCTTCCCTCTCTGTTTAAATGATCACATACCCACACAGACAACAGATACAGGGATGCCAGTGTATAATGTCTCTGAAGTGATCATAGGATAATACACCTAGAGAAGGAAGGTCCCTTAGAGACCATCCAACATAACTCTCCATACTAACTGAAGCAAACAGGCTAAATGACTGGCCCAGGGTCACCCAGTTAGTAAAGGTCTGAGGCAAAATTTGAGCACAAGTCTTCCTGACTCCATATACCACCCTCTATCTACTATGCCATGTTGAATCATAACCAAACCCCGATGGACCCAGTTGGGTGGCTGGAACCAACCATGGTAGGGTCTGCCATATGCATTGAAAACCCCCCTTGAATCTCAGGCCTTTGTGGGAGTCTCTTAAGCTTGTTCCTTTTTGAAACCAAGTATAAGCCAGGGCCAGGTTTCTGATTAAGTCAGAATGGACAGCTTCCCATCCAGTCCTTGAGCCCCAAATGATATCCTCATATACTTCTAACTACCATTGATCATTCAGTCAGCAGTCATTTATTGAACATTTACTCTGGGCCTCAGCAGGGATTTTGCTCAGTACTAGGGCTACAAAGACCAAAGTGAGACAGGAGCTTACTTTCTATGGTGCAGAAATAATAACATCATATATAATAAGACTATATGAAACATACATGCAATGAACCCAAGGCATTTTGAGCAGGGAGGTTCAAGAAGTAGCCTTGCACAAAGACTCAGAATCATAAACTGTTAGAACTAGAAGGAACCTTATAATATTTAATATTTTTAATATTTTTACTGATAAGGAAACTGAACATAGAGCTAGGAGGTGGCTAGGTGGTCCAGTGGATAGAGCACTGAACTTGGAGTCAGAATAGATCTGGATTTGTATTCTACTTCAGATAATTAGAAGTTGAAAAACTCTAGGTAAGCCACTTAACCTCTGCCTGCCTCAGTTTCCTCATCTGCAAAAGTACAAAAATATATGTAAAGTGCTTTGGAAACCTTATAGTGCTATAGAGATGCTCCTTATTATTAAGAGTCTGGCTTTTCTCATTGCTTAGAGGCAGCAATATGGCATTTTGGGTGGAGAACCAGTCAGCTTCTGAATCAGGAAGACCTGAGTTCAAGTCCCACCTTTGATACATACAGGCTGTGTGACTAAGCAAGGCTCAACAAACAGCTCAGAGCCCTGGACAACTCTAAAGACTCTACTTGACAGATCCCTATCAGAAGTTCCTGATACCAATGACAGAGGTCACCTCTGAAGCCTATCTACCCCTCATACCCAGCACCAAAGCCAACTAGTTATACACTGCTCCTTCACCTGCTTCACCATTTTCCCAGTACTTATCCTGGTTTTGTATCTTCAGAAATCTCTCAACATTAACTAGAAAAATATTGGTGCATTGCCTGATTTGGGGGGGATGGGTTGTCAGGCAGTAAGATCACTTGTAGTTTGTAATGTTTTTGTTAGTTTAAGAGTTAAATTTTTTACCATTTCAATTTAGAAAGTCTTTCATCCACAGGATGTGGTATAGAAAAGAGGACTCCACACTTGGAGTTAAGAGCCTGGGCATCAAATTTCACCTCTAATGCTTACTAGTAGTATGACCTTATGCCAAGTCACTTAACCTCTCTGGGACTGTTTCCTGGTCCATAAAATGGACTTGCTGGATTCTAAGATTCCTCCCAGCTCTAAATCAAGGATTCTTCCTTCCCAAGGATGATTTTCACCAATTGACACGAACATAGTTTTAAAGCTGGAAAGGATCTCAAAGGTCTCATCTCTATGTCCTATTGATTCAGTTTTAGGAAACTGAGTTCACAGACACGTTAAGTGAATTTTCTGCTGGCTTAGAGGTAGTAAGTGCCAGGACCTACAGCATTCTCTCCTCTCTGATATATCTCTTCAACCAACTTTTTCTGTCTCGCTCTGTCTCTTTCCCTCTTCTCTCCCTCCGTCTCTTCCTTCCTTTCTTTCTAAATTACTTGTAAATGAACACCTTTTCACTCTATATCTGGCCAAGTTCTCTTTCAGCCTCATCTCATGTGCTTTTGGCTCCCGCGAGGGAAAAAAGTAAACCTCCAACAGTTGCTGCTCTGAGGAAACAGGTTTACAGATTTTCATATGCCAGCCAAAAAAAATTATTGGCTTGATTTGGTTGCCAACCAATAGGCAGAAGCAAAGATGGGAGATTTCCAAGTGCATTTTGCACCCCGGAGCTGGTTGGAGTCTTCCTTTCGCTGGTGATTGGCTGGATGTCAGCTTCCAGACGCCTGCAGTGATGCTGCAGTCTGTCACCAGACAAACTGCTTTTCCTTTTCCAGCTCATGCTTACTCCACAAGATGTCTTTGGAAAGTTTTCTTGCATTTGAGTAGTGGTTTTCATCATAGAAGAAAAGATTTCGCTTTAGGAAAGATGAAATATTGGGGCCTTTCTGTCCTCTTTTAAGAATTGGCAGTAAGGGGTTCCAAGACTCGAGACACTTTTAGGTTTTGTAATTTAAAAAACTTCCCAGATTTTCCTGAAAATGTATAATAAAAAACTGATAAAGCTCATCTGAAAAGTAACCAAGAATGGTATTCATTATTTAATTACGCAAACGGAGTTTGTCACATCACTCCTCATAAACTGGAAAAGTAGTGTTCCACGGTGGTTAGAACTTGGAATTGTAAATATGCAGGGTTAGGCTCTGCTTCTGATGCTTCCCAGATGTGGGACCATGGACAAGGCCCTCCAGATGGGTTACAATCTGTTAAAAGAGGGGAGTTCCCACACCAACTAAAATCATGTCTATTTTAAGTGGCTTTGGATCGTGAAACAATGCAATCCTAAAAGAATAAAAACTTCACATAGCTCAGAGAGGTGGGTGTAAGCAAGCTGTGCCATATGGACACTGGGGACTTGCACATGTGCAATAGCATTAAAGATATTCTAAAGGACATAAATGACATGGAAAGATCATCGTTGCTTGCTTTTGTATACATGCATGTATGTAGGTATGTGCATATATGTATTGGCGTATAAATTTATTTATTTATACACGCATTCACACACATATAAGAAGCAATTCTATACATATAGAAACCTTGTGAAATATGTGATATGGTTATTCTCTTTTTACAGCTGAAGGTAGATTGATATAGTTATAGAATATATATTTATATGTATATATACATATATGTACCTACATAGGTACATAGATACATGCACATATACATGCATTCTGTAATTACTTGTGTATATATCATTTCCTGCCAGTAGAATATAAGCTCCTTGAAGGCAAGGCCTGTTTTGTCTGCTTGCCCTGGCTTCTTGCTCTTGTTAATCTACCCACTCATCTGGGACCATAGTCTGGTTCTTAGACACTTATCAGATTCAACTGTGTGTTCCAGGTCCTTGTTTGTGGTTCTTCAATCATTTTTTCAGTCATGTCCAACTCTCCATGACCCCATTTGGGGTTTTCTTGGCAAAGATACTGGAGTGGTTTAGCCATTTCCTTCTCTAGCTCATTTTATAAATGAGGAAAGTGAGGCAACAAGGTTAAGTGACCTGCCTAGGGTCACACAGCTATTAAGGGTCTGAAGCTGGATTTGAACCTAGGCCTTCCTGACTGCAAGCCCAGTGTTTTATCCACCATGCCACACAGCTGTCTAACTCTTTATTTACAATCTCATTTACCTTATTAAATTGTATGGTTCTAGGTTCTTGAGGGTAGAGGCTGAACCTTCTTTATCTTTGTAAAGCAGGTGCTTAATTTGCTCTCCTCTCTCTCTCTCTCTCTCTCTCTCTCTCTCTCTCTCTCTCTCTCTCTCTCTCTTTCTCTCTCTCTTTCTCTCTCTCCCTTCTTTTCTCCCTTCTATATCCATCTTTCCCCCAGAGTTGCCAAACATGTAACATCTCTCTTTTCTCTTTTCAACTCCAGTGGTTCCCTATTGCCCGCAGCTCTTTATAACCAGACTCCTTCCTATCTTTCTGGTCCTTACTGTGTTCCTATTTTTGATTTGATCATCCTGCCTGGCTTACTCTTCCACACCTGGAGATCCAGCTCTCATTTTCCCACCTTCGCACTGGCTGCTTGGGGGCTCAAATGAAGTGCAACTTGCTGCTCCTCTCTGAGCTCAGAGCAGGATTCCCAGTGCAGCTTCAGTTGGAGACACTAGTGCTGATGGACCAGCTTGCTCCATGATCTGTCACCACCTGGGCAATGTGCTCTCTTCATCCATTGGAAAGAACAGAGCAGCTAAAAGGAAACGTTTGTCAAGCAAACTACTTGCCCTGATTCCCTGCCTCACACAGACTCACAAAAGAGAGAGTTCCAGACAGAGAGGCCAGCTTTTCTCAAGGCTCCATCGTCTGGCAGCACATTTTGTTTTGAAGAATGAGAGGTTGTCCTAGAAACAGATGACTCTTTAAACAATGTAAAGAAATTAATATGGAGTGGGGGAGGAAAATGACAACAGGAAGAAAGGAGAAAAGAATTTGAGAGAGAAAAAAAATAGAGAACAGAAATCAATGAATCAGAGAGACAAGAAAGGCATTGTTGGTACTACAGCATTAAACGTGGTTTATATTTTTAAAAAATACACTAAAAAGCAAAACAAAAAAAATCAACAAGCCATACATGGCAGACTCAGAGTTTCATATGAAATCCTCTTTTTCTTACCTTTGTTATGGAAATGCTCGTGTTTGTTGATGACTGTCATGTTGATTAAATATTATTTTAAAAAGAATCCAACTAGCCAGCCTAAGGACACCAAGGGCAGCTAGGAGGAACAGTGGATAGAGCTCTGGGCCTAGAATCAGGAATTCTTTCTGAGTTCTAATCTGATCTCAGACACTAACTAGTTGTGTGATTCTGGGTAAGTCACTTAACCTTGGGTACCTCAGTTTTCTTATCTGTAAAATGAACTGGAAAAATGAATGGCAAACCACTCCGATATCTTTGCCAAGACACCCCAAATGGGATCATGAAGAGTTGTACATGTACTGAAAAAAATGACTAAATAACAACAATTAACCAACATGCATTTATTAAGCACCTGTCCTAGGTGCTAAGAATACAAAACCAAGCTTGAGATAGGCCTTGTCTTACAGTCCACCAGGAGAGACAAAATGGACACAACTAAATATATCCAAAATGAGTGCAATGCAGTTGAGAACAGGCAGGCCTTAGTATTTGGAAAGACCAGGAAAGGAAGGGGCCAATCGATCAGTCAATAAACGTTAAGTGCCTATTATGTGAAGAACCAAAGGCAAGTGTGGTCTTAAATGCAAAGTTGTATGATTACTAAGGCGGTAGCATTTGAGGGAAAGCAAGAAGGCTTCTGTTTTCCCATTCCTGTGACACAGGACTTTCAATTCTACTTCTGTAGCTAATTTTTGGGGGGAAGAGTCCCTCTTTTAAAGTGCTTGTTAATTTTAAAATTATTTTAAAATTAAATTAAAATTCTGCTGAAAGGACTAACATATTAAGTCACTTGCTCCAAAATTATGGTAACTGGCATGTACACAGCATCTCAAAAGTCTTAGTTCAATTTAAAGCTATTAGCCATTCAGTTATTAAAGCTGAAGACTGCACTAAGATTTTTGAGACATCCAGCATAATAGCACTGTGAGATTTAGGAAGTATTTTCTATCCATTCTCTCATTTGAGCTTGACCATACCTGGCAATACCTGGAATTCTGGCCATTTTATGAAGACACTCACTTTCTAGGTGAGGATACTCACAGAGATGAAAAGACTTGCCCAGCTTAGTAAATGACCAACTTAATATTTAAATGTAGATTTTTTTGTCTGTTCTCTGGAGTCTTCTCCTGAAAGATTATGTCTTTGCAAACAAGCTTTCTTTCTTTTTGAAACTCTATGGACTTTTTGCTTTTGTGATTGCCAGAGTCTCAGCAGGTCTGTTTGCCTTTCTTTTGATGACTGCTGCCTTCAAACCTTTGGAGTTCATTGGCTTCTAGGGAAACCAGGTGGGAAACTCAGTAACATGAGAGAAATGAAGTAATGAGGCCATATCTAGATGGCCATGGGTCAGAAAAAGAGAAAACCAGAGGGTAAACAAAGGGAGAAAGGAGATCCAGTTGGATGGATGAAAAGAAGATCACTTGAAAAGCTAAGACAGCTGAAGTCGAAACTGATAGGACAGAGTTTCAAGATAATTGACCTTCATTTTTAAAGGATATGTACTCCAAGAGAAATCTCAAAGAAAGCCCAGATTTGACAAGCTCTCCAATGGGGGATGGAGGCAGAATGACATCAAAATGGAATAAAAAGCTTTATTAACAAAACCGTTTACAAAAATGTAACTTTTTAAGCTGACAAATACAGTAACAAGGAATAGGAAGAGACTATAGAAATATGTCCATAATGAATATATATAATATACATATACATACCATTTCTGTAGCTATATAGAGACTAAAATTGAATATTGTGGTTAATAAATATATAATATGTATGTGTAGATAGAAATATATAAAATTTAGTGTGACCTGGAATTGGTGAAATTCAGGAAAGTAAGAAGCTTCCTAATGCCACATAAAATAGTTAATGATGTGTCTATGGTTAGACTTATGCAGCCCTTTGTCTCTTGTACATTCAGCTTCTAAAAACTATGACTTCCAAAGAAGGTCTTCAAGCTTTTCAGGTCCCCTCTCCCCATACTTTGGTGGATTAGCCATCACACAGGGTTGGTCATCTATCCAGCAAGGCAGATCATAGTCTATCCATGCCAACCCATCTTTTGCTACTCCTGCCCACACCCTCAAGAGATAGAGAGAATAGGGACTTCACCCAATGTGCTTGGGTGGGGAGGCTTGCTCAAATTCTCTGGATATTATGGTGGAACCATTGGAGCAGGTGGCAAGTCATCAGTAATACTTCCTTCTTACTGTGCAATCAGAGCATCTTTTCCCTAGTCACTCATTTTGCTGATGGCTTCCTTTGCATCACCTTTCCAGTGTAGTTCCTCATTTGTAGTAGGTAGCCCCCTGCTAAATATTGTTAGCTAGCAATTAAGTAGTGCTTCACATATACTGGCTCACTGGCTCTTACAGCAAACCTGTGAGGAAGTGTTATCCTCACTTCAAAAATGAGAAAACTGAGTCTGATAGAGTTTAAGTGACATGACTAGGGTCACATAGCTAGTAAGTGTCTGAGATAGGATTTGATCTCAAATCTCTTTGAATTCTAGTCTGGTACTCCATTGATGATGCTTCCTAGCTGCCTTACCTATTTACACCCACTGGGTGCCTCTGCATCATCTTTTGATGATTCTCAACCTCAGTTCTTGAGAAATTGGTATAATCTATGATTAATAGTCATATAATATCACCAAGATAATATGGATGTTTTTGGTACCTGCTCTTGTTTACTTTTAGTTGAATATTCATGATATCCATGGCACTATTCCAAACACAGTACCAGTATAGTCTCAACTGAAAAGTTCTACCAACATTCTAATAACAGATATTTGCTGTTGTTGTTTAGCCAGTTTTTAGTCAAGTCCGACTCTTGGTGACCCCATTTGGGGTTTTCTTGGCAAAGATACTAGAGTGATTTGCTATTTTATTCTCTGGCTCATTTTTACAAATGAGAAAACTTAGTGGAACAGAGTTAAGTGACTTGCCCAGGGTGACACAGCTAACAGTTGTCTGAGGCCAGATTTGAATTGATATCCTGCTGACTCCAAATCCAGTTCTCTACTCTGAACTTGTCGGGAGTCAGGAGAGACCTAGGTATGAGTCTTTGTTCAGATACCTGCTAAAAAGCCTTAGAGTTAAAAGTGAGTGAACTAACACTTACTGGAAGGATACCCTGAAGCAAGGGTCATTCTAGAGTGCTAACTCCTGGTGCTTTTGGCCACAGCGACAGCAGGTCCTCCATCTACCCCAACCCCAGATTGGATGAGTCCATCCAACAAAAAGCTGAGAATGTACGAGTGGCTATTAGAGCCAACACTGATGACTCTAGTGACTGAAAGACGTGTGGCAAGGGGATTATTATTTGCCCCAAAGAAGAGTGAAATAGAAAAATACTGTTACTACCCTCACAAAATTTCCCAGGGCAGTCTTGCCCAAAGTGCCTTAATGGGAGGCAGGGGGACAGGAGAGATGCAATTTATATTATCTCCGGGAAGGCACTGCCTGAGTCAAGAGATACTCAAGACTACTAAATAGTAACTCGATCAGAAATGCAAGAATTCAGAACATCGGTATGTGTCTATTATACAGGTAGTTAATAGAATTAGCCTAATTACACCATGCTACCAACACAAGCAGAACAAGGAAGACTCTGATTAAATTAAGCACTGATTACCTAAGTTATTGTATTTCTTTAAATCTTGCTCTAATTATGCATCACTTTCTTGACAATTGGCAGTTATTAAGTATTCTACTATGCTAGTTGTTTTATCAAAAAGTTAGGTTTTATTTTTAAAACTATGTGACCAGATCATGTGCTATACTCCTGCTCTTGGTGTTAGGAGCTATTATCCATGCCTGAGAAAAGCAAATCCGTTGGTACTCATAATCATAAACCAAGCACCATCATGCCCCCAATAGCAGCTAATTGAGTTACTGGCACAAAACAGAAGAAGAAGCACGCAGTTTCTGTTGGGTTGGTCCCATAAATCTAAACCTCCAAAGTGACAGCCAACATCTCCTATAGTGAGAATCCCAATCCACTCCCCCTCTCTAGAAAAGGACTTGGTAAGGTGTTGAAAAGGAAAAGGGAATAGATTTGGTTCCAGAGCTCCAACATGGAAGGCAGTGAGGACTTGGACAATGCTATAAAAGTGGCTAAGGGTGGCCTACTTTGCTTAGAATAAAAGTACATACTACAATGATTTGCCTTGAGGAAATAAAAACACATTCCCAAATATTGCACTTTGAGCATGGAGGAATTCATTCTTTGAGTTTAATGGTGTCTTCCATCAATACTTTGGTGGGAAGGTCAGCTGAGCCTCTAGTTTCATACTTTTCTCTTACTGAGACTTTAGGCTGACTTCTTTGTCATGAATCTTTGAAAGCATCAATGACAGGAGTGAATAGTGAGTTTATTTCTTTGATGCAAATGCAAGTTATGTATGTTTTTAAAAATCACTTAGCCAGAAACAAACTCTTCACTTTGCTATTTGCATAAACGGGTAGAATAACCATTTCATAGCCTGCTAGAGGAAGCTTTACAGAGCTAATCTCCTGAGGGCATCTATTTTCAGTCAGTTCATCAGTCAGTCAACAAGCATTTAGTAAGTGCCTGCTATGTGCTAAGCACTGTGCCTGTCATACTACAAATCATCTGTAATGTTTGACCCGAGGTCATAAAGATGAGAGTGAAGGTGTTGGTGTCCAGAGACCTACTCAGTGAGACCTGGTTTCCTTATCGGTAAAATAAGGGGGTGGGATTAGATATCCTAAAGTCCCTTTCAGCTGTAAGTCTTGTGATCTGACTTCTGTACAAAAGCTCTCCATGCCGTGTCTTTGTCTAGGTCTATACTCACAGACTGTGGGCATTTAATAAACTTCAAATAATGATAACCAAGGAGACTTGGAAGCACCAGCAGGGGGGAGATAATGTGACTCATTCAATACAAAATTCTCCTGCAGCTTCTCACCCCCGGCCCCTTGCCAGCCATTTGTCATCTACATGACAAAGCACTCCCTTTAAAAGGAAATAAATCCAGCCCAAAGGTTTGCAGTTTTAAATCAGTGACAAAATAACAAAAGGCTAATCAGGCTTTTCTGCCCTTCTCTCTATTACGACTTTGTTCGGGAGAAAGCAGCTAACACCCTTAGGGAGCCTAAAGGCTGGCCCCAGCTTAACGGGGCTATTTTCCCCAGGTACCATTGCCCAAGGGTATGGCCTCCTCTTGTCCTGGGCCATCCTGCGCTCTGCTCTGGATCTCAGCACCTGCAGACCCAGCCTGTAACACAGCACGTACATACAGCATGAGCAAGCTGGAAAGGAATTTTTCTGCATCCTCCTTCTGCTCCCACCATCAGACCCATTTCATAAGGGGAAGTAGAAAAGTTTCCCTCCCTCCTCTGCCTCTTACCTCCTCTGCCATATAGGAAGATCATAGGAACAGACTACTCAGAGAGGAAGGACTCTTAGAGTTCTTTTCATTCAGCTCCCTTATTTTCCAGATGATAAACCAAGGCCCAGAACAGTCAAACTCATCCAAGGTCATGCAAATGCCAAATAGCAAAGCTGAGATCTGAACAAGGAACTGGATTCACTGTAAATTCTCCCTCTCCCCGCTAGCCTAGCCCATGAAGCCCCCAATTGTGAGGGTGGGAGTGAGGAAGTGTTTCATTTGGTGGGAGCTTTCCTTTGACGAACTTCCTGGCTCTTCTCCAAATGATAGTGAGAAAGACTAAATTAGATATGAGGCTGTTGTGCTTTCTTTCTTTTCAGGAAATCCTCTTTTGCCTTAGGACTAAGACCCTGGTCCCCAAAACTATAAAGTCAGCAAGAATTGAATCCAGACAGTATTGATTGAAGCTGCTGTTGCTATATGCCTTTGGTTCCCTCCACCCTCCCCTTATCCCTGGGAACCTGGCTTCCCTAGACCACGATGGTGCCAGGAAGTGTGGACAGCAGTGACACAGAAAAGAGATGTGGAGTGATGCTGCTGGGGCTATCAGTCTGGTTAATGACCTCTGCATCTTTGTTTGGAAGTACTAATTTCTTGAGGCTTAAAAAAAAAAGATGAATTTCCCTCCCTCTTACTCCAGTGCTCTTGACTCCTTTCGATCAACATGTGTACAAACTAGAGAGTTTTCTATCAAAGCCATATTTGATTAATCTAATCTGGGCACTAAAAAAGCTAATGTCTGAACACTTTTGCTTAACAGCTCAAAAACACCATTCTTCACTGTTGGATAATTTCACAGTGATTGAATATGCTCTCCTCCAACTTCCCAAATGCAGGCTCTCCCAGGACAAGAACAATCTGTACACATCGGAAATAGGAGAGTAATATTTGGTCAAGCCTTACATGGAGGGTAGTATCCAGGATGCAACCAGGGAAGTTTCTGAACCAGCAGGGCCATTGGGAGCTCTTGTTCCTTCTTTGTGGCATTTCCAGAGGTGCTCCCTATCTGCTGGCGTGTAGTCTGATCAGTCCCTTTCCTAAGAAATGCCGAAAACCCAAGACTGCCTCTGGAGAGGCCAGGGCAATAGGATGCAGGATTGCCCGCTGGATAGAAGCACCTCTTTTCTAACCATGTTTTAGGATTCATTCCTGGTTCAGAAGCAATTAGCAAAGATGAGAAGAGATATACACTGAGTTCTGTTTCTTAAGTGACCATTTTTGAACTTGAATCAGTTAGGCATGGAAAACCTCTCTGAGAGGGGCCAACCCAATTCCCAGGGTGTCAGAATGTGGGCCAGATCTTGATACATTTTGTCAACAATCAGGTCTTGAAGTGGATGGGACTTCAGAAGCTATTCAGAAGCTATTCATGGACTAAGAAACTGAGGACTAAGTAGGTTAAGTTAAGACCAAGGTCCCACAGGTAACAAATATTAGAGCCATGATTTGAAACCAGGTCCTCAGTCTGTTGAAGCTGCGTTCTTTTCTACTTTAGTGCCCTGCCCTCCCATGGCACCAATACGTTTGGCAACATGGTCTGGGAGTTTCCTATGTAAATGGTGACCCAAGTTGGAGCTTGGGTTTGATTCCAGGACACGTTGATTTTTTTTTTTAATTGTGTATACTTAGCTACTATGAGACTTTACAGGTTTTGAGGCCAGCAGAAGAAAACAACATGTCCCAGGATTTAGCACCACAAGGTGAAGCCCTGCAGTGTGTCCGATCTTATCCAACACCCATTCTCAGTGCAGGAATCTTCTTTTAAGCATCCAATCATTCAACTAATGACCAACAGTTTGTTAGATACCTACCATGTACCAGATGCTACACAAAATGCTGTGGCTACAAAGACTTCATGTAACATACATTCTGTGGGGATAGATGTGTGTATCCATTAAGTATATACAAACTATTCAAAACGAATTCCAAGGATGGTGTAGACAGTAGCATCTAGGTATCAGAAGGGTCTCTCAAGTGTTTGAATGGAGCTTGGAGGAAGCTAAGAATTGGAAGTGGGAAGGGAGCGACTTCCAGACAAATCTAGAGGAAGTTTATGGGGTCACAGGATGGTGGCTCCTCCTGGAAGGAAGCTCTGAGATCATCTAGTCTGACCCACTCATTTTATAGAAGAGGAAACTGAGGCCCAGGAAGATTAGGAGATTTTTCCAAGGCCACACATGGGAGGAAGAGAGGCCACATGGGAAAATAGAATACTAGCTTACAAGCCCTCTTGGGTTCAAAACTTGTTGGGTTCAAGTCTGGCTTCTGACACATACCGACTGTATTACTCCATACCTGGGGAAGTCACTTATTTCCCAATGGTTTGAGCAACTGTCAGATCATAAATTGCAGTAAGGTGCTGGCCTGCATTGGTAGAAGGATTTCTTCCCCTATTCGCTCCCTACACCAATAAAATCACAGATAGGTACAATCCTTATTCCTGTCCATGCAGGTCCCTGGTCCTTGTACTTTTCTCACCATTCTCTACTGACATTCCACAGGGATGTCTATTGTCCTGTCCTGTGTTGAACTTTTTATCATGGATTGGTTAAGACAAAGAAGGCATGTTTGTCACATTTGCAGCAGACACAAGCTGAGAGGAACAATTAATTTGTTAGATGGCAGAATCAGGTTTTAAAATAAATCAGGACTCTGGGCCAAATCTAGCAAGATGAAGTCCTACCTTTAGAGTAAAAAACTTTAGGAGATAATTCATGTGAAAAAGACTTGGAGGTTTTTAGTTGACCAAAAACTCAATGCAAATGGCAGAGGAAATGGACCTGGGATTTTATTGGATTGGGAAATTCCCAGGGAAAAACATGCCATGGGAGGCACCTTCTCTACAAACTCCATAGTCTCAGACTATTCTGAAAGTTGCTTAGAGCACTGAGCTATGTGACTTTCCCAAGGTCTTATAGCCAGTATGCAGCAAAAGCAGGAAAGGGACTCAGAGATTTCAAGGTCCTTTTCTACCCACTGAGTTGTCTTTCCAGGAGGGACAAGGCTACTTCCCAACACCTCTCTGCCCCAAAAAACACCTAAGGGGTAACCAGACTGCATGAAAAGAAATATACTCTCTAGAATTCTGTACCTATTGTAATAATCTGCGAGGATGCTGGTAATGCCTCCTTCCCCACTGATGCAGGGGCACAGCCCCTCAAAGAAGGTTCTTAAACCCTGGACCACATAGACTCTGGGTCCCTTTCCAATCCTGAGACCCTGTGACTTCATGATTTCTTGATTAAGAGGCTGGAAGTCATTTTGCCTCTTCATAGACTCTTTACAATTCCATGGGACAAGATTGATACTTCTTTGTTTTTAAAGAAATTGTGTGTTCAGAGCAATAATATGTGCTGGGAAATGTTAAAGGCTGGCTTTCTGGATAAATGTATGAAATATCACTCTTTGAAATTTAATCTGAATTATTAAGATTTTCTTCATAACTTCTTAAGTCTAGACACTCAACAAAACAATAGATCAAGCCCTGATTTACTATAGAGTTTGCTGATCTCTGAAATGTAAATGCTTACATGAAAAATAGAACAATTAACTCTTACCAGACTGTGTGAGTTGGCTCCAGTTACTCCTGGGGAGAAGAATGTCTTAAAGCACAGACTTGGTTATATCATTCTCTTGTTCAATAAACTCTAATGGCTGTGTATTACCTTGCAAATCAAGTGGAAATATCTACATTAAAGTCCTTCACAAATGGACTTCCAACCTACCTTTCCAGGCTTATGTGCTTCTCCCCTTCACACAGTCCTCAGTTTAGGGAAACTGGACTTCCTCTTTTTCCTTATATATAATATTCTAGCTTTCTCTTTGTCTTTGCACTGGGTCTCCTGTATGCCTGGAATGCATTCCTCTCCTCCCTTTTAGAATTCTTTCAAAGCTGAGCTCTAATATAATCTGCTTTCCTGATGGTGCATTTTCCTCAAAATTACTTTGTATTTATTTTGTACATTTGCTATCTGAACTTATAGTTGTGTGTATGGATATAAAAATATGTGTGTATATACATATATGTTTATGTATACACACATACATGTCTCTTCAGCATGTAAGCATTTTGAGGACAATGAATGTTTCCTCTGTCTCCCTAGCATATGTCCTTTAAGTAGGCTAAAGGTCACTGATTCTTCTCTTGGCTGCTTGGCAAGAGAGCAGATGAGGAAAGGATGAATCTGTAGTGAAGACTTTGTAAAGTAATAAAAACAACATGGTACCTTGGACAGAGCACTGGATTGGGCTCTGGAGGCCTGGGATTAAATTTCAGTTTTGCTATTTAGTATCTGTAGATACTAAAGTAGACTTTGGGCAGTTCCCTTTACTGGTTTCAGGGTCTAGAAGACAAGGGAATTTGGCTTAATCAGTGATCCTGAAGAGTCCTTTCAATTCTAGATGTTAGGAATCTCCAAAATCCACAAAAGCCACTTGTTTGTCAGAGAAACCAGGTAGATTGAACACTGTGCACAACACACTTATTGCCACAATATCTGGACACAATTCATATCAAGTAGTGGCCAAGCCTTTATCCCATGTTGTTCATGGAATCGCAGAGGGAAAAGGGACCTTAGAAGGCATCTGGCCCCATCCATACCTGAGCAAGAATTCCCTCTACCTACAATATACCCAAGAAATGGTTGTGCCGCCTTTGAAGAGCTCCCATGAGGAGCTACCCACAGCCTCCCAGAGCAGTCCATTTCACACCCAAACAACTCTCACCTTACAGACTTCTTTCCTTCCACCAAGTTTAACTTTTGGGGATGTGATTTCAACCACTTGTTTTTAGTTCTTCTGTTTGAGATGAGGCAGAGGGTTAAGTCAACTTGTTGACATTCAACTTGACATCTCAGTTCAGCAAGCATGAACATTGCAATATATTTTTTTGCAAGCTCTCATTGATTTTTGGTCCTTCCATGTTTTGTTTGCTGGTTTGATTCTGTCGAGAAAGGCTGGAGGAGTCATTAGTGCCCTGGTGCTTGCTGTAACTTGGAAAAAGCCCAGGAAATAAATGAACCTAACAATTATGTCAATAGCCTGGTGTTGTCAAAAGCTGTTCTCGGCTAACATCATGATATTCTTAAAGAATTGGTGCCTTTAGATTTGTGAGATGTTTTTCATGTGAAGGCTTTTTCCTATTGTGCCTTCATATTTATAGAAGCAAGCCAGTCAGAAAGTAAAACTTTTTGGCATTCATTTCTTAAGTTTGTTCAAAACATGTTAATGCAAAATGTTAATGCAGAATACTCTCTTTAGTCCTGAGTGGGCTGTAGTCGTTCCCCTCCCCCCTCATTTCAATACATACCATACAAAATCTATATTTCCATTGATGTAGATGATATAGCTTTCTTTCCTTTGGGTATTGAATCAATAAGTTTTCTGGCTCCTTGCGGTGAGGAATTTCTGAAGCTTTTGACTTGTTTGTGCAAAGGATGCAATTCCACAGTTTTTATAGTATTTATCTACAAACCATAGATATGTCACAATTTGTTTCATTGTGGAGAGTTTCCCACATTGGAATTTCCACCATCCTGACAAAAGCCTTTTGTGTATTATGGTTATTTTAGTATATTCTTTCCAAAAAAGTTGTTCTTATAATTGTTTTTCTTCCATGCTTCAAAGATTACTTGTAGAAATGTCATTGATAATGAGTTCACATTTCTGTATGCTTTAATTCTCATCAGATCAAAGAATTATAGATGTGGAAGAGACCTCAGGGGCCATTTAGCCCAATCAAGTCCATCAGTCAATAAGCTTTTATTAAGTACCTGCTGTGTTCCAGGCATTGGACTGAACTGGGATATAAAAAGAAGCCAAAGATGATCCCAGTCCTTAAGGAGTTTACAATTTAATAGGAGAGACAGCAAATACATATAGGCAAGCAAGGTCCATGCAGGAAAACTAGGAAATGGTGAACAGAGGGAAGACATTAGAATTAAGAGGCATGGAGAAAAGCTTCCTATAGAAGGAGGGATTTTAGTTGGGGTTTAGAGAAAGCCAGGGAAGCTGATCTGTGGAGTTGAAGAGATAGAGTATTCCAGGCATGGGAGACTACTAGAGAAAACATCCAGAGCTGATAAATGGAGGCTCTTGTTGTGAACAGCCAGGAGGCCAGCATCACTGGATTGAAGAGCACATGTTGGGGAGTAAGGTGTAAGAAGACTGGAAAGGTGCGAGGTGGTAAAAGGAACTCCCACTGTTACATCACCCATTAGTCAGTGTCTAGTCTTTGTGTAAAGACCTTCAATGGAAGTACCCTACCACCTCTTGAAGAAATCTATCCCACATTGGGACACCTCTAATTATTAGGCAGCTTTTTCTGACATCAAACCTAAATTTACCTTCCATCCATTAGTCTTAGCCATACCCTCTGGGGTCAAATAGATCAAATAAGATTGTTGAGATTTAGGAGTGCTGGGACCCTGAAATAGTGACATATGGGTCCTACCCAAATTAATATGATCCCAGTTATCTTTTAGCCAAAAATAAGGTTTACTAGAATACCAATAGAGGATGGGCATGATTCTAAAACTCCACAATATTGGCCAGACTGAATCTGAACCCTAGGCTAGAATCTGAGCATTTGTGACACTTGTATTGACAAATGGGACAGATTGAATCTGAACACCCCAATGGAGGCAAGAGTGATCTTGTGTCCAGAAAGACTGTGTGGAGAATCTAGGAGTGGCCAAGTGGTTTGGGGTAAGTGGGAGGTAACAGAGAAGAGCCAGGAATGCAAGGAACTTGGAGCACATGGCCAAGGAAGAACAGAGTTTAGATAGATCAAGGGTGCAAAGTAGCTGGGGAAGGGAGGCCCTGAGGTAACAGACAATGGAGAGACTGTGCTAAGGCTACAATGAAGGACCAGCTGAGAAAATTACTGGCATGCATAGCTGCCTCAGGCCGATGTCAGAGTGGGAAAATTCAAAGACAGTTTGAGGTGGGGTGTCCAGAGCCTGCAGACAAATGGTGATGGTGGTGATGATGACGGACATGATGATCCTGGTGATTAATGATGAGGATGATGAGTATGACTTTTGATAACGTTGGTGACGGGATGGGGATGACCAGCATTTACATTAGGCTTCAAGGCGTGCATGGGACTTGACAAATATCACCTCATTTGATTCTCATAACAAACATGAAAGGATATTACTATCTCCATTTTATATATAAATAAAATGAGGCAATAGAGATTAAAAGGCTTTCCCAAGCTCACACAGCTGGTAAGAGTCTGAGGCTAGATTTGAGTTCAGGTCTTCTTGACTACAGGTCTAAAGCTTAATCAACTGAACCGCCAGCTGCCTGTAACGCCATCTTTCACATGACAGCTCTTTAAATCCTTGAAGACATGTGTCTTCATATTTTGGGCTCCTTCCTCAACTTCCATTTTAATTGGCTGGCTGGGTCAACAGATTAGGGTTACCACTACTCTTGGGGTTGGTTCTAGGAGTAACCCTGAAGAGCTGAGTTTCTAGTGCTGTTGCTCATGAATCACCCTTAGAATACTTATTGACAATCTTTATCTAAACTTAATCAGCTTTTTAAAAAGTTGTTTATTAAGACTTTCTACAAAAGAAGAGCTGGTGCAAAATGGTCCCCCTGCCCCAATCTGGGTACATTCTCCTACAAATACAGAGTCCAGGTGAGGAGTGAGCTTAAATTTAGAGTAGAGTGAGAGTAGAGTGAAAATACATACGGCCAAAGGCTAAATCTCAATCCCTGGTTATCGAACCTTCATTGAACCCATACCTATGATTCTTCTCTGGTTCAGGGGACCATGCTTTTGAAGCTGCCTCCTTCCTTAGGGGCTTCTCTATCCATCTTTCTGGGTCTATGATCATGTTTGACTTTTGGATACGTTGTTTGCTATGGATGCCATCTCTCTGATGGTATAGTCAATTGCAGGGAGGGGATGAAAAAGAGTGAAAAAGTTTCTCCTCCTTCCCAAGAGTAATGTCTTCTCATTGGTCTAGATGGAATCCTCTGACTTCAAATCTTTGCCATTGGCCTGGCTGTGCTTGATTTACTTAACAATTGCTGGCATGTCTCTCCCTACTTAAAGCCTCAAGGCTAGGTTGCTTATTTTGTTAGCCAATTACAGTGTTCCCCTTCTTGACTCTATTAAAGAATTCACACTTGATAAAGGGTAACAGGGTGCGGACAGTCTTGCTTAGACATTAAAAAAACCATTCTATTGATTAATTGATAGAAATTGAAATGTAAGGGCCGCTAAGCAGCACAGTATATAGAATGCTAGGTCTCAAGTCAGGAAAACTCTTTTTTCATGAATTCAAATATGGCCCCAGACACTTACTAGTTGTTTGACCCTTGGCAAGTCATTTAACCCTATTTGTCTCAGTTTCTTCATCTGTAAAACGAGCTAGAGAAGGAAATGAAAAACTGTTCCAGTATCGTTGCCAAGAAAACCTCAAATTGGGATCACAAAGAGTCAGACACGACTGAAATGATTGGATCACAACCAAGAGATGTGGAACCTCTGTCCCTTACACACATACCATTTTCCCTCATCCACCAGAAACTTTCTTGCCTCTAGAATAAGCATCTCTAGCTTCTTCAGTTGAACCTCCTGCTATGAAGTCAAGGACCTTTATCATCCTGGTCTCCTTCCTTCGGACATTCTCCAACTTCTCAATGTCCTTTCTAAAATGTAATGCCCAGAATGCAATGGGATATACTAGATGCAGGATATACAGGGCAGAACCCAGAGGAATATCATCTCTGTCTGCCTGGAGGTGATGACTCTTGTCTGTTGTATCACACTGAGCTCATGGTCCACTGAAACCTCCATATTTTTTTCCATACCAAGTATTGTCTACCCATATTGACTTGACCTTACATTTGTGAAGTTGATGTCTAGAAGGTGCCTGTGACACGTGTAGAGTCCATTTTATTCCCATTTCTTCAGTAGGGGTAACTTGGTAACTTCTTCAGTAGCAGAAGTGAAAGAAGTTCTCTAGGTCCAAGAAGCTAGTACACATTGGAAACCAGGTTGTAGGTTCCCTGACTCTTGGCTCATAACTCCTGCCACTACAACATGCAGCTTAGAACCAAGAGTAAGAACTGATTTTTTCATAGTGCTTTATCTACAGTATCTCCTTTAAGCCTTGCAAGAATCCTGTGAGGTCGATATGCTGAGTTTATTAACATCATATTATTATTTGTAAAAGGATATGGAAGCCCAAGGGAGCCATATTTTTCCCCGGTGTTGCTCAGTCTTTGAATGTGAGCTCCGTAAAGGAAGGGGCTGTTTTTGCTTTTCTTTGTCTCTCTAGGACTTGGCCCAATATGGTCATACAGTCATTGCTTACTAATTGCTAGTAGCCAGCAAGATATGTGGCAAGATTTGAATCCAGTCCCTCCTGACTCCAATTTCCTTAAACACTCAATTGTGATGATATCTCGGATCTTGCTTTATGGTAAACATTCCTAAAGAAAGTTTCACTCTGTGAAGTGCATGTTACTTAAATCTTTAGATCATCAATGCCATCAGGGAGTGACTAAGTGATGAGTAGAATGAAGCATGCATTTGTGTAGACAGATTAGAAAGTAAAGAAACCGACAAAGGCACCTTTCATAAAATCTTCCTCCAAGTCTGCCTTGTAAAAAATTCTAGTGTCCTATTTAGAATGTGCCCTGTAAGCTCTGTCCAAATGGAAAGTCATCAAAGGTCATCCTAAACCAACTGAGCTGTCAACACTTTTAAAGCAAAGCTATTAGCAACACTGATGCTGGATTCCTTCTGACTTTACATAAGACAGTTAAACAGACCCACAAATCCTTGAGAAGATGTCTTTTACACACTCATGCTTTTCAACCTTGTTTGGTAACTGAAAGATGGAGGGAGGAAGAGAAATTCTCCCCTTTGGCAAATGTTTGTTTCTCTTTCATGGGGGAAGCCAGGAATAATTATCCTCATACTTTGGACCAGTCCTTTCTATATGGACAGGGCCAACTTGTCTATTTCACATTGGCATCTCAGTCGCAAATGGGCAGGTTGCTGCATGTCACCTCTAATAAATTCTAAAAATAAAATGAACCGATCTAGTGATGTTATGGCTTGTTCATTTACTTTTAAAAAGTAAAATTTACAATTCAATTTAGAGCAAGGCAGAAATAGCAATGATAACGCTGAAAATGTATTTCTTCTACCAAGACCACAAATCTATTTAAATTTATGTGGGCTACAGTTTTGCTTCTGTATTGTGAGCTAAAGGGCAAATGTCGTAAGACAATAGAATTCACTACAACATCCCTGAAATGATGAAAACTGACTGAGAAAAAAAGAAAAATGGAAGAACTTAGAATCAACATACTTGAATTAAAATCTCACCTCTTATACTTCCTAAATGCAGGACCCAGATTCAGATTCTACCTTTGATGTTCACTAAGTGGCCTTGAACAAGTCACCTATCTTCCCTGGGACTTGGCTCCCCTCATCATTGAATTGAGTGGGTTAGATGAGATGCCTCTTGAGATCCCTTCTGGATTCAGATCTAGACTTCTATGACCCTAAGGTCTCAGTGGAAGTGATTTCACTTTGTCAAGCCTCAGTTTCCTTATCCAGGAAAACAAAATGATAACATTTACACTCTCTATGCTTCACTAGGTTGTGAGAAAAATGTTTTTTAAAGTTTAATGAAATGTGAGTTTTCATTATGTCTCAACAGCTGCTTTTTCTTCTCTAAGCCATGGTGTAGGTGACTGAAATCTTCAATCTTTCGTCCCATAATTTAATCGAAATCAAATTCTTTCTTTTCAAAAATAAGATCTAGAAGCAAAAGAACATTTATTTGTGTTCAGTCATTCAGCTGTCTGACTCTTTATGCCCCTTTGGATCATAGCATGCTAATACTGTTCACAGGGTTTTCTTGGCAAAGATACTAGAATAGTTTGCCATTTTCTTCTCCAGTGGATTAAAGCAAATAGAGCCTGAGTGATTTGCCCAGAGTCACACACCTGATAAGTGTCTGAGGTCAAATTTCAATTCTAGTCTTGCTAACTTTAGGCTCAGCACTCTAACCACTGCACCAGCTAGCTACCTCTGAGGCAGAGGTTAAATAACTCGCCCAGGGTCACACAGCTAGTAAGTGTCCAATACCACATTTGAATTCAGGTCTTCCTGACTCTAAGTCCAGTTCTCCATACCCTAAGCCATCTAGTTGCCCAAGAGATCATTTAATTAATCTTATCATTTTATAGATAAGAAAACTGAGTCTTTGGGAAATTCAATGACTTGCCAAAGTTACCTAGCACCAGGGCTCAGCCTAGGATTTCTCACTCAATGCCATGCTGCCTCCTGTTTGTCATTGATTTGGACTTGCATGTCTTTTCTTAACCTCAAGCTCTACCATGATGACTCATCATAGCATGGAGTTGACCTTGTGTTCCTATCAGCTGTACCAGCAAGTGCTGGCTCTGCCAGGCCCTCAAGCTGTAAAGTTTCAAAAATGGCCACAGTGGTTGTCTGTTTGCCATCCAAGGGCAAAGCTGGTTGTGTTTAGAGAGATTTGTCATAGGAGTATTGCCCATTAATTGTCCAATCTTTTTTTTTGTCCAAGGCAACTCACAAAGACTGACTGCTAAAGCAAAGGTTGAGATCTGTGTTAGTGAAGAACATACCACCCTCAAGAAATCACAAATCCATTAATCAATCAACCAATCAACGACACTTACTCAATAGTATATTGTTATACTATTATCATGTGTCAGGTCTTGTGCCTTATAGGCCCTGAGGATAAAAGCAAATGCAATAAATGAAATAATCTGTGGTCCCATGGAGCTCATGCTCCCATAAGGGAGACAAGGACTTAGAGTCATACGGCTTCATGGCTTTTTATTTTAGAAGAGTTCTCAGCAATCACTTTATTCTGGGGACAAATCATAATTCTAAAGAGAAAAGTTGGTTGGGGAAAGGCAGGACAAGAAATAGTTACAGGGAATATGGACAAGAGCCTCCCCCTAGAAAGTGTCTACCTCTACCACTACCACCACAGCCACCACCACTGTCACCACCACTACTACCATTGCCACCACCACTACTATCATTGTCACCACCATCACTGCCACCACTACTGCCACTACTACCACTGCTGCCACCACTGCCACTACCACCCCTGACACCACCATTGCCACCACCACTACTACCATTGCCACCACCATTACCACCACTACCACTGCCATCATCATCCTCAACACACACATACACTTTCCCTTTTTTTTGGACCTGAGATCAGTGTAGGGAGCTGCCCAGTGAGGAGACTCTCTTCACTAATACAGAGTGACACCAGTTTTATAACATAGTATAACTGAACCAAAAGCAAGATCTGAACCCTGGTCATCCTGATTCCAAGGCCAGTTTTCTGTTTACCATACCACACTGACTCACTGTGAATGTCTCATAAGCTGGACTGACCTCCAACCTATAGATGAAGGTCATCTGACTTCTATTTTCATAGTTGTCTCTATTTTCTCTGGTCACTTTAGTTCAAATTAGTTTCATTTTAATTAGAACAGGCAATATAGTGACGTAATCAAACACATATGGTAGAATTATCAAACATTTGGAATGGTTGCTGGCTAATGATTTCGTGATCTTTACTAGAATATATTTGTGTGTTCATGTAAAAATGTTGTTTTGAGAAGCAGTAACCACCACTATAAGTGAAAGCTAGAGAAATATATTTTGGCTAAATGACCATCTCACCCATTATTTGGTCATACATGGATGAAGACGTTTATGCTACTTCACATGGCCAAATTATCATCAGTAATATGTTGCAGCCTAGTCATAGTCACCATGTGATTGGTCTGTCCCTTCTGGTAGCCACTAGTTGAAATGATTTGGGAATGATAGCACTTAATGCTTGACAGATGTGTGCCACGGGGAGAATATTGGTGTTAAAGGGATTTTTTTTAGCCTAAGCAGCCAGGGAACTTTTGAAGCACTGTCCAGTTTCCTAAACGTGATCCAGTTTTATCTTCTCCGGCTGCTCAGTTCTGGGTCCAGCTCCATGACCTTCATGAGTACCTGACCAGGAAAAATGTACTAATGGACTACCTCAGTGAAAGTGATACTATTTCTAATAGAGTATACGCTCCTTGAGGGAAGAGACTTCTCTCTCTCTCTCTCTCTCTCTCTCTCTCTCTCTCTCTTTCTCTCTCTCTTTCCCTCTGTCTCTTTTTCTTTCTCAATTCTCTTTCCTTGCCTTCCTTTTTTCTTTCCTTCCTTCCTTCCTTCCCTTCTTTCCTTCCTTCTCTCCCTCTTTTCTTCCTTACCTCCTTCTTTCTCTTTCTCTCTTTTATTTCTTTCTCTTCTTCTTCTTTCTTCTATCCTCCCTTTCTTCTTTCTTTACTTTTTTTTCTTCCTCCTTTTCTGCCTCTGTGTTCCCAACATCTAACACAGTGCCTGGCAAATAATAGGCACTTAATAAATGTTTATTGATTAATTTATTTCTATTAAAGCACCTCTTCATCTTTGTGATATGAATTTTGCCTCCACTTTGTTTTAAGTCAAGGTCTTTTAAACAGCCATAGAGCTTATCAATAAGGTTCTACAGCATCCTATGGCTAGATGTAATCATCGGAGGTCTCCGAATGGGAGCATCTGGATGATTTTGCAGTTGATGGAGAACCTCCTCTGTTTGTATTTTCTTTAGTACATTCTCCATGACAGGGTGAACACATCTTTTTATCTTACACTTAATGTTGATATTCAGTAGATACAGAATTATCATCATTTAGGTCTTGAGAGCTCACAGTGAGGACAGATAGCAATTACTTTCTGTTTGAACTAGATACTCCAAGAGTCTTCCCCTCCCAGAATGATACTTTTGTGATGATAAACTAGGCCACTTTCTGTCTCAATTCTTGTCTAGGCCTTATTTATTGAATGGGCATTACCTCAGACAAACTGAGACCAGGAAAGGCCTTAAATCAAAAAGACCAAGGTCACCAAGGCATCCAGGGCTATGGCTGGTCCCAGTTGTTTGGACTCTTGTCTTATCACTGGATTCTGATAATTTCGGAGGAGAGAGTGAGGCAGATGACTTTTCATATTTCTGCCTCACTTAAATCCAATTCACGCTCAAATCAAGACATCACCCGTCTTTCTTACCACTAACCTTGTTCCTTTCCTCTGGGGCTGAGCTTGTTCCTTCCTCTCCTATTCTTGACTCTGCAGGTATTGAGGAACCTTGGGGTGACTCATTACTTACATCACTTTTACTTACTCATGTTTTCCGTAGCTATTTTCCTTTATGAATCAGGCCCACCCACACTGCACATTTCCCCACTTTTTTCTAATAACATGAGGTTCTATTGTATTCATGAGATCTTTTAGGGCATGAGACTTCTGCCTGGTGTTTGAGTCATGGTGGACCTGAAATACACATCCTTCCAACTCACCTTCATTATGTGTTGATCTGGTTATGTGATTCTACTTAGAACTCCATAGTGGTTCTGCTTTATCTACTGAGTAAAGTTTGTGTGCCTTTCCTGGACACTCAAGGCCCTCTACAATCTAGCTCCTCTGCCTGACCCCATATCTATGGGTCACCCAGACTAGACTATGAGGTATTAATATGTCCTCCATTTTCCCACATGCCTTTTGCTCACTATTAAAATGACTTCCTGTTTATTTGGAGATTTGTAAAATGCTTTGTAAAAATTTTATCTGATCCTCACAAGTCTTTGTAATGCTAGTTATTACCTTTAGTAGTGAGAGTACTGGAAATAAGAGACATTAAGTGACCAAATAGGGCTACACAGCTGCTAAGCAGATTTCAAACTCAGATCTTCCTGACTCCAAGTCTTTTATAGCATACTTTCCCCCTACTCACCTGCTGCAAGTGAGAAAACGAAAAGGTTCATCACCCAAATTCTCACTTTCCTCTTTCTTATATCTGTATCCTCTGGGTGATATTCCTAGACTGAAGCAAATTTCCTTCCTTCCTTCCCTATCCCTTCCTAATCCCTCTTTCCTTACAATGCCCAACTTCTGTGCTTCCTCCTCCAAGAAACTTGTCCTGATTCTTCATCCCCCCTTTTCCATCTCTCCTCAAATTTCTCACAGCATCATGTCTAGCTTGACTTCTTTTTTGAAGTTAGTTTATTTGGCCTTACTCATACCTCTTACCTCCTGTTATATAGCAAGCCCCAAGAAAAAAAGAGACTGACTGACTCCATCTTTCCAATGCCTGCTCCTGGCACAGTCTCCTACTTGTGACTGCCTAATAAACATTGAATTGAATTGTGCAGTTTGCAAGAGAAGCCTGAATCCGTGAAAGGAGAGGAAATGAGAATAAAGCAGCTGTGGCTATTGAATTAAATCCAGGAAAGTCAGAAGAAATGATAAAAGATGTGTCCTCCTTTGTCAGCTCACTGCAGTTCATATCAAGACGATCTTTATGGGATACTTTGCATCTATCTTAGGTTAACTTTTCATTTCTATTTCTCATTATAGTCATTGATATCTATGTTCTGTCTTCCTCCAGGGGCAGCACACTATAGTATGTCCTGTCTTATAACCCAGAGCAGTGGAATCATTTCAACATCATTCCTTTGCAACCAAGATTGGTCATCATTTTGAAACTGAGCTCTGATATCTTTCAGTGTTATTTTCAATAACATTATAGCAATTGTTGCATACTTTGTTTTCTGCTTCTACTTCTTCCATCTGTACCAGTTCACACAGCCTCTTAAATACATTGTTTCTTAGGATACAATCATAATTCATTACAGTTGTATATCACACTTTGTTTTACCTTTTACTGATTGATGATACCCACTTTGGTTCCAGGTTTTTTGCTATTGGAAAGGTGCCACTCCAAATATTCTTACATTATACACTTCTTGCTGTCTTTGATCTATTGGGATAAATGCCTAGTAGTGATGACTGAGTCAAAAAACACCAATAGTTTAATAGCTTTCATCACAGAATACCAATTATTTCCTGTCAAGTTGGGTCCATTTTGCTTTTCTACCAAGAGTTTTTCCTCTTGTTTTTCCTGAGGCCTTGAGACATTGTCTTTTTCCATCTTTCATCATGTTTACCAATGTCCCATTCATCTTGGCCTCCCATCAGCCCAGCACCTTGTAGTTAATCAACGTTTGTTGAATTAAATTGACTCGCTATCACCAATCCATACTGCTTAATGAGCAGCCACATGTCAGACATGTGTTCACAGTCACTAGATGCCTCTTTAACTGCCTGAAAAATAGTGATTAAGTATTTCCAAACAGTCAGTACATAAATCCACAAAAACAGCCCTCTCCATAAATCTCTGGTAAGATGTTATAGGAAACATTTAGCTTTTGTGTTTCTCCATAGAGGAATAAAGAATGATGTAGACAAAGTCTCTTTGAATGAATTCCATGAGAAAGAAAGGATTCTGAGTACCAGAATTATGCCCACCTCCCAGGGGATGACCCATAGACACAATGTTCTGCTGATCTGGTTACAATAAGGGATGTACACAAATAAGCCCCATCGCTAATTGCTCTTCTGGCCTCAGCCCAAGTGACTCCTCAGAGTTCAAGAACCCAATCGTGTTGGGTCGGTGTTTGTGTGGTGCCAATGGAAAGGACAGACTGAGCTCAGCTCATAGAACCAGAGACTGCAGAGCTGGGAGGGGCCTTAGAGAGTATCCAGTCCAAATCCCTCCATTTTACAGATGGAGAAACTGAAACTCATAGAAACAGTGACCTCCTCAAGTTGAGAGCTGGACATTGTCATTTCAGAAATAAGAAAGGGCTATGGTGAAGCTAAAATACACAAGAAGTAGAATGGGAAACAGTCTTTTCCCTCTCTATGAAATTATTGTAAAAGTCCAAAGAAATAATCCTACAAATCTTAGAGTACTGTAAAAAGAGATGAAATTTGTAAGTCATAAATACCTTCCCATTTGATCTGAAGGCAGCAAGGACAGTGCAAAAAACCTGGGTTCAAATCTTGGTTTTTCTGCTTATGACCTGTGCAACTCTGGGAGAGTCACTGTTTCTCAAATGTAAAGTGAAAGGGTCGGACAAGATGACTTCTAATGTCCCTTTCCATCTCTAAGTCTATGAGCCTCACAATAACCCTGTGGGGGGAGGTGAAATGACTATCCCCATTTTACAGATGAGGAAACTGGACTTTAGCAGTCACTTGCCAACCTGGTAGGAGAGGTAGGACTTGAATTTAGGACTGTTTCAGACTACATGTTCAATATTCTTTCTACTGTTTCCTACTCCCTGTCATAGATATTCTGAATGATCAAAGAGAAAAGGGCAGGTATGAAATGAAGGGATTTTAAAAACAATTGATTACCTTCTCCTCCCCCAGAGAAGAGGAAAAAACACTGAATTACAAATCAGTAGGCAATCAGCTCACTGAAAAGCAGTGACAATCACTGTGTCACCTTCATCACTGGGGGCTCTGTTCAGTTATTTTGACCCTAGGATGCTTGGTAACCCCTGTGGAATGTTATCCTTCAACACCCCATAGAGAAAGCATGCTAGTAAACTTTGTTGCTGTCTACATTCGTGAAAGAGCCACCTACATGGGAGCCCCATTGCAACACACCCTGAAGTTAGGAGCATTCAGTAATCAAACCTTAGTGTGACTGCCTAAAAGACTGATTATTAATTGTTTTCTTTTGGCGCCTGGAAAAAATATATCCTTAGTTGAAGCATCAGAAAAGAAGGAAATAATTCATAGGATTGAGAGCTGAAAAGGACCTTAGTGATGACCAACTTCAAGCCATTCTTTTTACAAATAGAGAAACTGAGCCACAGAGAGAATAGGTGATGCTTTCAAAGTCCTTTGCCTTCCCCATTAGGCCAAGCTGACCATTGCAAAGGGAGAGGGACTTCTTTGAAAGTATGAGGAGAAAATATTGCCAAACATCTAGCAGTTGACTATTCAGCAGGTTAACTAGATGACAACGATATTTACAGGTGGGTAAACTTTATTACTGGATCTATAAATACTCTTTATGAAGGGGGAAGTTTTAAAAAGTCATTCCACTTCCCCAAAAGGCCATCCCCCTCAGACATACTAAAATGTATTCATCATACAACTATGGCACCCAATATTGACAAAAACAATGGCGATGTAGGAATATCCATTCTTCATGTACCCGAGGGGGATGACTGACTACGAAACCCAAGAAATACACTGGTTACCCATTCTATGCAAAGGAGACAAGTCATTTCCATGCTGGCTGACCTCAGTGGGATTATACAAAGTAATCTTTTTACCCCAGGCCTTCCTTATGCCAACAATAAGAATCCAGGTGGTATAAACAATCCTGTACTCTCTCAGTTCAATTCAACAAGCATTTATTAAGTGGATGAGCTCGTCCTCAACCTCCTGTTGGATATCTCTTCCTCTATGTTCCATGGATAGCTCTCATTTACTGTGACCAAAACAGAAGTTATTACCTTTCCCCTTTAATTTCCCAATTTGAATAGAGGACTTTGCTATCCTTCTGAAGACTCAGTTTTGCAACCTTGGTGCTGTATTTAATTCCCAGTTATCTCTCACTTCTTTCTCTCAGTCCAATCAATTGCCCAGTCTGAACAGTTCTACTTCCACACACACCCCTCCCCCATCCCCACCTCCCCTTCACCATTCCTGCAGCCATCACCCTAGGGCACCTTTCCCCCAGACAATTGTCTTCCTTTCTTCAACCCCTCTTCTCTCCTATTCATCCTTCACATAGCTTCAAACTGGACACTCCTGAAGTAAAGGTTATTGTTTAGCTCAAAAAACTTGAGCCACCATGCAACATACCTCTTAGAGGAACTGAACTGAGATTTCACTGGGTCTGGGGAATTCTAGGATGATGAAATCCGTTCTTCCAATGCAGACCCTTAGCTTCTCTGCAACCTGTGTTCTTATACAGTTGCTTAGAGCAATTCAAGGTTAAGTGACCTGCCCAAAGTCATACAGATAGTAAATGTCAGGGCTTAAGCCTAAGTCTCCTATTTCTTCTTTCTAAAGCTTTCAAGATCTGGCTTCAACTTACCCTTACATCTTGATTATACATTACTTCCCCCTACTACGTGATCATCAAGTCAAACTGAGCTACTTACTGCTTCTCATGTGATTTCTTATCTCTTCACTTTTGTACAGGTTGGCCCTGTGCCTGCCCTGCATGATGTCCAGTTCTTGGAATCTATAGCTTCCTCCTAAGATCAGCTCAAGATCTACTTTGCTGATCCACCCACCCACCCCCCACCCCCCCGCCACAGACACATGATTCCTTCTAATAAATTATTTTCTGTGTATCTTTTTGGGTTGATTTTTGTATGTGTATTTTTCATTTTCCCCAGTAGATCACAAGTGCCTTGTATATTTTCTACAGTAATAGAGAACTAGAACTGAAGAGATCTCAGACATCATCTAGTCCACTCCCCTCATTTTACAGATAAGGAAGCAGACCCAGAGAGTTAAATGATTGGCATAAAGTTTACTCAGTCAGTAAATGGCAGAGCCAAGATTCAAAGTTAGTTGCTCTGACTCCAGATCCAGTACCCTTTGCACCCATTGTACCATCTTTCAGTTTCCTCTCTATGTCCTCAGTACCTAACCCAGTAACTACCTAACACTATGAGGAAGAGGGGAGGAGGGAGGAGAGCCAAGAGAATTTGTCATTTCAGCCTCATTCCCTCCTCCAGTGCAAATAAGCAACCATTCTTCAACTGACAGCCAGAGACACCTACTCACACTGAGAGATCGACTTCTACCCACCAAGGGCCGGGTGAATTGAACCTCCTCCTAATTTAAGGAGATAACTTCTTGGCCCTTTCGTGTAATTTCTGTGCCTTGCCTTTTCATAGTTCTTTCCTGCAACAACTCAAGAAGTTGTGAGTTAGCCTTCCCTGCTGTGGACATTTTTCCATTTGCAGGCTCCAGCTGTGAACAGTGATTGCAGGAGCTGACCACGTTCCCATTCTTTGGTTAGGTTGGGTTTCTTTGACTCTTTTCTTTTCTCTTCTTTTCCTTGCTTTTCTTCTCTTTGGTAGAACATCCTAGGTACCAGGACCAACATCTCAGATCCTCCTTCAGTAAGTCCTGAATGTTGATGCTGGAATGTTCCTCCCTGCTTTTAGCCTTGCAGTCATTCAACAAGTCAGTACCCGAGCCACATATAGACCCAGAGTTTTAATTTCCAGACTCCCTATCTGACAATTAGCCCACGCTCCCTCCTCAGCTCAGGATGTGGTGTACAAAGGCACCAATCACCAGAAGTAATTTGCTTTGTTTAGGAAACAGCAACAAACCCTTTCCCCAAAATGGGCCAATTTAATTTGAAGCTCATTTCAAAACTTTTTCATGTCTATTTCTTAAAAAAAAAAAAAAAAGAGTAAAAGGCAAGCTTTCACCCAATACCTTTCAACTTTTTTTTAAGAAAACATTTGCAAAAAAAAGGAAAAAAAAGCATTTACAAAGATAAATTGCAGTTTACCTTCTTAAAAAAAACTGTTGGGGGTAGACCATGTTAAAGAAAAAAAAATGTGGTAATCAAAGTGCCCAATAATTCCCACAGGCCGATATTAACATTTCCACTGAGAACTTTATAGACCTATATATGGAAATGGTATATTTGTACTTTAATCTAAGGGATGTTTTTTCAGCTCACTAAAAGAAAATAAATTAGGTCTATTTCTGAAATTCCTACAAATACTGTTTCCAAAATTATATATCCTGCCCCACCAATATTTTTATGTGAACATCCTTAGAGCAGTTAGCATATTCCTGAGCCTGCTAATCATTTTAAAAATTATGATTTTTTTTTGTCCCTTCTCAGTAATATTTGGTGATTCGTGATTCATGTTCTGCTCCCTATGAAGTGAGGCATGGACACTGTCCTAGGCACTCTCCTCTTCTCTCTGCAGTCGCACTTCCTCTATATTCTGAGTGATGTCATTGACTCTCATAGGCTCAACCAACATCTTTCTGCAGATGCTTAGTAAGTTCAGCCTCATTTCCCCCAGTTTTCTCTTACATCATCAGCTGCATGCTGGAAATCTGAGAATTGTCCTTGAAAATGTACAAATCATCATGTCCAAAGCAGAATCCTTTTCCATGTTCTTCTTCCTCCCACAAACAAAACAAAGAAAAACCACTCATTTTCCTGGTTCCCTCTGTTTCTGTTTAAGGTTAACTCTACCCTTCCAGGTCTCAGGCTCCCAAGTTGAGCCATTCCCAATGTTTTATATATCAGTCCTCTGCCCTTTCCTGCCCCTATATTCACTTGGTTACCAGTTCTTACCTCCATATTGCTTGTTGTCCCCTTTCCTCCAGTTTCACATCCACCACCCCAGTACAGGTGATCATCACTTCAGACACAGACTATTACAACAGCTTCCCAAATGATCCCCCTTATTCCAATCTCTGCTCTACAACTCATCCTCATCCCCCCAAAATTTCCTAAAATATAGATCTCATTATGTCACTTTCCTGCTCCCTGACTCTATGAAAACATGAAAACTCTTCTGTTTGGCATTTCCAATCCTTTTTAGTCCCAGCCTTGATCTACTTTTCCATGTTGTTGCATATTCCTCTTCTTCTTGTACACTATAGTACAGCTCAGCTAGCTTAGCTGTGTTCCTCAAACCCAACATTGCTTTATCTGACCTTGGCACCTTGGCAAGAGCTATCTGTCATCTGCAATGGACTCTCTTCTCAACCCTTTCCTCTTAGAATGCTTGACTTCTTTCAAGTCACAGCTTAGCTCAGGTACCTCCTTCTACAGGATACTTCCCCTCATTTAGAATATTCTCTCCTTCCGCAAATTAATCCAGATTTATCTATTTACATGTCATATAGGTGGCCCAGTGGATAGAGCACTTGACCTGGAGTCAGAAAGGCTCATCTGGCCTCAAAGCTTTATTAGTTATGTGACCTGGGAAAGTCACTTCACTCATTTACCTAAGTTTCCTCATCTGTAAAATGGGTTGGAGAAGGAAATGGCAGATCATTTCAGCATCTTTGTCAAGAAAACCTCAAATGGGATTACAAAAGGTCAGACATGACTGAACGGTGGCAACAGTCCCCCAATTGAACACAAGCTGTGTTTCTCCACTTTCTTGCCATTGTAGAGACTAATAAATGCTTGTTGAATCAGATCTGTTCAATTCCACTCAACTCACTTATCCATTCCTACCACTTGTTACCCCAGCAGTAATTTCAGTGTGCCTTTCCTGCCTTATACAGTATCTAGGACTCCACGAGATTAGCTGCTTTAAGATATATTTTATTCAACTGGCTGTGAAAGGGACATTGGGATTTCCTTATCAGAACAAAAGCAATAGAACTCTCCTCTCCTTGGCTGCCTGTGCCAATACCCTATGCAAAGCCCTGCTCTAAAGGAAGACAGACTTCTTGTTCTTTTCCTGGCCAGCAGCTAGCATAGTACCATGGGGAGCCATGTCTTTCAAGCCCAGCTCATTAGCAGAGATGATCTAGCAATGAGCAAGGATTGAGACCTATCTCTTTTATCCGGGCTTTATCCAGACTGCTTCCTTAATTGTTTTCTTGAGAGCCTTATGTGAAATCTCTCACCAAATAGCTAAGGCTCTCCTAGTGGCTAATGCCTCCTTCCCTCACTTTTGGACTTCTGTATGTGTGCCCATGTTATTTCCCTCAGGATGGGCAGGTTCTGATTCCTTTTCATCTCTGCAACTCTAGCAGAGCACTTGGCACATAATAGGTGCTTAATTTAAAAAGCTGGTAGACTGAAGGAATGATTGGCTGTCATCATTATCATCACCATCATCGTCATAGTTGTTGTTACAGTTGGTTTCCTGTGGCTTATTGTCAGAACACTTGTAGACAATGCTTCCAAGCACATTCTTTGCTTTCTGCTGACTTTTCTCTTACATGCTTGACCATTCCTCCTCCTTCTTTCCTAGATCTTCATCCAGGTAATCCTGATAAGCTCGGTCCTGAGTTCTCTTTTCTTTTTCCTCTATTCTTTCTCACTTGGGAGTCTTGATGGCCAAAGATTCCCAGATCTATATATCTAGCTTTGATATACCTGGCACATAGCACAGTGGCACACAGTAGGAACTTCATAATTGCTTGTTATCTTGTCTTGATTGTCCTGAGTCCTGTCATGCATTGCCAATTGCCTTTTTGATGTCTTGAATTAGATGTATCATTTCAATCATGCTTGACTCTTTGTAACCCACTTTGGGGTTTTCTTGGGAAAGATAGTGGAGTGGTTTGCCATTTCCTTTCCTGGTTCATTTTACAGATGAGGAAATTGAAAGAAAGAGGATTTTTATTTGCCCACGGTCACACAGCTAGAAGAATCTGAGGTCAGATTTGAACTCATGAAGATGGGTCTTCCTGATTCCAAGTCCAGTGTTTTATCTACTGCATCACCTAGCTGCCCTTTGAATGTTCCCTTGGCATCTCAAATAAGCATTTCTAAACAGACCTCCTTATTTTTCCCCTAAACCTGACCCTCCAATCAACTTTCTCTGTCATTGTCCAGAGTACCACCATCTTTTTATTTCTCCAGACTCAACACCTCAGAGTGACTCTTGACTTTCCTATTCCCACTCACCCTGCATATCTAATCTATTGCCCAATCTTGCTTTTACTTTGGCTATGTTTCTCATGTCAATCGCTTTCTCTGCATTCTCAGTCAACACCTTAATTCAAGTCTTCATCACTTCTCATCAGACCATTGTAATAACCCTGTCCTATTCATCTCAACTCATTCTCCACTTAGTTGACAAAGTCATTTTTGAATTCATACTAATCTTTCCATATCTCTTAGAAACAATCTACTTTCTCATTTCACATAGATTCATAGTATTCCTTTACATTCCTTTGTCACATTGGATTTGGCCGTTACTCAAATGTTGGACATTTTCTCGGTTTCCAGCTGTTGTTGTTTTACTACCATAAAAAAGAGCTGCTATCAATATTTTTGTACATAAGGAACTTTTTCCTCTTTCTTTGATTTCTTTTCAGTACAGATTTAGCAGTGGTAGAGCTAGGTCAAATGTCACATGACATTTAGTAACATTCTGCATGTAATTCCAAATTGTTTTCCAGAATGGTTGTACACATTCACAAGCTTGCCATCATTGCATCAGCATGCCTGTTTTTACCACAGTCTCACCAACACTACTTTCCTTTTTCTGTCATCTTTACAATTTGATAAATGAATGAAAAAAGCACATAGTTATTTTCATGTTGTTTCTCTCATCAGAAGGACTGTGTTATTGCCTTTTGGGGAAGTTTTTGAATTTTTCCAATTCTTAGCATAGTATATGTCATATAAGCATTTAATAAATGCTTGTTAACAGAAAGAATGAAAGTCTAAGGTTTTGCCTAGGTACACAGAGAGGGAAGGATGTGTGCAAACAGAAAATCAATGTCTGCTTCAGAGAATTTGGGAGATGTTCCTGAATAAGTGGCTCACATTTTGTGGGAGGCATTTATGGAAGCTCTGGTGGTGGAATTTGCAGTGAAAAGAGCATCGAATATGGCATGAGAAGACCAGGATTTGAATTCTGTCTTTTCTGTTTACTACCTACATGACCTTTGAAGTCACCATATCCAACTCCAACAAAAATGGAGTTATTTCTTGCCCTTTCCTTTCCCAAAATGACTTCTTTCAACTTACTCCTGACTCCTGGGCCATCCCATGCACACATCCATTCCCTCAGTGTGGTAGATCTTAGCTATTAAGGGAAAGTCAATTCTAAACAAGCAAATTCCCACTAAAGGAAGAATGACTGACATCAATCTGCTGAGGGGTGTTTGTATATCAAAAAGAAGACTTCATTAACCCAAACTTCCCAAAGTAAAATTAAGACTTTCAGGCAGCAGACAAGTGTGGGTAGGGTTTTGTTTTTGTTTTGGAAGGGGTGTAGGGTGGAAGATGCCTTCTCTCTTAAACACACCCCATAAACAACTCCATAGATTACTACACCTATGAGCAAAACTGATATGGGTAATGTATAACACTCCTTTGGCCAAAAAGTCAGTGATAGGATTTGCTGAGCACCTACTAGGCACAGAACATAATGCTAATATCTATGGAAAGAACCTCTGTCTTTTACAAACTTTTGCAGGAAGGGTCCACCATTAGAGTTTTATTTCTTTGGCTAAAGCCTTGTAACCTCAAGAAATGCTATTCCTCCTGGGAGAAATATCATTTGGCTTTGTCAGCCATTTATATTGTAAAGTAAATGAGTTCATCATAGCATAGGTTATGGTAAGAGAGAAAGGGAGAGCATGCTGAGTGCCTCTCTCTGAGGTGAACAAGAATTTCATGGAGAGAGAGAAGAGGCCATAGAAAAGGAGGCTTGAAGCCAGAGATGGAATCCAACTACTTGACAGTTGCAACTAGCTCCAGTACTGACTTTATCTTATATAGAATCTGTTTAGTTGCTTAGAGTCTGGTACAAATAATACCAAGACCATGGGTTTGATCCCCAAATGGATTGGTTTTGGGGGTTATTTTTTTTAAGAGATGGTATTATAGTGGAAAGGGTGCTCTTACTTGGAGTTTAAATTTTCCATAGACATTTATAAGCTCAATGACCATGGGTAAGCCACCTAAATTACCTAGGCCTCAGTATTACCCTCAGAAAAATGGGGATGAAACCCATGGGACCTCTAGTTTAAGAGTGAGATTCAAGAATGAATATGTGTGTATATATGTATTCCTTCTTGAGTGTATATATGTATATTTCTACATACACACTCACACTCACACACACACACATATATAATTTTACAAGTTATATAAAATCAATTTATAAAACTTGAGCAAGTTCATAAGGGAAGTTGTAGAAGATATGTGCATATATTATCTTTATGTATCATATGTATATATAATTGATTTCATAGATATTCTGTAGTAGTTTGGGATCATTTCCACAGTGTGATGTGGTATAAAGAAAAGTTAGAAGTCATGACTTTGAATCCCCCTCCTCCATTTAGCATACATGTGACCCAGAGCAAGTGACTGGTCTCTCTAGGCAAAAGTTTGCTCATCTTTAAGAGGGGCGAATGGACCAGGTATCTTTTGAGGTCTCTTTCAGGTCTGACTATAGATAGGATGCTATGACATGGACCAGCTTAAATGAAGATGGAGCACAGTTGTCCTCCATACTCTATGATATTGATTGGATGGGATTGAAATATAAGCTACTATTCTGGCTTCTTTTTCCTCCTCTCTAAATCATCCCAATTTCTTTAACCTTTCCTCTTGTCTTTCCATTTTGATCTGCTTTTATTGCCTCTAGGACCTTCCATAACCTCTTCCCATGTCATCAAAGTGACCTCACTTGGATTCAGGCTATGCTGGCACCATCATTCACCGGAGTTTCTACAGTCCCAGCTCTCTGTCATCAAGTACCCCAGATCTAGCAAAGAACATGATGTCATTGGTTCTAGTTAATTTCTTCCTGCCTTGTTTTCTCTTCATGCTGTTTCTGGTTCAGAGCTGACAGAATGAGGCATGGAGATGAGTGACAGATTGCCAACTCTCTCTCCAGTCATCCAATCAATCAGAGGAAAGTCTGCAGAAAGCACTAGGCAAGGGAGGGGGTAGGCGGCAAATTCAAGGGCTAAAGGCGGAGGGGGGTGTTTTCTCTTCCTTTCATCTACAAATGACTAAATCTCAGGAAGGTGTGTATGCCTAAATTCTCCTTGCCCTTACAACCTTGATCATTTCTACTGAGGAGTCTCTGATGACTTCAGTTTACAAGGTGTTCCAGACTGAGTTGGTCATTAAGGATCCCAATTCAGCCATGGTCTGCAGATTTTAATGATGACAGTATGGGCAGCTTCACATGCTTCTTTGCTGAGACAGGAACAAATCATAGACAACATATGGCTCCACACTACTTTCCATTATGAAAGCTCAAAATGCAAACCTTTCAATGGTACAGAGAATCCGCCTACAGATGCCAAATCAACCAATTCAGTTGATCATCCAGATGTTTGGCAAATACAATGCCTTTTTAATCAGGCTGACCTTTTTGCTGATGGAGAGAACATGTCAGTACTTCAAGGACATATGATTTTGTGAGCAGATATACTACTAGTACCTTCCCTCCCATTTACCCTATAAACATCTTCTACATATATAGTTTGCAGATAGTCTCCCCAATTAGATTATGAACTTATTAAGGATAGAGAATGTGTTTTTGCCTTTCTTTGTATCCCCAACTTATCACAATGTCTGGCATGAGTAAGCACTTAATAAATGCTTGCTGACTGACTGACTGACTGACTGGAAGCTTCTGTGGACACAGGAGACAGTCCTTCAATGCTTCTGTCCAGTGGTCTCCAAAGACAGGGGTATGATCCCAAGGAGTATGTGTGAGTCAATCAGAGCAGGCAGATATGAGGTGTATGCCATCCTCCCCAAAAGAGCCAAGCATGGGGCTTGTGTGCAAAACAACCACACCTATCCATCACCCATTACAAGCCAGTACTCATCTATTCCACCCTCTCTTTCAGTTGTGCAAGCTCCTAACCTTCTTCTTTCTGAGTGAGGCACCAGTTTCTCCAGGCATGGATAACCTGATACCAACCATAGTACCAATGCTGGTGCTATTGGGAAAATCACCTCCTGCCTCTGGGTTGTATTTGCTGTTTCTGTTCAGTCATTCAGTTGCATCTGACTCTATGTATGGACTTTGCCTATGGGGTTTTCTTGGCAAAACACTGGAGTGATTTACCATTTCCTTTGCCAGTGTGTCCTCATTTGTCCTCAGAAGAGGAACTGAGGCAAATAGGGGTAAATGACTCGCCCAGGGTCATACAGCTAGTAAGTGTCTGAGGCCAGATTTGAATCAGATCTTCCTGACTCCAGGCCCAGTGCTCTGTCCACTGCACCAAATAGCTGTCCCTGGTATACCTACCATAAAAAAAATTTTGAATAGAGGCACATAATTTTAAAAGTTTAGTTACCACTACCTGAGATGATCCTTATGAGTTGAATAAGTATCCATCACCTGGTGGCTAGCTATTTTCTGATGATTCTCTCCAAATTCAGCTAGATTGTTCCTTTTCTAAGCTTCTATTCAAAGCCTTTCCTGATTGAGTAGGACCTGCCAGAGCTTAAGCTTTGAGAAAGTGAGGGTTACCTCCATGCCACAATGGAGCCTCAGAGAAGGAATTAATGGAGGATGGAGGGAGGAAGGCAAGAAGATTGGCAACAGGGTTATCTGAAGTCATGCCCAATGGGCTTTCACCTTGAGCAATCCTGACTAGTCTATTGAGCACTTGCCCAGTGCATTGCCATCATCTGAAATTTGCATGCTAATTCATTAAGCCAACCACATTTAATAAAATGCCACTGGTGACATTAGTCATCTGAGATTAATTGCTTTAATTTTCTCAGATGGATTCATTCAAAAAGATATAGAGTTATTTCATAGGGCTACATCATGGCCATGTGGTACCTCAGTAGTGATTAGCTTAAAATGCCCGAAGCCAAATTTTTTTAGTTATTTGATTTAGTGGTTTTCATGTGAGCCCTGGGAGAAAGATCTTTGATTCCATTTGCAACAGAATATTAAGTGAGCTTTAATCTTAACATCTTTAAAATACATACTTCTGATGTGTATTTTCATAATTGTATAAGTTTGAGGGTCTTTGGTACCCTTGATATGTCTGTATTAAGTACCTATTCATTTGTACTATAAAAGCGTAAGACTAGGTAAATTTCTACCAGCTTCTATCCTAGAAGACAGTAGATATAAATGGCTGAAACAAAAGTAAAACTTCCTACCTGGGCAACACAGATAGACTTACCCCATCTAATACATGATGGGAGCAGTTAATGCCATAAAATAACATTATAAATGAGTGATGTCATGGGGCAGGAGGAGATGAGGGCTGATCTGAGCAGAAGAGGAGGTCCCTGGGAGCTAGGAGCAAACAGATGAAGGTAGAAGGATCTGAACTTAGAGGTACAGACAAGGAGACCTGATCAAACTGAATGAAGTGGTCCCTGGAATAGGGGTTCTTCACCTGTTTTGCATCTTGGCTCCTTTTAGCAATCTGCTGAAGACTTTGGACCCCTTCTCAGGAAAAAAAATGTTTCTAATTGTATAAGATCAAATGTATATGATTACAAAGGAAATCAATTCTATAAAAATACAGTTATCAAAAAAAACATTTTTAAAAACCCAACATTCAGTAAGATCGGGTTAAGAATCCTTGCTATAGAGGAATATAAGTTCCTTGAAGGTAGGTATTATTTAGGTTTTGTCTTTATAGCCCTATGGCCTAACCCATTGCCTGTCCCATAATAGGTGTGTTTATATTACAAAGTTGATATAGGAGAATTGGCTTGAATTCATGGTAGGACACCGAAAAGAGTCAGAAAAGGAGGGATAGGTATGGATGGGCCACAACCCACCCCATTGCAGGAACCCGCACTGAGAAGATTAGAGATGCATCAGAATGTTTAGAAGGGGAGGATCAGTCTCCAAGGAGCTAACAAATAGCATGACTATAACCCGATCAGATCCAGTGTTCTTCTCCCTTGGGCCACGACTGCCTGAAGTCAAGTTGCCAGTCTGTGTCTTCCTACTAGTCAGAAGAGTAGAGAGGAAAGCAGCTGGATTGCAGGATGGCATTTGGGCCTGTGAGCATCCCTGCCCTTATCCCTGGGTCACCATCAGCTTGCTGCTGACTTGGCGCTCTGAGGAGCAGGAGAAACTTCACCCACAGCCAACAAAATTAGAAAGATATGGAGCATGAAACTCTCACGTCCAATACTTGCAGTATTTTGTTTGGTCTTTGAAAACTGCACGGCTCATTACTAAGACTAACAATGACCCTCACTGCAAAGCTATTCTCAGAGTCAGGAGAAACTGACTTGATATCTCTGGGCAGCCAGGCTTCCCACGGAGGTTTCTTTGACAGGGAGTGAAAAGCTGAAACCCTTCAGAGCTTCCATCTTGGGTTATAGCATGGCAGATGTGCAGAAAGGTCACATTCAGGGAAACAACAATCATCATTCCTTTCTTTGCCCCTAAACTGACCTATGAATCTGGACAAGGGCAAAACCAAAACGGAAACAAAACTTATCTCTGATACCTCCACCTTCCTCCTTCACTCTTTCCCTCTCTCCCAGTGGATCATTAGATCATAAATTTCAAACTAGAAGGGACTATAAAACAATCAAGCCTAACCTCTCATTTTACAGATGAAGCACATAAAGGTTAAGTGACGTGCTAACATCACACAGTAAATGATTGAGGCAGGTTTGGACCCAAGGTATCCTTATGCTCAGTCCCCAACCAATTTTGAAGGAAGGGTCTCCTATATAAATCGTTCTGTTTCTACTCACTTCATATTGCATCAGTTCAGAGAAGTCTTCTAGTTTCTAGGAGAGTAATTCCTACCAAAAAAGTGATTCCCTTGACCTGGCAACTACTTCAAAGACTTTCTCACATTAGGGGCTGCAAACTGACTTGAAGTCAGGGAGACTGGAGTTTAAGCATCACCTCTGACACATATTTGCTGGGCGACCCTGGGCAAGTCTTTCAATCTCCCTGTGCCCTAGATGACTCTCTAGGGTAATAATTTGCAGAGAATCACTCAATTTGAGAAGCATTTATTAAATTCTAGGACAAGGGACTGCCTTGGGCTCTGAAGATACAAAGCCAAAAGCAAAAACACTCATACCTTCTTTCTCACTTTCCTTTCTCCCTCCTCAAACCCACTCTCAGAAAATGATCTGAAAGTCATTCACGTGTAATATAAAAGTGACTATTATCCTTCCCAGAAATATTTGCAATTTTGTATTTCATCCAGTCCTATGATTTCATTGGTAGAGGAAGCTACTGGTGAGGGAGGACTTTCCTCTGTCAATGGAGATGGATAGATCTTCAGAAAGGCATAGTCTCAGAGAGTTGCTTGGGCCCGTGAGGATTCCCTCAGGGTCGCATAAGCAGTATGCATCAGGACTTGAACAGGTCTTCTGGATTCTTTTTTTATCCACTCTCCAGGGATTCTCAAACTCTTTGGTATTAAGACTCCTTTATGCTCTTAAAATTTTTAAGAGCTTTCTTGTTTTTGTAGGTTACATCTAGCAGTGGGCTGGAGCCAGTTTAAATGGTTAAGCTGATTGTTAAATTTCTAGTGTGATCATTCCTGCCTCAGAAATCAGGAGCTACAAATTACGGTTTGATTTCTTGTTTTTTGGATTATTCAGACTTAAGAATGTGGTAGAGAAAATGCCAACATGCAGATGATACATCATTTTTTTCTGGAGAGGTGGTTTCTAAACTTTTACCAGTACACTCATGATTATATCGAACTATACTTGCTATATTAGAAATTAAAACATTTCAGTATTAATATCAAATAGTTTTAACCTTGTGGATCCTCTAAAAGAGTCTTGGGGAACCCCAGCCTCACATTTTTATCCAATTCTACATGCCATCCTTTTGTCCTGGAATAAACTTTCTTCCATCTTAACCCACTGAAATCCTTTCTCGTCTTCAAGGCACAACATGAATGCTACCTCCTTGTTTTTGAGTCAGGCCTCACTTCTCAAATTCCTCATACCACTCTATTTGACTTCTATGTTCATCTCATATTCTGACTTATGCCATGGTTAGTTGTAGATGTGTCTTATCCCTCTACTTCATTGTAAATTCCTTCTAGGCAGAGATCATTGTTTTCCATCCTTGCAGCTCCAGTACCTCGGACAGTGCCCTACATGAGTAGGTGTTTAATAGATGCATGTCGAAAAATGAAAGATTAATCAATGACATCATATTTGCACATTAGCTGTGTACCCAAAGAGGATAAATAAAAGTAGAATTACCATTTAGAATCAATCATTTTGCTTCCCAATAGGAAAAACAATAGATGAACTTAGAACCTGTTCCACTTTCTTTCTGATCTTGTTCCTTAGAAATGCATCATTTTAATGAAGAAATGAAAATGAGCTGCTATTTGTAGGTTTATATTATTTATGCAACTCTGTAAACCATTTATGTGCCTGGTGGCTTCCAAATGACTCATTACACACTATACTAACAGTGATGAATGGCACCCTGGTAAGAAAACTTTATCACCATTTGTCGTCACCTTCATGGTTGTCAAAATCCACGTGTCTAACAGAGCCGTCAAACCTAGCGAGCTGGAAAATGATTAATAAGTTTAAAGGAAAATGAAATGGGCTCCTCTTTTGCAAAATGCAAATACCCAGAATTCAGCTCAAAAATCCCGGGTGCGATGGAATCAAAGGAGAACAGTATGGTGCAATGAAAAGAGTTTTGGAATCAGGAAAAATATCTTCAAACCTGATCTCTGGCTTCCCACATGGGTGACCTTGGGGAAGTCCCAATGTTCCTGGGTATCAGTTTCTTCATTGGTAAAATGAGAGGAGGGGAGAAAAAGCTGGACTGAGGTCATTTCCAAAGTTACTGTCCTATAACCAACTGAAACCTACTCATTCACTTATTCAATTGGCATTTATTAAGCATATATTATGTACAAAGCACTTCGTTAAGTATTCAAGAGGCAAAGATGAAGGAAAAGGAAGTAATCCCTGCCCTGAGGAGGCTTACATTGATAGACCAGAAAGACATCACCACAGTAGAATGAGATGGCCAAGTATATTATCCACAGAGATAAAAAACGAAGTCAAATTGTACTGTGTTCTGGTTAGCTTGAAACTATTGTTATTAAGTCACTTTTCAGTCACTTGATATCTGACTCTCCATTCACCCATTTGGGGTTTTCTTTTTTAAATTAATTAATTAATTAGTTTTGAAGTTTTTAACATTCACTTCCACAAGATTTTGAGTTCCAAATTTTCTCCCCATCTCTCCCATCCACCCACCTTCAAGACATTGTTCATTCTTATTACCACTTCCCTCAATCTGCCCTCCCTTCTATCACCCCCTCCCTTCTCTTATCCCTCCATTTTCTTGTAGGGAAAGATAGATTTCTATACCCCATTGGCTCTATATTTAATTTCCCAGTTGAATGTAAAAACAATTTTTAGTATTCATTTTTAAAACTTTGAGTTCCAACTTCTCTCCCTTCCTCCTTCCCCACCCACCTCCATTGAGGAAGGAAGCAATTTGATATAGGTTATGCATGCAAAACACTTCCTTAAGTCAAGATGTGAAAGACTAACTATATTTCCTTCCATACTATCCTGTCCTCATTTGTTCTATTCTCTCTTTTGACCCTGTCCTTCCTCACAATTATTTACTTCCAATTACCTCCTCCTCCCATTTCGCCTCCCCTCTATCATCCCCGTACATTGCTGCTATCCCTATCCCCACTACTTTCCTGTAGTGTAAAATAGATTTTCATTCCAAATTGAGTGTGCATGTTATTCCCTCCCTAAGCCATCATTTGGGGTTTTCTTGACAGATACTGAAGTGCTTTGCATTTTTTTCTCCAGTTCATTTTACAGATAAGGAAACTGAGGCAAACCAGGTGAAGGATTTGTCCAGCGTCACATAGCTAATACATGTCTAAAACTGGATTTGAACTCAGAAAGATGAGTTTTCATGATTGTAAGTCCAGTGTTCTATCCAATGTGCCACCTCCCTGCTCAATTAGCTTGAAACTATGGCAAGAGCCTTTAAATTTGTTCTTTTAAAAATTTTTCTTTTACTGTTCTTTTAAATTATTAAATATTTAACTGATACTCTTTTATTATATTACTATCACTTCCCAGAAACTCTGTCTCCTGGAACCTCCCAATATACCCAGTAAGTAGATCCCTACCTCAGAAGAGAGGACAACTGAGCAAGTCAAATCAACGTTTTGGCCATGTTGGATGGCATCCCTTCAAGGTTATTCTCACATTTGGCAGTTTGAAACTGAAAACCAGACAGGCTACCCATACAGTAAGAGAAACTGAACTCAGAACCTGAGCCATGGCCAGCATGGTCCACTGCATTGAGCTGCAGGCTTCAACAGTTCACTGAAACCTTAGCCACCAGCTACCCTCATCAGAGTTCTGACCTTGTGCAGTGTTGCTTCCTTTACATTATTGTGGTTACTCTATAAATTTCTTATCTGGTTCTGCTAATTTCTCTCTGTATCAGTTCATATGAGTTTTCCTAAGTTTCTCTGAATTGTTCATTTTAAAACCTGCCTTTGCTGTATTAACCTTTCCTCTGTGTACTCTCTCACCACCATGTGGTTCTTTGGAGGGAGAAAGTCTAGTTTTGGGTTCATTTTTGTACAGAGGTAGCTTTCCACCCTGAAAGCTGCTCTCCACCATTGACATTTCTGAGCTATGTGGATAATCTACGCAGCTAGAAGCAACCAATTTAAATCCTAAGAGGCCAGATTGAACTCTTTGCTTTAAGCATCTGTGGTTTCTGCAGGAATATCTGTAAACAGCGGAGTTATATTGACTCCTGTGGTTAACTGATTACAGTTACTACATTACTGGTGTTTTTACATCCAGAAGTGGTTTTGAAATTGCAGTGTGTGTGTATGTGTGTGTGTGTGTGTGTGTGTGTGTGTGTGTGTCTGTGTGTGTGGCAAGGGTCCTGAATCATCACACCTCGAACACTGGAAAAGGCAAAGGACAGGCAGCCCCTTCACTCCTAAAGAAGCTCAGCTTTGTAAGTCACAGTCCAAACCCAAGAGGCTGTAGTTTATTCTGAACCCTGACTTTAAAAGGAAGGATTTCTAGAAATTCACTGACAAGACAAATTTTGCCAGCACCCCATCAAAATGCCTGTCATTCTAAGATGAGCCTTGGCACAGGCCGAATTCAGCTGGGGGTAGGGGGAGAGGGAAAGGAGCAGGAATTTCAAAGTTTGCAGTTGAATGGCAAGAAAAGATGATGCTAACAGTGAATCCTGAGTCCTCTGCCTTTAGGTACAGGGTGCCAAGGAATGGGCTAAATTGTGTCAGATATTTCTCTCCTTTTAAATGGAAAGGGAACTCCATAGAATTGGTGACTTCATGGTATAGACAAAAACTCTCCCTAGATAAGTATGTGTTAATGTGTGTTTTAATGATTTTTTTTGTTGTTTTAAGCATTTCTTTTGCAACCAAGGTAAAGACCTCTTTTGAAGTCTTTGAATAGGTGTCCTACAGGTGATAACTACTTTGTACTTAGAGCACCTTTTCCTGAGATACTCTGTTAATCACTTTTAGGGAAGTCCCTAGATATGAGTTTTACTTAAGCTTTCATTTAAGAGATTGTCCCAGAAACTCTGGGGTGGGTGGGAATGATAAGCCAAAGAATGCAAGAAAAACCTACAGGCATACCTCCAAGGTACTGCAGGTTTAGTTTCAGACCACCACAATAAAGCATGTGGAGTGTGTGTGTGTGTGTGTGTGTGTGTGCGTGTGTGTATGTTTGTCCTTAGTTCTCGAAGAGGAGCATGACATCAAGATAATGATAAGACTTGCAGTTGACTTTGATTTGTGTGAGGGAGGGCTGTGCAAGGTCCCCAACCTCACTTTCTTCTCCTGAGCCATCTGGGTCTAGTGGCCTGATAACTCATCAGGATGTACAATAAAGCAAATATTGCAATAAAGTGAGACATACAAATTTTTTGGTGTCTCAGTGGATATAAAAGTTAGGTTTATGCTATACTATAGTCCATTAAGTGTGCATAGTATTATGCCAAAACCCAAAATAAAACAATGTACGTACCTTAAGTCAAAGTTTTTAGCCAATTGTAATCTTTTTGTGGTGGAAGGTCTTGCTTTGATGTTTAGGCTGCTGAATGATCAGGGTGGTGGTTGCTGAAGGTTGGGGTGGCTGTGGCAAATTCTTCAAAGATAACAACAATGGAATTTCCTGCCTTGATAGATTCTTCCTTTCACTTGAACTCTTAGAAGGCATTGTGGGGCTATTAATTGGCCTAATTTCAATATTGTTGTGCCTCGGGGAATAGGGAAGCCCAAGGAGAGGGAGAGCGACTGGAACAGTCATTCACACAGTGGTCAGAACACACAAAACATTTATCAATTTTGTTCACTGTCTTATATGAGTGCCATTCATGGTTCCCCAAAACAAAATAATAACATCAAAGATCACTGATCACAGATCACCACAACAGATATATGATGAAATTTAAATTATTGAGAGAATTACCAAAATATGACACAGAAACAAAATGTGAGTACATGTTGTTGGAAAAATGTTGAGATAAATGGATTGGATGTGGGGTTGCCACAAACCTTTGATTTGTAAAAAAAACCCTAAAAACATGATATCTGCTAACACGGTACAGGAGGGAATGCCTGTATCCCCCTCTTTTTGAATTCAGGCTCCCCTAAGACTGAACCTAATTCATTTGAACTCAGATTAAGAAATCTTTGTGAGAATCTCCTCCTCCCCACTCCACTCCCTCTCTCCACCACCATCTCCAGATATTTATGACACTGACAAATTGGAAAATAAAAGCTATAACACCACTTTCTTGAATAAGTTCTCATGAGAGTGTGGGAATTCAGGAGAATACAGATATTACATGTATATGTGAATTATATACAGATACATATATATCTACATACATATATACATTTATATCACATTTCAAATCTTAAAGCTCTCAATAAATATTAGCTACTATTATTTTAATGAATACAATTGGGATTTCTATTCTTACTCTATAGATTTGGTTAATTTCTCCCATAAGCACTATGTATATAGTACTGTATGATCTGAGACTCACCTTGCCACACCTGGTGAGGGGCCAAACCTGAGATTCTGGCAGTTGTAGTAACTACCAAATTTTAAACAAAATGCTTTGGAGAAACTAGCTAGCCTGCTTCTCAGGTCTATTGGGTTCTGTAATTCCAGCTGTGTTTTAGGGATTCTTGGCATCATCCCTCCCCCCATTCCCTTTAGCCAGTTGAGTCTGATCACAGGAAACAAAGTAATAGGAGAGTTGGCTTCATGGTATCCATGTAGCCAGCCTGCAGGGATAACCCGTGGGGGAAAAAAATCTACTCTTTTTGCCTTGTTTAGTCCCATATGAAGCCCACTTTGGGAAGCAGGCTTGTATCATAGAAAGAACACTGGATTTGGTATAAGAGGATCTGAGTTCAAATCCCACAACCAATACTTCCTACATTCATTTCACTTCTGGTCTCAGATTCCTCCTGTATAGATCAAGGGTGTTCAACCGTACTTCAGATTTAGAGTGGGAAGAGAACCCAGGGACCATTTGTTCCTGGCCCCTCTCATTTGAACAGATGAGGAAACTGAGACCCAGGGAAGGGCACAGAGGGAATTTGAAGCCAGGTTCCCTGACTCCAAAGACAGTGATTCTTCCACCTTACCACAAGGTTTTCATCTACTAAGCATCCTTCCTGTGGTTTCCATCCAGTCTCTCTGGGTCAATAGGTTTTGAGCATACAATGGAAGTTCTCTCTGCTCAGGGACTCCCAGGTGTGTAAGCTGCTGCTGAGAGAGCTATTTCTTACACAAACTGTTTTTAAAGGGACATCATCTTAAATTTTTTAACCTAAGAGAACACAGTGAACACATTTTCAGAGTAGTTTATTCACAGCTGTTCAGCTACAGTGGAAAAGCTAGGATCAGGGAATGGGTGAGTGGACTTGAAAACCTTTGTACTTTCAGACACATTTTCCTATTTTGGGCTTCACAACAATTGTGAGATAGGTGGGACAAATATTATTTCCCTCATTTTAACAGATGAGGAAACTGAGGCAATGGGACCATGAAATCCAATCTTCTCATTTATACATGAACAGACTAAGGCACAGAAATGGGAAGCAGTGATGAGAATGGGAGTTCGAAAAGAACCTCTTGTAATCCAAGTGAAATGTAAACTCCTTAGGCTCAGGGTCTGTGGGGATTTGATCTGTGTATCTAGAGAACCTAGTACAGTTCCTGGAGTGGGGTAGGCACTGCACATGTTTCTATCATCCTAACTGCTAAACCATAAGCTTCCTGAAGGCAAGTCTCTCCGAAGTCTTACCTTCGCTCACTTTTTAATGTCTCAATATATAAACAACACTGAATGAATACTTCCAGAATTAAATTTTCTCATTTTTATTAGTTTTCATTCTTTCATTTTCTCTTTTCTTTCTTATCTGCTCCCTCCCCACCAAGTAGAATGTAACCTCCTTGAAGGCAAAGAATATTTCATGTTTTGTCTTTATTTTACTATGTAACACAGTGCCTGGCACATAGTAACTGTTTAATAAATGCTTATGGATTGCTTCTACAAAGGAAACTCTAGCCATCCTCCTCTAGGAATATTTCTTAAAATGCAGGTTTGCTATAAAAACATAAGCCTATTGAGCTTTGACACGAGGTAGAATCTCTGTGTGGGTTCAGTATGAGATGGAAAAAGTGTTCTGATCTATCAGTGATGGAGATTTCTTTTTGTTTTGAAAATGACTCTTCATGTCTTCAAGGGAGTTTGTGGAGGAGAGAAATGTCCTGAGAGCCCACGTACTTTCCCCCTCTAGCTCCCATCTCTGCAGCAGTTCTGAGGAAGACTATTCATAATTAAAGCTTGATGATAATATTCATGGATTCCTGTTTTCTAGACAGAAAAAATGTGTACAATTTTCATTTTGGAGTTATTAATATAATTTCCTTTTCTTATTCTAGGAATCTTGGAAAATCAGGACTCAGAGTTTCCTGCTTGGGCCTTGGTAAGTAAATTCATTGCAAATAGATGGGGGAGGGGGGCGATGTGGAGAGGATTGCTTCAGTCAAACTGAGCCGTGTTAGAAATCTTAACATAAAGGCCAAGGTTCCCCACTGCTTCCGGGGCCATCTCCAGTTGTCCTGATCTATATCTTGCCCCTGGATCCAGTTTATTCCAGAGGAGAAAGTGAGGCTGGTAATTTTACACAGCCCTGCCTCACTTGAATCTGATTCCCTTGCATGTCATGGCGCCACCTCCTGACATCACGGTCTTCTTCAAGAACAAAGGACAAAGAACCACACTGGGGATGAAGAGAGAGATTAGCGTTAGGCAGGACGGAATGCAGGTTTATCGTTGTTCCATCCTTTCAGCCTTGTCTGACTCTTCATGAACCCATTTGGAGTTTTCTTGGAAAAGATGCTGGAGTGGTTTGCCATTTCCTTCTCTAGTTCATTTTTCAGATGAGAAAACTAAGGCAAACTGGGTTAAGTAACTTATCCAGGGTCACACAGTTAGTAAGTGTCTGAAACCAGGTTTGAACTCAGGAAGATGAGTCTTCCCAATTCTATGCCGGATACTCTATCCACCTGAACACCTACCTGCCTCTCGAATGTAAAGTAGTCACCTCACCTCCCCATTATGTTACCCTTTCCACTTTTCTCACTTTTCTGTGTACTCTCTCTCCAAAACCAGGAAGCCCCAAGTCTAATTGGCAAATTTATACATGGTAAGGGATGAAAGGTAAAAAGGATTATTCCTCATAGTCAGATTTGAATTTTGAAAAAAGGCAATACTTGAAAGAAGGCATAATGGTGACCCTCTAATGATAGAATTTGGACTAGGGTCATAGTTCTGGCCAGCAAGTCTTCCAAGGGTCTCTTAAATCACCTAGGAGTGCCCCTGTCCATGCAAAGGCCAGCCCACTTGTCAGGAGCACATCAGTCCTGTTCAAATTCAAAGAAGCTCCTGGGTCTGATGTCATTAGGAATGTTACTGTGACAGGAGGATAAGCAGCACAAACAGATCTCTTGACTAAAGGAAGTAAGTTCTATTGCCTTGCTCTGTTGCAGACATCAAATGAAGGCTCTTGACCCTTCTAGAGGCTTTAGAAGTAGTTCTAACTGAATAATTATTTTTACTTGTGATGCTGGGACAAGTCAAAGGTAACCTGACATTTGTGTTACTTATAACCCTTCTCAAGAGTTAACCTATCATTGAATGACTTTCCTCATTCTAAATAGGTCTTAATCTGTCCTGCACATTAATTTGTCATAAATAAGCTCATGCAGATTTAGTTATTATCACATATGTATTCACCTTTGAAAAACACTTGAAATATTTACCAAGAATATAAAATGGACAAAATGGAAATCACGATAAAAGTCTTGTAAATTGCTAGTCTCCATGGCAACAAATATAGTGGGTTCTCTCAATGGAAAAAGAATTTGTTCAAAAGGACTATAGAAGAATCAGTCCCCAAATGCTAAGAAAACCAGCCACTTTCCCATAGTTGGCTGTAGGTATCAGAAATTCATTCTTCAGTGAAATGTCATGTGTAAATTATGCCTCTATTGAAGAGACCAAGGCTGACACATTCAAGGACTTTTCACTGCAGGCTGAACTCAAATTCTGGTATGAACTTTGAGGTGGTTGAAGTCTAGGGGGAGGGGAAGTCAGTAACATTGCAAATGGTGCCAGGAAGAAAATATCTCTGTCCATCGACTGTGTGGGCTTCATTCTAAGCAAAAAGACAAAGCTGAACAATTCTGAATAAGGCTCCATTTCAACTTGTCCTCTGTAAGTCAGAAAAGAAAAGAAGTTGCCAGGGGACACATGGCCTTCCCTGGAGTCACTTAAACCTGGGTTCAAGATACATATGGGCTGTGACTTTGAACAAGTTATTTAACCTCTCATTTCTCTAGACAATTCTCTAAAATTAGGAAGTGTCCATCTGCATTGGTTGAGGGAGTTTTCTCCATTGGGAGTTCCCATTACCAAAGGTCTAAGTCCCACCCTCTCCCATAGCTTTTCAGGGAAATGGACACGGTGTTGATTGAGTACTGATGGTATTGTACAATTTTTGCTCTACCTGCTTTTGAAGAGTTTCCTTTCATGCCTTCAGGTTTTTGTGTTTCATAATAGCACAGAGAGCCATAGAGATAGTTCCCCTACACTCTGAAACAAACAAAAAGGTCATTGTGCTGATGTCAGAAAATGGGAGAACAGGTGTATGGGTAAAAAATGAACTGTCAGATATTTATAAGAAATGATGGAGAATGAACAATAGATGGTATGCTGGGTCACCTGATTATTTCCTGCTGAGAGCTTATCAAATATAGCATTAAATATGATTTTGTAGCACAAAATGCAGTTTTCTTGGGCAGCTAGCCAAAGACAGAGAGTGCTGTCTCTTGCCAAATGTTCCTATAGCCGGGCAAAAAGTTGCTTTTTGGACTTGGAAGCAAGAAATCAAAGGAGTAGCAGTAAAACCAAGTCAGCTTAAGACCTCATCTTACAAGAGCCCAAAGGCAGGATATTCCTATTTCATTTTAGAAATGGACAGAACCTAGGAAACCTAAGCTAAACCTTTGTTTTACAGATGAGGAGACTGAAGTTTAAAATGAGAAAATTATTAGTCCAAGGTCACACAGATAGTAAGTGAGGGAGAACCATGATGCCAGGTACCATTTTCTACCACTCTGATTAGTGGTCCCCTTGAAAGGTGTATTCTTTCATTGTTCTACATCCTTTTAAGCATTCATTTCATACTTTATCCTCAAAGAAAAGAACTAATAAAATTAAGTATTGAACACCTTTGAAGATTTATGTTGAGCCTCTAACATAATAGGGAAAAAATGACCCAGGCAAACTAATCAATGTCACCACAACACTGAGCCAACCTGCATTGACTAAGTGCCTGTGGGACTTTACAAGGCATTGGAGCTTCCAGGGAGTCAAGTGAACATCAAAACCCTCAGGGCAACACCTTGGCAGATAATGCCTGATTCTTAGAGCCCTGGGGTTTCTGATGTGGGAGAAGAGTCGGGGCAGGGAAGGGAAGAGAAGAATGTGTAAACCAGTAGAAAGAACACTGAATTTGGAGGTAGAGCACCCAAGTTTGGATCTCAGCTCAGCTACTTACTATCCAACCTGTATGAGCTCCATTGGTCCTGATCCATAACATGAGGAGGCTCCACTCACTGTCCCCCTATGTCCCTTCCAGTAAGAAATTTTTAATTATCTGATCCTAAGAAAGCAAAGATTTTTGCTCAGGGTCTGGGATGGGTGTCAAATTTGCAGAGGAAAGGACCCCCAAAGAGTGACTTGGCTGCAGAAGGTTTGGGTACAAGAGATTAACATGAACTAGTCTCATGGTGCCATATTTAAATTCAATTCTATCAGTACTTATTAGTGGTATATTATGTGTAAGGTCCTGTAGGTACAAAAAATAACAATGAAGTAATATCTGTCCTCCCGGAAGGATATAATCTAGGCCCATAAGAACAGTAATAGCAGCAACAACAGTAGCTAGCATTTATATAATACTTGAAGGCTTATAAAGTGTTTTCTGAATATTATCTCATTGATCCAAAAGAGCACTGGCAGGTAGGTGCTACTATTGTCTCCATTTTACAGAGGTCAAGTGATTTGTCCAGGGTCATATATTCAGATTTGGATTTAGATCCTCTTGACTCTAGGTCTAGCATTCTACCTGCTATACCACCTGACTGCCTAAATAGATAATAAAGACAAAATATGTAGAAGTTATAGATGTAATTTTTGATGAGAGCCTTAAGGCCTGTGGATTATCAGGAAATTCCTTGTAGATATAATACACCCAAGCTTTAGAAGAAGCTCTAGACTCCAAAAACCAGAGGTGAGGAGGACCAGAAAAGATCCAGAGTCACTCTATGCACTATTCCATAGAAGACATGATAAGGACGATTCTGGAGAAGGTATTATATGAACTATTATTCTGTATTAGGAACAGTAAGACCAGTTTGTGGGAAGGGAGTGTGTGTAAGGGAGAGTACTAAGAAATCACTTTGGAAAGATAAGTTGGACCTAGATTGTCAAGGACCTTGAGTGATGAAAATAAACATGAAGAGAGAGATTTTTGTGTTTTATCTTAGAGGTTCTAGGAAGTCACTGAAATTTTTTGAGCAGAGGTGTGACGTGGTCAGACCCGGACTTCCAGAACATTGATATAGTAGCTGTGTGGAGTATGGAGTGAGAAAGAGACAACTGAGAAAGCTGTCGTGATATTGTCCATGAAAGAAGCTTCTAGTTTCTGAATGAGGCTGGTGACTGTGTATGGAGAGAAAAGAGAAGATTCAAAAGGTCATCAGCTGAGTATGTGGAATGAAGAAGAGTGCAGAATAGAAGGTTCAAAGTTTGCGAACCTTGGTAACTGAAGGATGATGGTGCCTTTGACATAAATAAAAAAGTTAGGAAACAGGGTTGGCTTTATGGAGGGAACAAATCCCGACTCTTGTGAATGTTGAATTGGAGATGCCCCTGAAACAATTAGGTGGAGGTAAGTGAGAGAGGTAAGTGAGGTGCTAGCAAGCACCTCAGCCTCAGTTTCCCTGACTTTCTTCAATGCTCAACTTAAGTCCTACCTTCTCCCAGAGGCCTTTTCTGGTCAATCCCCTCAGTTACTGTCACCTTCCCCTCGAAGATTACTTTCCATCTATTTTCTATATATCTTAGATTTATCTAGTTCACATATCACCTCATTAGCATGGGAGCTCCTCAGGGACTGTATGCTTGCTTTCTTTGTGTTGTTAGTGCTTAGTATAATTTCTGCCACATGCTAAGTGCTTAATCAATGTTTATTGACTTGACTTGACTTATATGGTTTCTGAAGAAAGATGACAGCTATACAGGTAGACTGGAAATCATCTGTGTTGAAATGATAGTTAAACCCATGGGGCCTTATGAGAGAGAGAGAGAGAGAGAGAGAGAGAGAGAGAGAGAGAGAAGGGGGGTACAAATACTAGAAATTGTCCCAGCAGTCATCCTCTTGTGTGTCAATGCTGCTGTTCAACCTTATCATGTAATCATGTGATATCTTTGGCATAAAGAATCAAGTTGGACTTGGAGTAGGGAAGACCTGGATTTAAGAACTACCCCCAGACACTTCCTAGATGGATGACCCTGAGCAGGTCACTTAATCTACCAAGTCTCAACTTCATCATATGTAAATGGGAGGGTCATAAGGAACAAATGAGATGATGTCTATAAAACCTTCGGCAGTATACAAATCATAAGATCATAGACTTAACTCTGGAAAGGACCAGAGAGGTCATCTTGTCCAACCTCCTCATTGCACAGGTGAGGAAAGCCAGAGAAGTGGTCACCTGCTCAAGATCACATAGCCAGTAAATGACTGACTGAGGTGGACTACTAACTCAGGTCTTCTGGTTCTAAAGTTCTAAAGATCTTTCTCTTTTTAGGAGGCAATTTGGGTTAAATGACTTATCCAGGGTCGCACAGCTACTGAGTGTTTGAGACCAGATTTGCACTGAAGTCCTCCTGACTCCATGGCTCTATCCACTGCACCACCTGGCTTCCCCTGCCAATAATCTTTCCACTGTGCCATGAGAATTAAAATCAGAAAGATTTAAGTCTTACACCTACTAGCTATTCAACTATAGACAAATGATTTAACTTCTCTAAACCTCAATTTCATCATCAATAAAATAGGTATAATAATACTTGTCTCCTATGGGTGTTCTGAGGAGCCATTTAACTCAAAAACTTAAAATCACTATATAAATATATTATGGTCATTATATAGCAATTGTCTTGGGAAAAGTTACTATCCAATCATAACTTTTAAATACTTGACATTCTACAGACTATTGTACTGGTAAGTATAAATAAACTGACTTTTGCGGTTGAATAAAAACCGTTGGGGTGTCAGCACACCCTAGGTAAACTCACTGAGATGTGCCTCATGCTGTTCTCATATGACTTGATCTCCCCTTCTAGATTTTCTTATTTTGAGAGCTTTTCCTACCATAGACCTTGTAGTTTGAGCATGTGATGACATCTGTTATAAACAGTCTTCTCAATACCATCATTGTTATGGTAGCAGCATCATGATTTTCTGCAAAACTGCTTGTGAATTCCAAGGTCAAGCAAACTTATGCAACTCCGGCTCTTCTCATTTTTCAGCAGACATAATGAAGTTGCACTCGAGGTTTTTGCATAAAACATTAAACATTTTAAATGAACAGTATTTCTTTTTATGACACCTTTAGTGATTCTCATCCTTGATATTATGGAGCATGCAAAATAAAGTCCTTACTGTTTATTATAAGCAATAACAAAAAGCAGTTCCTGAGGACCTAGAAGACACTTGATGGGATGCCTTTTTTCCAAGGCATGGTTTCTTCCTACAAAGAAGTTAACCATTATTTCAGTTTAACGTATGAGGGCTTCCACTATTCTTATAAATTACAGCATCTCTTACTAGGCAATTTCATAGAATCTCAGTTGGATTAATGCTTGCTTTAATTCATAAATTAAAAATTAATATAAAAAAAAGAATCCCACTGGAAAAGGACCTCATAAGCTATTTTACCCAAACTATGTCTAAACAAGAGTCCCCTCATAAGACACCATGGTCAAAATTCTTTTTACCTAGTGGCCAACTTCCTGGATGTTCTTTGGACAACAGACATACAGTTGCTTGCCTGGTCTATACTCAAGGTTTTCCAGCTTGGCAGGGCTTTCTAAAGTTTGCCTTTTGTTTGTCTAATCTTCAAAAACCTGAGTCACCTCTACATCACAATGAGGCACCAGAATACAACTTTAGTGGGCAACTATTGGCATATTACCGTCAGGGTATAACTAGATATACATGTAGCTGTAGATATTCGTTTGACCACAAGGTGCCGCTGCTAGTCACTCACCTGATCCTATTCAAGGAGAAGACTCAGGGGCTAGGAGTCCCATGTACAGCCTGGAAGTCATGGTGCTTCACCCTGCTAAGTATGAATGCCAAGCTCTCTGTGATTCTCAGCTGGTAGACAACTACTACCTCCAGCTTTACATATCAGTAGGTGGCTATGCCAACTCACTAGTCTAAAGGGTGTGGTTAATGAGTGTTAATCCAATTAGAAGAGGCCTGAGTTCCTATTTCTGACAGTCTACCTCTTCTCTAAATTTTTTGTAATTCACTGAGCCCTAGTCAGGTAACCTTGGTATAATGGGAGTCATTCTCCACTGAAGCATCATGCTTTATTCTTGGCATAAGAATAATAAATAATATATAACATATACTATGTAACTATGTGCCCACAGGTTTCCCAGACATTTCCTAAGCAGTTTTCAGACAGTATATAGTCCATTCCAAATCCAGAACTTCTAGGAAGTATATACGTCAATTTCCTTAGGCCCCCATGGCCTCTGATCCTACAAGCAGGCAATGTGTGTAGACAGTACAACAGAGTCCACAATTGAGAAGTGACTCATATATCAATTAGTGATGGTTATTAAAAGAAGATCCGGGAACTCTGGACCAGATACTTGATTAGACTTTGCATCATGAGACATGATCTTGGGATTCAATGAAAACTGAAATCTTGACATATTGTTTTGGTTACATTTCCAGTCCTGGCAGGCACTTCCCACCACTCACCAAAGCAAATACCTCACCATGAAGCTACTTCTCACTTGTGAAGAAGGAGTAGACTTGGAGAGAAATCCTAGCAAGGAAAGCCTGTCCCCATTCTATCCTAGAGTATGTCTGACCTTGAGACCTCTGGTTCCTGTTGTTAGTAGCTGGGAGTCAAATCACAGTCCATTTGGTCTTTGAAGCCCAGTGACCTTGTCCTGGGCATCTCTTCCTTGCTGCTACTTATAGCTTCTGTTTACCATTCCCTTTTTACTTACCCATGTGGCAGCCAAAGCTGGCAACTCTGCCCTGAAATGGGCAGGAAGGGAGGAAACTGTGAGAAGAGGTGATCTATCATACATACAGAAATTATAGATGAGGTGCTATCTACAGGGATGGTGACAAATTTCACATGTAACTACTTTTGGGAGAGAGGAATCTTGTAGGGAGTAGATTGTAATCTCTGATTTCATTGATGAAAGAACTCCCAGTGTGGAACTTCCCTCCTTTGCTAATGCATATTAGGAATTGAACTATAACTTCAGCCCCTAGAGAGAGGCCTGGAGCACTGAGAACCCAGGTGATGTGTCCATGGACCTTTAGTCAGTGTTTGTCACAGGAAGGATTTGAGTTCATGCCTTCAGGACTCCTAAACCAATACTCCACTTTCTGTCCCCTCCCCCCATCTCTTATTTATATGTTTATACAAGTATAATATATATTAGGAAAGGAGGGATGGAAGAAGTAAGTTTAAATTCTGTCTCTGACACTTACTAGCTGTGTGACCATGGGTAAGTAACCTGCCCATGCTGAATGTCAGGTAAATCCCTATGACCTACATACTAAATTAGAGATGTCATGCAATTAATAGGATTGGAGGGGATGCCCACACTGGCCAAAATCATGGGTCTTTGCCTTTTTGTGGTAACATGTATGCATGTACACAGCCATCTCAGGAATGGCAAGCAGCTGTTTGCCAGTCTGAGCTGTTTCAGAAAACAGAGGTATGAGGTGTCACTATAGTAAGAACTATTATTTATCTGTGCATTTTAGGGACATGGGATCACAGATTTCGAATCAGAAGAAAGCTTAGCACTCACATAGGCCAACTCTCCCCGCTCCCACCCCATTTTGCAGACAAGGAAAGTGAGGTCTGAAAAGAGGAGGTAACTTGTCCAGGTCACAAGGCACTAAGATTCAGAGGTCTCAAACCTAGGTCCTCTAACTTTTAATCAAATGCTCGTTCTGTGGAACTCATTGCATTACTTTTAAATCACACTTTATGTCTTATAACGAACTGAATCAGAGAGACAAAGTGAGAGAATAATCCTCCCATTAGGAAGTATTGTCAATCAGAGCTCATGTAAGAAAAACTAGCAGAGAAAAGCTTCCTGGAGAGGAGGGTGCGTGCATGCGTGCGTGCGTGCGTGTGTGTGTGTGTGTGTGTGTGTGTGTGTGTGTATGTTTCACTCCAGGCACATGCTCCATTTCCTTCTCTTCCTAATGGGTGCAGCTGCAAGGAACAAGAGACCTTCATTTCCTCATCTAGGATTCAAAGAAGAAACAAATGGCAGCAGAGGCACCATTGACCCAGGCCTCCATAGTGGACAAAAGATATCTACAGGCACACATGTGGGATTTTAACAGAGCGAATAATTACCCTCAGGTCATATCTTTTTCTATTGCTTTACAAACGTAATCTGGCTCACCATACTTCAGAGAGAGAAGGGGAGAAACATTACTTACCTCTCTTTTATGGATAAGGAAATGGACTGCCAAAGACATGAAAAGTCTAGCCTGAGGGCAAGGAGAGAGGATGAGTGCCACTCCAGCTTCCTGCCCAGCTGTCGGGTGGTTTAATTAGCAGGCAGTCTTCCTTGTCAGACATACTGAGCTCCTGCCCACAAGCCTTAGCTTGTCTTTCTGGAATCATGCATGAGTTATATGGTATCTGAAATGCTCTATAGAGTCCTCCCTCTCACACTACCTCTAATTGTTCCTGTCTCTATCTTGCTAGTACATAGTTGTCTGTGTGTTGTCTCCTCTATTAAACTGTGAGATCCTTGAAAGCAGGTCCATTTTTGCTTTTCTTTTTGCCCCTAGTACTTATCACTATATTGGGCTTAATTTTATTTTTTATCTGTTCATTTGAAAGTCTGACTTTCCTGATGTAGGTTCAGGTCCAGTGTAGGGTACAGAATCATATTTTTCAGAGTTGGGAGGAACCTCAAAGACCATCTAGTCCACTTTGTGCCTTACCCAGAATCCCATCTACAATCTCCCATATTGAGCATCCAGACTGCCTTGAAAACTCTAGTGGTGAGGGTTTGGTGGCGGAGCGAGGGGACCTCTCAATGCAGTCCTATGCCCTGGATCCATCCTCTCCTCATTGGTGACACTCTTTCTGTACCCGCCATTTTGGAAAGGACTCCAGTCATGCTTCATCACATTCTGACTTCAACTGTTGACTGCTCATTGCACTGCGGATTGGTGCTCCTCCCTCTACCATTCCTCCCCTTTCCAGCAGCCTTGTATGTATGTAATTTATATATTAGATGTTTATCTAGGTTATGCATATAGGTGCTTCTCCAACACCTATATAGAGGTTCCTTCGCACACACTAGAGTCCTGTTGGCAAAGTCTGGATGCTCAACTTGGTGGCTTGTGGGTGAGATCTTGATATAGTACAGATTAGACAAGATAGCACATTTTATATGTGTGGTCTTTCCTGTTAGAATGTAACCTTCTTAAAAGAAGCTTCTATTTGTATCCACAGCACTTAGTACAGTGGTACAAACTAAATATGTTATTCATTTTCCTATTTATTCCATTTCTATATATTTCTAATTGCTAGGAACTTTTTTCTTGCATTGAACAAAAATCATTTTCTTTTCTGCTTCTGCCCTTTTACTTCCCCACCATATTAATTCTAGCCCTGACCTTTGGGACTAAACTAGTGATGCAGCAGGTAGAGAGCTGGGCCTGGAATCAGGAAGATATGAATTCAAACCTGGCTTCTGACACTTACCAGCTGTGTGACCCTGGGCAAGTCACTTACCACTATCATCAACTTCAATTTCTTCTGCAATAAAATGGAGATAATTAAAACACCTACCTCCTAGGGTTGTTGAAAGAGTCAAATGAGGTGATAGTTGTAAAGTACCTGGCACATAACAGGCACCTAATAAATGCTTTCCCATGTCTTCCCTCCTTGACATGACACTCCTTCAGATACAGAGAAGCTAGAGAGGATCCATGAAGGGGATAAGGGAGACAACCAGCATAGCGAAGGACCTCATGATCATGACATACATAAATTGATTGAAATGACTGAGAATATTTACCCTGAAGAAAGGAAAGCTTATTCTGGGGTACATGTAGTTGTGTTGTGAAAGAAAACACAGACAAAATACTCAAATATAATAAAGAAAGTAAAATAATAGTATACTTTGATCTTCACTCAGATTCCACTAGTCGTTTCTCTGGAGATAGCGTTTTTCATCACAGGTCCCTCAGAATTGTCTTGGATCTTTGTATTTCTGAGAGTAGCTGTACCACTCACAGTTGTACAATGTTACTATTGCTGTGTACAATGGTCTCCTGGTTTTGTTCATTTCACTTTGCATCACCACATTTAAATCTTTCCAGGTTTTTCTGAAAGCATCCTGCTCATCATTTCTTATGGTATAATACTATTCCATAACACAACTTGTTCAGTCATTCTCCAGTTGATGGGCATTGCTTTGCCCATGTAGGTGAAAGAGATCTCCAACATTCTGCTGATGCAACTAACAGTCCTGTCAGAAAAGAAAATGAAGTTAGTTTTGCTTGGCTTCCTTTTGAAGAGATCAAATTGACTTTCTCTCCTCAACACTTTCTTTTCTAGGTGCTCACTAACCATCCCTTTCATAATTGGTTCTAGATTTTTCCATAAGTTAAGCTCAGAAAGCTTATGGATTTCATTCTCTTCTCTTATTTGATCATTGAGTTATCATTCCTTCCCTAATCTCACGGTACCTCTCATATTCTCCATTACTTGACAGTGACTCATAGCCAAGGCATAGCTCGTTTCTGCCTGCTGACTTGAACTCACCAACAGCAGTTAAATACTCGCCCATACATATGCCTTGTTTATGTTAGTTTCCAATTCTGTTTTGTTCTTTCCAGTACTAGGATAATTTGGGAAGACAGAGAGGACTGAACAAAAGGCAAGTTGAACAGCTCTGCCTTTTCTTCATCATCCACTGTTATCATCCCACCCATCCCAAGCAACAATCCTCCCCTTTTGGGGAGGCTTCTCTTTTCCTGTATAGACATTTTAAAAATTCTCATCTGTTGTCCTTGGCGTTCCCTGAGCTTCACCTCATTCTGGCACTCCCAATGATTCTTTAAGGATTTGCCAACCTCTTCAAATATACAACCTGTTATTTGCACTTGCTTCTATCTTCTTAGATTTCTTTTAAAAAATTAAGCTGGTTCATTAGTTTCTTTTCTACATCCAAATAAATCTCCTTAGACAACTTTCCTATTCCTTCTTCATTGGAGCTTTTTCTCTTTGGGTCTTCAGAATTTCATTCTTGAGAACTTCTCATCCTTCACTTTCTCTGAAAAATTTCAGAATATGTATGAGATCCTCCCTTTCTTTTGTTTTTTACTCTTTGAAATATCTTCTCTCCAAATACAGAGTGCCTGTTGGACTATGCCCAGTTCTCCTTTTCTTAACTGTTGTTGAATCATTCAGTAGTGTGTGACTCTTCATGACCCCATGGACCGTACGGTCCATGGGGTTTTCTTGTAAAAAATACCAGAGTGGTTTACCATTTCCTTCTCCAATGAATTAAGGCAAACTTAGTGACTTACTCAGGGTCACATGGCTAGTAACTGTCTGAGGTCAGATTTGAATTCAGGTCTTCCTGACTCCAGGCCCAGCATTCTGTCCACTCAACCATCTAGCTGTCTCTTCTTTTCTCAATTAACACATCCTAAAAATGAAATGATCATTTCCCTTCAAGATTTCCATCATTTTTATTTGCCCAAGCAATGCCTCTCTATTGGTGAGAATCAGATCCATACCAGAAGTTCCTCTTTTTAAAGGATGAAATTTTCATCAGGGTAGGAATTAAGGAAATTAATGAGGAATTACAGAAATAAATTAGCTCCTCTGCTTTTAGATGAGAGAACTCCACAAAACCAGACACTTACCATTATTGTATCATATCTCCATATTGGGGATTATATCATACCTCCAAGTTTATTATATCTTTCCCAAATTCTTTGGCAAAGAAACAATTTTTCTGTGAAAGTGTTCTATGGTATACACCAATAAAATATCACTTTTGTTTCTGTGCCTACCTCATAGGGTGATGGTAAAGATCATATAAGATTATATGTTTAAAATGTTTTGTGGGCTTCAAAGCACTAAGTGAATATTGCTTTGTTGTTTATGTCATTTCTGCCTTGGTTGGTCTTTATTCACATTCTCCCCTCTTCTCCCCACCCTGATTCCAAGGTTTCCTCACATGATTATAGCTTTTTAAAAATGCTTGTGAAGCAGCCAGATGATGCACTAGATAGAGAGCTGGACAGAATGCTCAGCAAGAGCTGAGTTCAAATCCAGTCTCAGACATTGACTAGTTATTTGACCTTAGGAAAGTCACTTCATCTCTGTCTGCTTCAGTTTCCCCATCAGTAAAATGGGGAGAGTAACAGGACCTACCTCCCAGAGTTCCTATGGGGACCAAGTGAGACAATAGTTGTAAAGTGTTTTGCAAAACTTCGGACGTTTTATGTGTTGCTAATTGTTAATATTAATATGCAGTGGTGGGCAAATTACTTGGAACAAAGCAAAATAATGAAACTTGTCCATATACTGTGAACCACAACTTTATAAACCTTTAAAATGTTTCTAATATGCAATCCTTTTGTTGCAATTAGTAGCTCAGAGGCATAGAATCATAGAATATTGGAGCTGGAAGAGATCTTAGAAACCACTTAGGCCAATCTCATTTTGCTGATGTCTAAAAGACCGGGGTACAGACAAGATGAAAGGGATACCCAGGACACACAGCTAGCTAGTGGAAGAGTCAGAATTCATGTCTTCTGACTTCCGGTCTAGGAGCTCTCAAGATTACCTTCTCCTGACAGCAGGAAAACCAAAAGAGAATATAACTGAATACATTCCCCGCATGGAGGCTTTCAGTCAACTTCTGTTGGTTAGCTCCAGCTTAGCTGGTTTGTACTTAATCATTGACTTGTTTTCTCCCCAATTAGACTCTGAGCTCCTTGAGAATGAGGACTATCTTTTGTATCCTTAGGGCTTGGCACAGTTTCAGACATATAATTGGTGCTTGATAAATGCTTCTTGTCTGACTGACCTCTTCTCTTGGTATCAATAGCTAAGGAGAAGATCTGAGTCTCACTGGCAATCTGTGATGCTCCTACAAAACTGACCCTATTCCTTCTAAGACTTTTCTCAAAAGCTTTCCTAAGGAGTTCTCCATTGCCTTCTACCATTTTGTTAGTATTTCAAAATTAAGGGAGAAAATAAGGATGGGAGGTGATTTTTCTGAGGCTGGCTTTTCCCTCTCCCGTCAGCTGCTAAACTGATGTTTGTGGGGTGTCCCAGGTTAAAGTTCATGATTAAGACTTACAGCCCCATAACATTTTTTACAATGTGATATAATTGCCTTCGATTGTGCCATAGTTTAGGAAGCCCACAGTCCAAACTCCACAGTCTGGGACCCTGGAAGAAGATAATCTAGTGGCCCCCAGCTCTGGAAAGAGAGGTGATGGATTAAAGATGCAGGATAAAGCTTACCCTTTTTTGACCAGATCAATATGGGAATTTGTTTTGCTTGATCCTGCATATTCATTGCAAAGTCCTTATTTTTCTCATTTATTTTTTTCCATGAGGGTCAGGAGGGTGAGAAGCCAAAAGGTAGATTGTGGGAAGAGGAGATCAGTAAATGTGTCTACTCCTAGTCCAGAGGACCCTTGAAAAGATGGAGAATTTAACTATGAACCCAAATCAGGACTAAATTTTCTGTCTTTGAGATTCATAGGAGAAACATGAAGAAAAACTAATCCTGGCTTCTTTACAGTTTGCTTTTCCATGTCTGTAGTTTCCACAGCTGGGAACTTGACAGTTCTTTCCTCCAAGAGTCCTTTGGGAGCTGAGTGAAAGCTGCACACTGCCCCCAACTCAGTATAATTTAGCTTTGGAAGCCTCAGCTACACTCAGTGATGAGCACAGAGAAAACAACCATAGGGTAAGAGGGCAGCTTTGATATTTTTTTTAATATATGACCTCCTCTCTATCTTCTCCACAATGAAAAATGAACATTGGGGCCTGGAGATCTTTTCCAGGCAGAATCGTGGCTTCCTGAACTTTATCCAAATACCTGAGTGATACATACAAGCAAAGAGGAGGCTTGAATGGTAGGAAGCAAACATATTGTCAATAACCATTTTAATGTGTGATGACTAATTAAAACAAAAGAAAAAGGACATGTCCAACATGTAATTATAGAAAATGACTGATGTGATAATGAATGGTAGACCTTGGGGACTAAACGGGAGCTGACATGCTAACCATAGGATTATTCTTAAGGCAAAGAAAGGAGGGGAAAGTAAATGGAGAAGCACTAACTTCACTCTATGCCAATATTCACAGTAAAATTTATATTTGATTTGCATCATTGTATTATTTAATATGCTTTTCCCTATTGCAGGGCTAATGTTGTGGCAGCAGAGCATAAGCTCTGGCTGGTTTTCCCATGCTTGAAAGAAATCATGTGCAGCCCTGGTTACAATCTGAGTCTGCTGTCCGATGGGCTACCTAATCAGTTATGGAGAGGTTCATTCCCATTAGGTTGACCACTGACTGATTAATTCCTTGACCATGGCCCTCCATGGAGCAAATAAAAACTTTGAAATTGTTTCCACTTCCACTATTAAGATCCTATGTGGCAATATTCATGAGAAAAGGTGAATGAATAAGTGAAAAAATATTCATTTAATACTTATTAAATGTAGGGAATTGTGAGAAGCCCTGGGCTGAGAGATAGAAATGAAGGAACAAGACAGTCCATGACTTAACTTACGTCCTTAGTAGAGAAAGGCAACAAATAAGACAGTAGTGATCAGGAAAGGGTGCTTTACTCTAGGAAGTTAACTAGAACCAGAAGAGAGTAAATTAGCAGGTACTGTCCAAAAGCAAGAATGATATTGATTTGGTTACTATTCCCAGAGAACGAGGTGCAAAGTAGGGAAGGGGGAAAGCAAAGAAGAAGTCTAGTGAAGGAAGTCATTGAGATTTGAGGTATATTCTGAAGTCTAGGTTTGATTCTATATTGTGGGCATGTGTATCTGCAGTGGTTGACTCATCATTCAGGACAGCATCACTCCAAAGTGAAGTTTCCAAAGCCAAATGGAAAAAATTACTGAAAACATGGTCTCAGGAACTTTGTTGGTCTGGAGAGAACATCAACTTGGCAGATGGCAAGGAGGTTCATGGAGTAGCAAGTCAGCTGGCATATGAAGCATGATCTGAGGTCTAGGTCCAGCTAGATATAGAAAATACTAAAAATCACACAGTTCTTAAACCCTTTCTACACATTATTTCAAGTGTTCATACTCTTAAACATATCATTGTTAAATGACCAGTGAATAGGCGTCCTTACTGAAAGAATTTATTGAAGCACCACAATATTGATATTCTTACAACAAAGCCAGAAGACAAAAGGAAACCAGGTCTATATAGAAGAATGGGTTACAGATTCTCCTCATTGAGGCTCACAAAGGAGTTGGCACAATTGATTATATTATGTGCTAAAAAGCAACAAGAAATATCATTTTATAGGATGTTTGGTTATCTCATCTTGTAGTGCTCATGAATAAACAAACAGAAATTACCATGAATGTAATTACGACTTATGCCAATATCTGTTCCACAGGATGAGGAGCAAGAGAAATTCTCTGAAGAATTTTGACAAGATTCCCCAAACCAAGTCGATATTCAGTGACATCACTGTGAAGCTAGGCATAGAGAAGAGGGATGAAAAGTATTTTGAGAAAATGGCTCAAGTCAAACCAGTACGCATTTATTAAGTATCTGTCACATGCTGAGTATACAAAGAAAAGCAAAAACAGTCTCTAGTCTCAAGGAGCTCCCAGACTGATGGAGGAGACAATATGAAAACAATCATACACAAATGAGACATAGGCAAGATAAATTGGAAATAATAAAGAAAGGACAAGCACTAGCATTTAGTGGGGCTGAGAAAAACTTCCTGGAGAAGGTATGGTTTTAGTTGAGACTTCAGAGAATCCGGGAGGTAGGAATGAGGAAGGAGAGGCTGAAGGGACAGCCAGTGAAAGTGCAGGGAGTCAGGAGATGGAGGGTGAGAGGAACAGCAAGGAGGCCAGTGTGGGGAGCTACAAGGTACCTTGGACAAGGTATAAGACTGGAAACAGAGGAAGGACTCAGATTAGGAAAGTATTTGAATGTCAAACAAAGTATTTTATATTTAATCCTAGAGGTGATAGGGCACCACTAGAGTTTTCTGAGTGTAGGGGTGAGGAGCAGAGGTGGCATGGTCAGACTTGTGCTTAAGGAAGATCAATTTGACAGCTGAATGCAGCATGGACTAGAGTGGGGAGAGACTTTAGGTAGGCAAACCAACTAAAGGTCTATTAAAAGAATCCAGGGGAAAAAATAATCCAGACATGAGGTGGTGAGCCTGCACCAGGGTAGGGAAAGTGTTAGAGGAGAGAAAGGCGAATATAAGAGAGATGTTGTAGAGTAAAACCAAAAGGATTTGGCAACTGATTAGCTAAGGAGGGATGAGAGAGGAAAGATTTGAGGATGACATCTTTGTTGGGAGACTGGGTAACTGAGAGGATGGTGGTACCCTGCACAAGGAAAGGAAAGAAGGGGGAGATTCTGGGGTGAAAGATAATGAGTTCACTTTTAGACATGTGTTTAAGGTGTCTACAAGACATCCAGTTGGGGACGTCCAATAAACAGTTGATGATATAAGTCTGGAGGTCAGGAAGGAGGTAAGGGCTGGATAAATAGATTTAAGAATCATCAGAATATAGATAATAAGTAAATCAGTGAATGCAGATATGATCACCAAGTGAAAAGGTATAAAGGGAGAGGAAAAAAGGTCCCAGGATAGAAATGTGATGGTACCCATGGTTAATGGATGTGATCTGAAGAGCCGAAAGAAAAAAAAAGAAAAAAACTGAGAAGGAATAGTCAGATAGGTAGGAGGAGAACCAAGCTTCACACCTATTTATCGTAAATGCTTTCATTCAAAGGAGTTGGAAAATGTTGGAGCTGCTGAGATCAAACAATACCCCCAAAATGGAATGATTTGTTTTTACAGGAAGTAAATGGCTACTGATGTGGGAGTCATTTCAGAATCCATTTGCTATAAGTAGAAATCTATGTCTATAAACTAGACTAAAGTTGGAAGAAAAGTTAAGATGAGAAGACACAACAAACAATTTCAAAAATTTGAAATTGACCTATTCAAATAAAACAATGATGCTAATGGAATAAGGTAAAATTATTGTCCTTGATTATAGTATTTTCCCACAAAATTCAACTAATATAACATAGTATAATACATAGGTCAGAAGACTTTAGAAATTTCATTCACCAGCAAGCACCTCACCTTGCCAAGTAGAGTGGTTTGGTATTCAAGAGCAGGATACATTTAAAATGCTAAATAATTTATAAAACACAATGGAGGAAGATATCAGTGGATTATGAGCATTACTTCATCAAATATTAAAATGACTGGAAGTGAAAACAAGTCTATAGAAAGTATCATATGAGGCTATACTGACTCCATAACCCTGAGAGTGTTCTGAACTAGGTGAAAGAGGCCATCATTTAAGAACTGGAGGCAAAATGAATAACTATATTCAAATCTCAACAATAATTTAATTGTGTTGTCAGTCCAGTGGAAGCATTGGATTTGCACAACTCTGAATATGAGGAAGTTGAAGTAGATCTTAAGTAAACAAAGTAAGGGAAGTAGCTGGAATGGACCAAGTATACAGCAAGGCAATTAGTGCTCTGAGATGTTAAGAGTCCATTGTAGAAGCTATCGAGTTGAGATATCGAAAGGACGGGAAAAGTCAAGGAAGCTTTCATAACCTGTAGACCTCAAATGTAGAAACATGCACCTCCCTTAAATGGGGATTTCTAAACTCTATCCCAGATTCAAGGTGCTCTGTGGGTATGGAATCAATACTTATGGACAACCATAGCTCAAGAGCCCTTACTCTAATATATTTATTTTTACTCAGTCAATCGGAAAAGACACATTCATTCAAAGCAAATAGTATAATAGCACAGCAAATGAAATGACCAGAAAAAAGTTCCAATACGTACAGAGGTACCTTTAAGCACAACTTACCACACTAACAATCAGAGAAACACGGCTATGCTGACAACATGCATGATCAGATAACATATATGAAAGGGCACATCTACAGACAATATGTTTCCAGAGAACATACAGGAAGAGGCACATTTACAAGGACCATATAGGTATATCTAGGAAATCATCAACCAGGGAAATTCACACTTCTTGTCTTGCAGAGCTTTGTGAATCTTCTAGAGGCATTAACATGCTCTTCTCTACTAGGCATCCTATCTTTGCTCCCTAATTGAGTATTCATCTTCTCACATCCCTGCTCCTCCCTGGGTACTACACCTTGGACTGTCTCTTTAGCTGTACTGCTCATTGACACATTCTTTGCTACTATTTTCTGGTCTTCAACAATTCAGCTCTGGATCATCTGCTACTTAAAGCTACCATATGTTAGGGTACAGTAATAGTAATTCCCTTACTAAAAAAAAGGCTAAATTTCTTTTTGTTTGGATAGTCTAAGGCCATGAAAGTTACAACTGAGAATCTCTCAAAAGTCAACAGAAGCCTTCAGGTTAACAATATGTCTGTCAATCAAATTTCTATTGCTCTTTCAGGAAATCCTTGTCCCCAGCCAATAATCTGATTTGGGGTTAGAAAACTTTCTTGTTTAATGCCTAGGGTGCTGGACTTGGAGGCAGGAAGACTAAAGTTTAAATTCCTCCTTATACTGTCATGTGCTGAATGACCTTGGTCATTAACTTTTTACTTCACTTTGCCCATCTATAAAAATCACAGGATTGAATTCATAAAGTTCCCTTCCATCTCCAAGACTATGGTCTTAGGATTCCATGAAATCTCTGACATCAGTCTGCATTCCCTCAAACCATTTCAGAAACCACATGAAACTGGTGCCACAAGCTCTCCCTTGGTCCTCATAATCCTCTTGGTTGGCACAAAAATTAACTTGGAGGTAAGAGCAAAAGGACTTGGTGAAGATGATAGTCTATCAACCTCCACTTTATCCCCTTTCTCTTACAATTTCTACCTTTATTCCACATCCTTGGCTACCAAGAAATTCTCCCAAGGTTGTTCTGCATTGCCACCAGCAACACATTTAAACCCTCATGCCTATTTTCTCATCTACATAAAATCTTTCTGAGAATGATCTATGGGCATGTTGAGAATATCCTTGAAAAAAATAAGAAAAAAGAATGGGCAAACTTTTGCAAACTACTTTCTGCAGAGGATCATATTTTGAGGGTTGCCAACTTACTGGCATATGCAAATAATTCAAGAGCCTGTTTACTGGATTTCTGGCTTGTTGATTATAGATTATCACTTGATTTTATATAACAAAATGCATCCTTAAGTGCTCTCTGCCAACCAAGAGTTTCTCATGCATAGCTTAATGCCACAAAAGACTATTTGATAAATGCTATGGCCAATAATACTCTTTTTTGACTCATTATTCATGTCAAATATGGGTATAAACTGGGGGAATCTATGTGTGACTGAAGTGTTTGCTGTTATCCTAGAGGGTAGCCTGTGGAAGGTCAAAATGGAAGAGAGTTTCCCTCCAGGTGCTCTTGTCTGCAAGTGATACTGTGGTGATTCTGCTGTGCCCCAGAACATTACATCATATGGTCAGGACAAGGGGTATCAAATAGTTATCCTGAACATTACACTGATAACCATGGAATATAAAGAGACCTAGAGGAAAGTCTCCATCATATTGGAAAGGTCCTCAATAGAGAAAATAAGTGGAGAAATCACAGACAAAAATCATTCAACATGAGAAAGCATGGAGAAATTATGATCTGTGTCTATGGAGTGAGTAGACCTCCATAGGCCCAAGGACTGAAGGGCTGGTTGGCATTCCCTTCCCTCCTCTTTAGGCTTGTCCTGCCTGCAGAAATGACAACTTGACATGACACCAGCATCTTTTGCCATAGTGCTTCTAAACAGCACCACATGGCAAAAAGGAGCTTGGAGATGAAAGATGAATTTTAGTTAAGCCTTGCTGACATCATCTCTCTCATCTAGTGAACAAACCCTTGTACCCGGAGCCAGGATTCATGAATTCTAGTTCTCCTTGACTCTCCACCCTCCCTTATGCCCCATCTCCAATCAGATGCAAAGTCTGTCAATTCTACACTTGCAACGCTTCTCATACTCATAATCATCTGTCTTCTCACAGAGTCACTGTCCTATTAAAGATCCTTATCACTGATTACCCACACTCTTACAAGAATGTGTTCATTAGTTTTGTTGGGTAGCTAGTGGGAGTGGTAAACAGACACCCGGTCTGGAGTCAGGAAGGCTCACCTCCCTAAGTTCAAATCTGTCCTCAGACACTTACTAGCTGTGTTACCCTGGGCAAGTCACTTCACCCTGTTTTCCTTTGTTTTCTCATCTGTAAAATGAGTTGGAGAGGGAAATGGCAAACCACTATGATATCTTTGCCAAGAAAACCCCAAATGGGGTCACAAAGTGTCAGTTATGATGGAAACAACCAAATAATAATTAGTTTCTCTGCTTCCAGTGTCACATTGTCTATATAGTTGCCATTTTTGGAAGTTACAGATTCTTTTTGGAAGAGAAAAAAAGAACCATACGTTAAATTGTAATTTTCTATTAAGCAAAATTTCTTCTCTTTTTAAGTATACATAGCTACCAAGTTAGTATTCCTAAGGTACAAGCCTGAACATGAAGTTTTCTGGCTCCAAAATTCAGTGGCTTTCTATTGTATTCAGACAAAATCTGAACTTGTTGGCATGTCATTTACCACCCTCCACAGCACAGCTCCCACTCTCTTTCCAGATACATCATATCACTCCTTTTTTGCATTTTCTTTGTTCCGGCCAAAATGGCCTATTAGCTGTACTCCAAACCTGACAGGGAGTCTCCTGTCTGCATGCCTGAAACATATTTCCTTCTCTTCTCGGCCCCTTAGAATTCCCAGCTTACTTCAAGCTTTGCGAGGCTGACTAGATGATCTGAGAGCTAAGCCTTGGGCTGTTCCTTGGTTTACAAATCTATAAATGCCTAGAGAACGCAAGGCGTGCCCAGCCAAATTGTTCTATAAAATACATAGCAACAACGATTAGATATTTTTTGTAAAATGGGCTACTTCCCCTTTCAGGTACTTCCATGGGGACATTCAATTACATTGTCTTCATCATCACACCCCAAACACTTCAACTATTTCCGCCCATCTCTCTCTGGAAGGGGAGGGGGGCGAGCATCATGGATTATTTATGATACTTGGACAAAACTTGATAGATGCTGTGGCCAAAAAAATAGATTGATATATAACAATTATACAACTAATAAATAGCTGATGTTTATATAGTGCTTACTGTGTGCCCGTCACTGTGCTAAGTGCTTTACAAATACTCTCTCATTTGAGCCACATAGTAACTCTGTGAAGTAAATTCTATTATCACTCCCATTTTGCATTTAAGCAGACAGAGAAAGTAACTTGCCCAGGGTCACACAGCTACTAAGTGTCTAAGGCTAGATTTCAACTCAGGTCTTCCCCACTCCAAGCCCAGCACTCTACCTACAACCACTTAAGTGCCTAATAATAGCAAATAAGTCAATTGCTCTGAGCCCCCTAGAATAGGACAAAGGGACAAAGTCATCTTGGTGATATGCACAGAGATACAAAGGAGTATTGATCTAACTATTCACACTGCAAAAACAAAGTGGATAAAATCTATGAACCAAACAAATTGTGACGTACAGATAGTCATACACCACATAAAGTTAGTCCCTAAGTGGATAGAGATTGGATAGGTACTGCAGATGGATGGGAATTGGCCTTAGAATTGAATAGGAAGAGATTTGTCTAGGTTGCACTTAGGAAATTATGCAATATTTTCAATGACCCCAAACTACTTACTTTGATAAAAAAAAACTCATCTTTTCAACATCAATATTCTCCATCTGAGTCTGTATGAATGTAAATAATAGAACAACATGATTGGGGAAGAATGGAAATTATGAGAAGATCAAATCTAAGGGAAATGTGCATAGTTGAATGTAGTGTAATGTGACATTGTTGTATAGAAAGGGCTTGAGAAGTGGAACAAGAGATGTTACTGAGGAAATATGACCAGAAAGCAAAGTGGGTTGGCCATGTAGAAGGAAGGAAAAGCAAAGAAGATAGCCCCAATAGCAGTACATTGATGACCCCAAGATATTAAAGGAAATAGAGCAGTGGCCTGTTGCTTGATCCTTGATATATGAAAAACTTGGATAAGAAAATTCATAGGATGAAAAAGCACAGAAGAATTTCAGTCTGTATGATTTGAGGGTGTGTTTTTGCCAGTGAAATCATGTATTTGTCAAACTGTCATGTTTGGGGACCCAATTTTCATACTCAATATATACTAAAATGATACCTTAATAGAAACAAGATGACAATATTCATGATAACTACAATAAAATTATTCAACAACAATATGGTAACATACCTGTGATCAATCTTGGTGTTACAGAAGAGAAATTGAAATGTACTTCTACATTGAAGCAGTTGAAAATAATGCCCTTAGACCTGGGAAAGTGAGACCACTACCCCGACCCTGAGCTTTAAGAGGCCTCAGGCTTTGAGGACCCACTCATCATAGCCGCAAAAAAATATTAAAAGAAAAACTTTAAATGCAGAATAAAAGAAAATGAATGTCCAGGACAACCAAGAAAATGTTGCCTTATTTGTATGGGATATGGGATGTTTGAAGTCACTTAAATTAAGTTAATCACTCTTCCTGGGTCATGTGGTTGAAAGATGGTATAACCACTCTGAAATAAGGTGACTGGTTAGTACTTCTGTGTGGGACAAGCCCAGCTCTGCACGATCGAGTCTCCACTCCCAACTTAATCAGGATGAGCTATTGGAGTTGATTGGAATCCATTAAATTCACTCTTCCTCTGAAGCTACTTCCAAGAATGGAAGAGAGGAGATGAAATTCTTGGGTTTCGGGTTTTGGAAGCCACTCTCTCTCCCAGCATGCTCTGGAGGTGCTTTTCCTTAGGATTCACAAAGGTTTTTGTGTGGTGGAGAGAAATGACCCTGTCAATGGCATTTTGGATCTTCTTTCCAAGAGACAGATAGATAAGTGTAGGACTCATTCATCAGCGTCATGTGCCTGCTCCAAGGGCTTCTTTCCCTCTTATCCTCATAATGTATGGGATGGTGACCAATTATGCAACAAAGACATAATTATAGTTGAAACAAAAACTAGCGCTTACACAACAATATAAGGTTTACACAGTAACTTACAAGTTATTTCATGTAATCCTCCTAACAAACTTAAGAAGTGTTAGTTTTATCCCAGGTGAGGAAACTAAGGATGCAAAAGGTGAATTGCCCAGTCACACGTTACCCAAGGCAGGATTCAAACTTGGCTTTTTCTGACTCCAGTCTTCTCTCCCCTGCCCCACCTACGCTAGACATCTCAATGACTATCTTTGAAACCTCTGAAAACCAGAAACACACCTTTTCCTTCCCTGTTGTTTAAAGTTAAAAGTAATGGGCATACTCAGCAAGAGAGCAGATTTTATCTCAATGGAAGGAGATGTTGAGGAGCAACTAAGCAGTGGATAGAGTGCCAGCCCTGGAGTCAGGAATACCTGAGGTCAAATCCAGCCTCTGACACTTACCAACTGGGACCTTAGGCAAGTCAATTAACCTCCACTTGCTTCAGTTTTCTCATCTGTAAAATGGGGATAATTACAGCACCTACCTCTCAAGGTTGTTGTAAAGATCAAATGAGATATATGTAAAATCTTTAGCACAGTGCAAAGTAGGTGTCATACAAGTTCTTGTTCCCCCTCCTCCTTTCCTGACAGGTTCATCCCTGGCAGTGTGGGTGACCGTGGGCTAGTCACTTAATTTCTCATCATCCTAAACCATTATGCTTCAAACTGTTTTGGCAGTGTAAACATTTTGTTTATTTGAAAGTAACACACATTGTACCAATATAATAAATCATGAAATATGCACAAAATACACTAAAAGGAACTAAAAATGAAGTAAAAAATAACTAAAAAAGACATAAACAATTTTAAATATTTATTCATTGATGACATAAAAATTATTCTGGTCTCACTAAAATAATAAGTTTTAGTGACAAACTTGACTAAATATATTCAATAATTTACAAAAGTATGTCCTGGAAAATAGTGTAGATTTATAGTAATCATTTGAGTGATTTTTCAGCTATTTTGATTTATGTAGCTAGCCAAGCACATGAATTTTAAGCAATTTTATTGGAATATACACAAGATGGCAATCAATAATAGGTCATAAGTCAGTGAACAATTTAATATTAATCAGAGGAATCACGTTTAGGACAGAGTTCTTCAGGGTAGAGAACTCTGAGGTAAGGAAATTCCCTCTCCCCAAGTAGCCTGGCATCTTCTCTGTAGTTTAGTGCCTTCAAGGCTTCCCTAGAGCACTGAGGTTTTGACTTGCCAGGGGTACACAGCCTAGGTGAGTCAGAGACAGGACATGAAATCAAGGTCTTCTTAGCTCTAAGGCTCACTCTCTGATTACTAGGCTACACTGCTTCTCATATCTTTTCCTGCTTTTTATATGGTTTCCCTGGTGGAGCTGTTTCATTCCATACTATAATTTACATGAAAGTATGTGACGCCACTAATATCCTTTATTTGCAAAACTAGCTTTAAGCAATTGAAGTCTGGCTGGACAGCTCCCGGTGCTCCTGATGCAATTCTGTGCTCTCTCCTGCCACTGTCCAAGGCTAGGATGCACTCTTTCAATTCAAGTCTGGCAAAAGTTATCCTTTTCCTCAAGTGTCAGCTTGGGAGTCACCTCATCCCTGATCATCTGAGCTCTAAGCTCTGTTTCACCAAATTTTTCTTGAACTCTTTGTATCTCATTCTCAGTCATCGTAGCCTAAGCTGCAACATACTTAATTGTGTACATGTCCTAACTCGTAAACTCTATAATGTCAAGGATTGTATCTTTGTGTTGTAGTGTTGGTTTGTAATAAGCAAATATTCAGTAAGAGCATTCTATGGGTCAAGTAGGTATTGGAGATATTCATAGGAAAGTGAAACAATCTCTGTCCTCAAGGACCTTACATTTTATTAGGGGAAGACCACAGGTTCAGAGATGGATAAATATAGGATTTGTACAAAATTAATACACAGTAGTTGAGATGGGAAGACACTAGCAACTGGGGGAATCAGGAGAGGCCTCTTGAAAGAGAGTGTAGAGCTGAGGCTTCAATTCAATAACCATTTTTTAAGCACCTACTATGTGCCAGGCTTGAAAGGTACTAAGGGCTCAAGACATAGAGATGGGGAAGGTGAATATTCCAAGTATGGGGGTAGTCTTTGCAAACATTCAGAGAAAAAGGATGGAATGTCACATGTGGGGAACAAGAGGTATGGCTGGAGCATTTAGTGCATGAAGAAAAGTCATGTTCAATCAGTCTTGAAAGAGGCTGGAATACAATTGGAAAGGGCATTAAATAACAAACAAAGGACTTTATATTTGATCCTTAATAGAAATAGTCATTGAAACTTGCTAAGTAAAGGAATGTTGACATCATCAAGTGCTGAGGGACTGCAAACAGTTTAGGACTGAGGGGAGTGGAGCCATTTTCCAGGAATGGCTTATGAATAGTATTGCAAAAAACCAGGAGGATGGGCAGGGAGGGGATTCACTTTTTAACAAGCAGTGATCAAGAATACTGCTCAGAATTGGAAAACTCAAGTACACTAAAATTGTAATCAAAATTTAGACAATCATTTCAATTCTGTACAGTTCAGCATTTTAAATTGTAATACTTCTCATGAAAATGTGAATATTTTAAGTGAATTATTTAAAATTTTTCGTTGCTGAAGCAGCATATTTCACCATAGCACATGCATTTTTAATACTTTTTAAAAATAAAATTGTTTACCTAGACATAAGTCCTGAAAAAAAATTTGTCCAGGGCCTCAAATATCCTAGGACAGCAGATAGAAAACTATGGTTTTGGAATTTTGTACATGTTCTCAGAAATGATTCTGTCATGACTGGTTTTGCATAATGGTTTTTCTTTGTCAAAAGAGTGGCAAGTGTCCTCATTTGGGTAATGAATGATAAAATTATGGGATAAGAATATAATGGAATAATATTGCACTGTAGGAAATCACAAAGGAGACAATTTCGGAGAAACCTGGAAAAACTCATGTGAACTGATGCAGACTGAAGTGAATAGAAACCAGGGGGACAATTTATATAATGACAACATGTAGAGACAACTTTAAAAGTCTTCCTCAACTCTGATCAATGCAATGACCAAGCAGGACTCCAGAAGACCAGAAGAACCCACCTACTGACAGAAAATATTGTACTCATTATGTAGAAAGTCATACATTTTTACATGAACAATGCATTTATTATTTTCTTGACTATGGAAGTTACAAAGGTATTGATTTGTTTTTATCAAAACAAATGGGGACGAAGAGAAAATAAATGTTTATTAATTGAAAAAAATATTTTTTTTAAAAAAATAAAAGGATGGGGCATGGACAAGTTATAACTGGGGGAAAAGATAAAGGGAAATGCCTTTAAGTGTCAGACCCCTTTAGATGTGAAAATTGAATAATAGCTTAATTTTGGTGTTATTTCCAGAAGTATCTACATTTTTTCTTGATCAAATGACACTATAGCTTTAATTAAAGGGTTCATTTTCAAAAGCTATATGTATGAAGAAGACAACAGTTTTCAATTACTTCTAAGTTTCAATTGCTAGAGATGAACAGGGAGAGATAATCCAGAAATTATCTGCATTTTTTCTTGCATTTTAATATTTATGCCTCAGTGGCAGTAGCCTGCCTATAGAAAATCAGGAGTTAATTTTAGCTAATAAAAAATACAGAATTAGATTGATGATCTGGAAGTCTATATTGAACTGTGCTTCAGAGAAAGCCCACAATTTCCATATTGCTTGAATCTTGCTATCTGGCACCAGTGGGAGAGATTTCTTCCTGACCCCAACATGCATCCTACAGAATGAGAATTGATGACCCTTCTAATTCTATCCCAGCAAACATGACTGAACAGTATTTTTCCAGTCTTCTTTTCAACATAGGAATATTTCAACTAGGCAATTTCATATAGTCACTTTCTGTCGATACTTTTTTGGAGAAAGGTTAATAGTACTGCTAAAAGGAAGGGCAAAGAGATAGTGAATGAATGAAAAAAAGTGGTCTTGAAATGATGGTCTGTTATCCCCACTTTGATCAACAATGACCCAGAGGAGCATTACTGCCACCACATCTGGTTCAAGAATCATTTTGATATATGAACAAGGCAAATAGAATTTCAAAATGTGCTTCTGATGTAGTTTCATTTTGTCTCTGTATCCCCAGTACCATTAACCTATCTCAGTCTCATTTATACCCAAACTTCTTTTTTCCTTTGTCTATGTTGTTGCTGCTGCTGTTTGAGACTGGGTCTCCCTGTCTTGCCCTTGCAGGAAATGTAGCAGTCACTCTCAAGCCTGACCCTCTGTTGTTTGGGGCAAAAGCTTTTAAGTTTATCCACTTCCAACCCGTGCCAGGAGGTTTGGGTCTGCTGCTCCTCCTCTTCCCTCTCCTGGGGACGGACTCTATTGGTACAAGGTTTAGTGGGGACATCTGATCAGCTTTAGTTCTACTGTAGGTCAGAACAACTAAACTGAAGTGATCCAGCAGACTCAGCCTCTCCAGGAGCAGGGAGTAAAGATACACATCACCATGCCCAGCTCTACACCCGAACTTCTAAAAAGCAGAGCCTAAACCCAGTGCCTTCATTTCCCTACCACCAATCTGCCCCTGCCACATGACTTCTTCTCATACCACTCTACTATAGCTAGTTACTAATGGGCTCCTAACTGCCCTCAGCCTCACTGGCTTCCACAAGAATCAGACCCTATTGTCCAGTCTAGGTACTGAAGATACAAATACTAAATTAAAAATAAGTTCCTCCTGAACCTTCTATTCTACTGGTGATGTACAGCCTGTACACAAAGAAGTAAATCTTGATTGGCTATCTGCTATCACATCAACTCCAAAGATGCCCCCTTCTCCTTCTCTTTCCACCATTCATCCCTTTCCTTTCCACTGAACATTTTCATTTTCTCACTTCAAAGGAACTCTGGAGAATCCAGCTACACCCCAACCCAGTTTCTAGGAAAACAGACAGATGACAAAAAGCTCCCCCAGCTTCCATTCCCTGAACAGTTGATAGATCCATTTGGGCTCACAGTAGGTAAAGAACTTATCCAGCTAATTACGGAGCCAAAAGGCAGAGCTTTGCATACATAGCTGAATTTCTCCTCCTGGGTAATATGGGGAATGCAGAATGCTAGAGTAATCAGAAAGTGGACGCTTTCAAAAACCCACCATGTCTCACTTCTCTTTCCTGTAGACAGACCACTATTTTGGTCAACATTGAGCTAGTAAGGTTTTTTTAAGATTCATTGAAAATTGTGACCTTTAGAACGTATCCCTAAGAAGATTTGATGCTAAATATTCCCTGGATTACATGATGCAGTTAAAACAGCCATAGATGGGCTTGGAATCAGAGGACTGGGTGTTTGTGTACTAGAAGGAGTTCAGTCAGTCAAGAAACATTTATTAAGGACCTACTGTTCTAAATACTGGAATTAGGATTAGAAATAGAGTTAGTGTTCTCACCTTTTGACCTCAGGGTGCTGCTAACCATTTTCTATTTGTATTTAAGAAGAGGAAGAAATTTTTCTTCGTAATAATGAGTTGCTATGAATAATCATCTGCTTGTTCTAGCAGTGGCAGGCTGCACCCAATTCTATAGCATGCTGGAGGAAACACTAAGCTCACATGCTTCTGAGAAAGCTGCCAACCTTTATCTCCAGGCTTGAGAAAAATAAATAGATATGGGGGGGGGTGAGTGTGTATGTGTACCTATGTAGGTCTGTGTATGGATATGTGTATATGTATATATGTATCCTTTGTAACCCTATTTTATTCATTCAAAAACATTCATCTTAGAAGGGGTTCACATGCTTCACCAGACTTTTAAATTATCCATGCCACAAAAAGGATTAAGAATGTCTGCTCTGGGGAAACTAGGTAGTGCAGTGAATAGAGCACCTGCCCTTCAGTGTGGAGGATCTGAGTTCAAATCCAGACTCAGGCACTACTGTGTGAACTCAGGCAAATCTCTTAACCCCAATTGCCTTCCCTTCGCCCCTCCACAACAAGATTTCCTGCTCTAGGGGGCATGGCCTCTATGGGTTTCTCCCTCTTCAGCACCCACCTTTCCTTCCATCCTGCATGCTTGTTTTGGGGACATCACTGGCTTCCTTCAAGTTCTATCTATATTTCTAAGGGGCAGCTAGGTGGTGCAGTGGCTAGAGCACCAGTGTCAGAGTCAGGAGGACCTGAGTTTAAATCTCACCTCAGACACTTGACACTCACTAGCTGTGTGACCTTGGGCAAGTCACTTAACCCCAATTGCCTCATCCTAGGTCTTCTCTACTCATCCTGATGAATATCTGGTCACTGGATTCAGATGACTGTGGGGGAGAAGTAAGGCTAGTGACCTGCACAACCCTCCCTCACTCAAAAAAAATTCAAGTGCAAGTCATGTCATCATTTCTCTGATGGCATGGTCTTCTTTGGCAATGAAGGACAAACACACACATCTATAATCCCACCTTCTCTGGGAAGCCCTTCCCAATCCTTTTTCATTCTAGTGCTTTTCCTCTATTGTTTATTTCCTATTTCCCCTTTCTCTATTCTGTTCATATATAGCACTTGAATGCTGTGAGCTCCTCAAGGGCAGGAACTTTTTCCTTATTTTTGTATCTCCAACACTTAGGACAGTGCCTGGCATATAGAAGGCACTTAATAAATTCTTATTGACTATTAGTTCTTTGTTTGGATGCAGATAGCATCTTCCTTCTTATGGCCCTTGTGCTTAATTTGGGTGTTTGTTGACTGACTGACTGATTACTGCCTCATTTGTCATGGTAGGTAGGAAGGGGGAGGAGAAAGTTCCCTACATTATGTTGTAATTTGTGTAGGATATCTATCTACATTTACCCCTTATATCTATACTATGCCATAAGAAATTTGTGCACAAAGACCATGTCTTCACAAAACCTGGTGTTTTCCAAACTTAGAGACAGTGTTCTGCACATAACTGATATTTAATAATTTTTTATTTTGAAGCATATTATATTATTGTAGCTCCGGGTTCTTGGGCAAATAGTAAATACCTATGAGTCTCAGTTTCCTCATCTTTAAATTGAGGATAAGGGTAGAGTTGTTGAGAGGATCAGGAGGGGTGATAAACATACAGCTCTTGACAACAGAGTATGAATATGATTTTACGACAAGTCTGTATGATGCACATGAATCATCACATTTATTGTTATTGGATAAATAAAACACAATGTCCTTGTTCTCCCTGAGCCTCTATTATTCTGTCTGTTAAATGAGTATTCCATCAGCAGAGGAACACTGAGACCTATGGGTCATCTCATTGGGAAGCAGCATCTCCCTAGAAGAGAAGAATTTTTATTTTCCATCCACTTTTTCTGCAATTTTCACTCCATTTCAAGAATGATGCTCTCTAATCTTAGCCATGGCTTTTGATCTCCAATTGGACCACAAGGCTCCGGAGCCCATAACACTCAAATCCTATGGAATTATCTCTCTTTATATAAGTCCTTAGAGAAAAAAAAGAGGAAGGCAGTAAATTGGACCTTCAAACCCCAAATCTGCACTTGATGCAATCGAAGTAGAAAGATTTTCATGATATGAAGGCTTGGATGGAAATAAATCTGTCTACTTTTTAGTCTTCAGGCATTGGTAAGAAGGTGATAGGGCCAGGGTAGGGAAGTATGCAGCGCTGTGATCAGGGTGAGAAAGAGGAAAAGAGCCAAAGATCCCTTAGGACATCAGTGACATATTTTAAGAAGGAGCTTGCTGAAGGGTACAAATATTCTTTCTTGGCTCAAAATAGAATTCAGGATAATAAATTTCCCCTTAAACCCTTCCTTCTTCCAAACTTCCCTCTAACCATCAAGGACACTACCATTCTCTGAGTCACCCAACCCACAACCAGTGTTCACCCTTTCTATATATCCAAACATTTGCTACATCTTGTCATTTTACCTTGACATCTCTCAAGGATGTCCTCTCATCTCTGCTCACATAGAAATAGCCCTTTTTCCAGGATCTCATCAGCTCATCACCCTTTGTCTGGACTACTGAATCACTCTTCTAAGTAGTCTCCTTGTCTCTCCCCACTCAGTGGTGAAGGTGATACAGGTCTGACCTCTACTACTCTGTGACTTCAAGGGTCCCTCTTGCCTTGAGAATTCAATACAGAGTTCAAAAGTCTTTTCAAGCTTCCCCACACTATCTTTCTAGTCTTCTACTTGATACCCTACCCACATTCTATGATTTAGCAGCAGTGTTCTATTGCAAATCCTTGGGAATTACCCTCCATCTCTTACCTCTGCACATTTGGACTGGCCTGAAACACTCTGCCCCCCTCACTTCCATCTTTGATTTCTCTGGCTTCCTTCAACACTCAGCTCAAACTCCATCTTGAGCTTGTGTCAGCCCTGCCTACCTCCACACTGGCCCCTGCTACTTTTGTCCCTTTTCGGGTGACTCGTCTTCTCCTTATGTGTAACTACTTATTTTCATGTTATCTCCCCTCCCCCATTAGGCTGTAAGCTCCTTGAGGGCAGATAATGCTTTTGCCTTCCTTTGTATTCCTGACTCTGAATTTAGTGCTTGTCACATAGTAAGTACTTCATAAATACCCGTTTACTGACCAACTGACACATGATCATCAAAAGAACCAAGTCAAACATGAGCAAAATATTTTATTATTGCCATTCACTGAATTGAAATTGTTGGTTCCACGACAGTCAGAGAACAATGAGTTTGTAAGCACCTTAAAGGCAGGAAATCTTTTTTTTTTTACCCTTCTTTGTATCCCCCACATTGAGCGCAGTCCCTGGCATATTGTAAGTTCTTAATAAATATTTCAATTGATTGATTGATAAGGAGAATAGTGGCTCCAGTCAATCAAGAGGCAGCCTTCACAAGTTGTGGTGACTTATAGCCATACAATTTTTCAGTGACACCCAACTCTATTCCAGTCCTATACTCCTAGCATAATTAGTGCTGCCTTTCCTATAGTCTTTCTCCAACATCATGTTATACAGGACATCTGCCTACTATGTGTTAGGCGCTGTGCTAAACAGTGAGGATACAAATATAGAAAAGAAAGACAAGTCCTGTTCTTCAAAAGCTTATAATCTAATGTAGTAATCAAAATCAACTCTGACAGAGTCCTACCATGCTGTCAACATCTCTGTACAACAAAGTCCATCCATCATGGTCTGTAGCAACATGTAGCACAAATGGATGATGAATATGCAAACCTTTAATCTAGCAATTCCCTACTAGGCCAAGACAATCAAAGCCAAAGGGAAACATGTCATAAATACAAAAATATTTATAGCAGTCTTTTTTTAATTGTAGTAAAGAAATAGAAGGAAGGTAGTATATTCAAATGGTTCAGATCATTGGCTGAACTAACCATAGTGTATGAAGTAATGGAATACTTCTGTTCCATTAAAAAATAAAAACTAGGAGAAAGTCAGAGAAACTTGGGAAGACTTGTATGATCTGATTCAAAGTGAAATGAATATAACCAAGAGAATGGCATGTACATTGATGAAAAGGTAAAGGAAAACAACACCAAAAGACTCCAGAGTTCTGACAAATACAATGAGGAATCCTGACTTTAGAAGCCTGGTAATGATGTCTTCCACCTCTTGGCAGGGAAGATATGGATTATGGGTGCAGAAGGCAGTGCACATGTGCAGACCTAGTCAAGACATTGGTTTCACTTAAATATTCTAGTTTGTTACAAGTGAGAGTTTTTTTGATGAGAGTGGAGTTATTGGAAATTGACAATGATAGAGAAACAAAATATCTTTCTAAAGAAGGAAGCTATTATCATGTAACAATTTCAAAATAGGGACGTCAGAGGCAAAAGAGAAAACATCCCTTAGCATATCACTGGCAGAGCTGAGCCTGGAAAAACACCAACTCCTGATTAAATTTCTATGACCAAACAGTTCTATCAGTCTGAGGCTTAGCTAGGGGGAACCATTGGGATTTGCTCAGTGCAGAAACTTTAGACTCTGTCGGGGAGAGGGGGAAAATAAGAGAGGGGAAGGGAAATAAACAGAAAAGACTTATCAGATTAATATACATTATTAATATTTTCTCCATCACTTATTTCAGTCTAAAAAATTAACAGAATAATAAACCAAGCCCTGATTTGTAGTGTATGCTTATTTACAAGGCAAAACTTTAACCATCAGCTACCATTTTTCTGTTCCAGTGGGCTCCAAAACACCCCTGGCTTCCTCCTCCTTGTGTAAAAGCTATGCTCTGAGGTGTACTTCCTCTATAACCCTATTTCACCTCCAACACCTGTCCCAAATACAGAAATTACCAGTGCCAGCTCAGTTCTTGATAAAAATTCTGGATTTCCCATTGTATCCTAATGAATTTTGAAATTCAGTATGAAGTTTTATTTCAAAGTTCAGTTTCCAGAATTGAACTGAATGGGGTTTCTTAAGAACTAAGATGCTTAAGTATATTGGGATTTTCCTGATGTAACATTGGGAATGTAACATTTTTCAAAAATTGGGTCGAACTATGTTTTCTTATTAAATTGTGGATTTTTTTTCAAAACTAGGCTACAAAGCAAAGGGATTTGGCTCCCTCACCAAGAATGAGAAATATATTTATGGTTTTTAGAAAAATGAAGGGAAAAAATGTGCACTTTAAATAATTGAAACACAAGCTCATGACCAAACATCACATTTATATTGTAACTGTGATTCTTCCCTCAAGCATTTGGTCATTTCTAAAGCACAGAGTAGTTACAGTAGATAGATGGTGCCCATTAGCTGAAATTAGTTAGGTTTTTTATGTCTAAAGACTAAAATGTTTGGGGAGTAATGGAGGGAATTTATAAATGTTTTATTTTTTTCATTTTTAGGTATTCTTAATTATCCCTTATTTATTTTCGTATTTCTTAAGCCTTGATATTTTTCTAAATCTTAAAAAAATACACAAAAGGGAAGTTAATTTCAATTCAGTTGAATTTAATGGACCTTTACCAAATGCCTATCACATGTAAGGAAGTTCTAGACATGCAAAAACAAAAGAAACCAGCCCTTACAAAGAGTTTCTGTTCTGCAGGAAGAATGAAAGTGACAGAATAATGGAGGGAGAACAGATGAGAGTCAGAGGACATGGATTCAAATCCTGACTCTGCTACTTTTCAGCTCTAAGCCTAGCTTCAGTGAACCAGTCACTGACTCACTTTGAATCTCAGTTTTCTCTTCCATACAATGAGGGTTTTAGACTAAATAACCTCTAAAATTCTTTCCAATTCCAAATCTAGAACCCTATACAGACATGTATATAAATGAAGAAACACAGAGTAGTGGGGGTCGGGGTCGGGGGTAAGAAGAGGAAAGGATTAATGATGCAGAAATCAGGAAAGGTCTCATATGGGAGATGGTGCCTAAGATGAGTTTTCAAGGATACCTGAGATTCTAAACAGGGATGGTGAGGAGAAAAGCCATTCCAAGACATGGTGACAACCATAGAGACAGGAGATGTCCAGACATATATGTGGAACAGCAAGTGGACCCACTGGACTGGAATGTGCAGTATGTGTGGTGGGAGGCTTGTGAGATCAGGCTGGAAAGACTTACAGACACTCCAGAACCCTCCTTGGAACAGTCTGTGGGATCTAGTTAAAGCCAGAAATAACATTGTATCCATGGGCTCTGAAGGCAGGGTTTCAAAGAACTGTTCCAAGATATTCTGTCATCCTTTGTTACAAAGTGATCTATCTCCTCATCTTCCTTTTTGCTGAGAACAAACAACTCCTTACCTTGGAACTGGAAAGGAATCTATTTCCTCCTCAATTTATCGCCTATCCCTCTCCCAGCTCATGGTGTGGTTTTGTTGTCTTGTCTCACACATGCACACACACACACATTCATACAAACACGCACACTCATACACACCATTGTAATAAATATCATCTTCTAAGCAGCATGTTCCTGATCTAAGAAGAAAAGAGCTATTTTCAATCCTTCCTAAGAACCAAGATTTGACACGCATTTTTCAGGACTCAAGGAACCTGAAAGGGAAGTGACCTTGACTGCCAAACCTCCAAGTGGTTTTCCTGCAAAGAAGTTTATTTTCCCTGCTCCTCTCCCCTTTTCCCCCTTCTTTCCCCTCTTCCTCTCTCTCCTCCTGTTCCTCCTCCCCCCTCTTCTCTTCACCTTCCTCTTCCTTTTCCTCCTTTTTGTCTTCCTCCTCCTCATCTTCCTCTTCATTTTCATTCGCAGTGATTTTACTTGGCTTTATCTGAGGACAAGTCACAAAAGTAATTATTGGAAAGACCCCAGCCTTTTCATTTTAATTCCAGATCCCCTTCTTAGAAGAAGGTGATATCTCTGAATTGGTAAACACAGAGGAATTGTGATCCTAGCAACAGGAGAGGAGGGGCCTCCAGTGGGTGTTAATTGGACCTGATCAGAGCACTGTGCTCATTTCCCCCCAACAGAAGGAAGGAGGCATGTTGACGATATCTGCTTCTATGATCACTGCTGACTTTCCCCTAAGAATAAGAGAAATTTTGAACACAGACAGGTCACTTGACTTCTTCTTGATTGTCAGCAAGATGTCAAGGAATTTTTGTCATGAACATTTCAAAAAAAGCAATCCCATAGAACAAACATTGGACCTGTCACCATTTCAGAAGGCAAAAATGGCTAGTGATTTGGGGAACACCAGTTGGTAAGAAGTATCCCAGGAACAGAGCAAGGAAGTGGCTTTTCCTCCCTCGATTGCTCCAAATGTTAAGTCAAACCTGCTGCGGATTGAGTCTTCCTCAAACCTTTACAAGCTTTATGACCCTTGACAATTCCTTTAATGTTTCTGAGCTTCCTCATCTGTAAAATTGGGCTAATATAGGATGAAATAATACTAATGTATAAAGTGGTTTTCAACCTTAAAGCAAGATGAATTCTAGCTGGGATCTATTATTATGGAGATGAGGAGGAGGAGGAGGAGGATGAAGGTGAGATGAGGAAGGCATTCCAAGCCTGGGAGACAGCCAAATGCACGTGCAGCATATAGAGCGCTGGACTGGGAGTCACTGAATTCAAATCCAGCTTCAGATACTTCCTACACCTCGTTGCCTCAGTTTGCCCAACTGTCAAATGCAGTTAATAAAATCACCTCCCTTCCAGGGTTCTTGTGAGGATCAAATAAGAAAACACTTACAAAGCACTTAGTGCCGTGTCTGGGACAGAACAAACCCTATATGAATGGTGATAGTAGTAGTAGCAGCAGCAGCAGCAGCAGCGGTGGTGGTGGTAGTAGTAATAGGCACTGTATATAGGAATAAGGCAGATAGACTCAGCCGTAGACCTCTCATCCTGATCTTAATATGAACCCTTCATCTGACAATATATTTCAAAATATCTGTGGTTCAAGATCTCCTTGATGAAAGAAGTCTCTCCCAAAGGGCAGATCACAACCCTTTCATACCTTCTCACTCTGTTCCATTTTTGTCCATGACCTCCTATAAGAGATTTCTCCAAGAAGCTGGACATCTTACTCTAGATGTATTACACATGAAAACCAGGGCAGTACCCAGGCAATCATCTATTATCTGTCATTCTCAGTATGTAATTAGAGCATTTTTATGTTTTGATCATACACCTCTTGGATGGCTTTCTTTATACCAGTTCTTGCACACAAGTCGTTGCTAACAATAGACTATGGCTTACATCTACCATGTGTCTCTCCATAGTCCTTTGGTTCACTTGCAGTTTTGATCTTTGGGAGAATGTAGTGTTCTGTGATTCACAGCCATATGACATCACCAAGAAAATTCTGGTGGTAAAAAGATGGGGTTTTGTTCCAGGGATATCATAAGACTTCTGAAAGCATGCTTAATGTTCCAAATGCAAGCCAGCATGATTTTTTTTATTCTTCCATTCTGGAATTAGCTCAGCATCTATCTGCAAAGCTCCTTTGAGGTATAAACACTGAATGGCCAGCTCAATAAGCTGCCCAATTAATTTCATGTCGTATCCTTGGCAGTAGGAATTTTTCATCCACATGATTTTTCTTGAGTGGATTCCTGAGTGGATTATTTCTTTTGTGCGGCTCTCCTCTAAGCTAAACACCCTTAGGCCTTCACAAAAGACTGGTATGGCACAAACTTGAAAGCCACCATCATTCCAATTGTCCTCCATTAGCTTCTTTATAGCTTATCAATAATATTCATAAAATGTGGGACCCAGAACGGAACCTAATACTGCTCCCAGGGTCTGGCTTGGGCAGAGTATATTAAGACTATCAGTTCCTTATTCCTATACACAGGGCCTCTCAATGTCAACTAAGATCACATTGATTTTCTTGGTTACCATACCTTGGTTACCATCTAATATGAGTTAATATGACTCATGTTAAAATTATAATTCATTAACACCTAAGATCTTGTTCCAACAAATTGAAATTGCCTCTCCCTTTTCATACTTTTGAAGACAAGCACTCAGAAGCATACTTTAAATAGCCAACAGGACCTAAAATAATTCATTTTCTTTAATGAAAACTTCATCCCCACTTGCAAAATGGGAGTAGTGACTTCCATAGCCTTCACCCTTCCTCCAAGGTCCAGAGGGAGGACCAATGGGCCATCAGGTCAATTACACCTTTGTCTCATGAAGTCCATAGCCCTTCTTTGCATATTCTGCATTGTTATTTAAAGCTATTGTCAAGAACACATGTGTCAGAATGTATGTGAAGCCAGAGTCAGGTTACTGCACAGAAAGTTGGGTATGGTAGCTGATGAAAAGGCTTAGTTGTGATTCTACTTCTTCACTCTGGCCAGATGCTCATTAGCAACATCCTTGAAGCCAAAAAAGAACCCCTTGCCCAAGCAGCTTGGTTCCCAAAATAAGGGACAGACTTTTAATGGGAATACTGGCAGATGCAAAAAAGACTGGAGAAGGGCAATTTTTCTGCATCATGTGAAAATGATTGGGAGATGCTGACAGTTGGGGCACGAGGAACAAGATTAAAAGCCAAGAATAGCATTGACTCTTTGGTCCAAGACTTTGCTTTACTGAGGGCATAGAGAGGTAGTAGCAGAGGGAATTAGAACTCCACATAATATATTTTCAATGTATAACTATGGAAAACTGGATCTCAGGCCCTAGAAGGCATTCCTAGGCCCCCTGTCCTCCATATCCATCCAAGGGGAAGACATGGTCATTTCATGACTTTTGACCACTAGAGAAAGGGAAGGAAGAGAATCTGTAGTCCCTATGTATGCCCTGTTTCATTAGCTTTCAACAGACTCACTCGACCTTTGTCAGAGCCAGAATCCATAAGAGATGCCACCATACTGATGGCCTTGGACAAATTACTTTTTTCTGGGCTTCAAGTGTTTTTATTCATCTATCAAAAAAGCAGGGCTTAATACCTCCTAATACCTCCTTCAATTCTAAAATTTATACAGGAACAAAAGATTGAGAAGTCTTCTGGGAATTCAGGGGAGAAAATGGTCCCATTTTGAAAGTATTTCCAGAGTTGGATTTACGGGAGTGGTTTTCCATGACATGTTTACCAAAAAAAAAGGCATGGAACACCCACCCCTATTGAAAATACTGGAGAGCATAGGAATAAATGGAGCCCTCCTTAAAATAATAAGCAGTATCTACCTAAAACCATCAGCAAGCACTATATGCAATGGGGAGAAGCTAGATGCATTTCCAATAAGATCAGGGGTGAAAAAAGGATGTCCATTATCATCAGTGTTATTCAATATGGTACTAGAAATGTTAGCTGTATCAATAAGAGAAGAAAAAGAAATTGAAGGAATTAGAATAGGCAAAGAAGAAACTAAGTTATCACTTTTTGTAGATGATATGATGATATACTTAGAGAATCTTAGAGAATCAAGTAAAAAACTACTTGAAATAGTAAACAACTTTGGCAAAATTGCAGGTTGCAAAATAAACCCACATAAATCATCTGCATTTCTATATATTACTAACAAAGTCCAAAGCAAAAAATAGAAAGAGAAACACCATTTAAAGCTAGGGTAGATACTATAAAAATATCTGGGAGTATACCTGCCAAAACAAATCCTATATGAACACAATTACAAAACACTTTTCACACAAATAAAGTCAGATCTAAGTAAGTGGCAAAACATCAATTGCTCATGAGTAGGCCAAGATTATTTAATAAAAATGACAATTCTACCTAAATTAATTTACTTATTTAGTGCCATGCCAATCATACTACCAGAAAATTATTTTCTAGAACTAGAAAAAATATCAAAATTCATCTGGAAGAACAGAAGTTTCAGAATATCAAGAGAATTAATGAAAAGAAATTCTAGGGAAGGTGGCCTAGCCTTAGCAGATCTCGAATTTTATTATAAAGCAGCAATCATGAAAGCCACTTGGTAGTGGCTAAGAAATAGAGAGGTAGACCAGTTTATGTACTCAAGACACAGTAGTCAATGAATATAGCAGTCTACTGTTTGATAAACCCAAGGACCCCAGCTTCTGGGGTAAGAACTCACTGTTTGACAAAAACTGCTAGAAAAACTGGAAAACACTGAGGTGGAAACTGGGCAGAGACCAATGCCTGACTCTATACAAAAGAATAAAGTCCAAATGGATACATGATTTAGGTATAAAGACTGATACTATAAACAATTAGGGGAGTAAGGAATAGTGTATTTGTCAGATTTATGAAGAATGGAGAAATTTATTACCAAATAGAGAAAATTATGAAATACAGAATGGATAATTTTGGTTACATTAAATTGAGAAGTTTTTGCACAAACAAACCTAATGCAAGCAAGATTAGGAGGGAAGCATAAAACTGGGTACAGAATTTTTTGCAACTAGTGTCTGTGATAAAGGCTTCATTTCTAAAATGTATAGAGAACTGAGTCAAATGTACAAGAATACAAGTCATTCCCCATTTGATAAATGGTCAAAGAGATGAACAGACAGTTTTCAGAGGAAGAAATTAAAGCTATCTATGATCATATGAAAAAAATACTCTAAATCACTATTGATTAGTGAGATGCGAATCAAAACAGCTCTGAGGTACCACGCCACACCTATCAGATTGGCTAACATGACAAAACAGGAAGAGGATAAATGTTGGAGAAGATGCAGGAGAGTTGGAACACTAATTCATTGTTGGAGGAACTGTGAGCTGATCCAACCATTCTGGAGAGCAATTTGGAACTATGCCCAAAAGACTATAAAAATATGCATACCCTTTGACCCAGCAATATTGCCTCTAGCACTGTATCCCAAAGGGATCATAAAAATGGGAAAAGATCCCACATGTACAAAAGTTTTTATAGCAGCTCTCTTTGTGGCAGCCAAGAACTGGAAATAGAGGGGATACTCATCAACTGGGAAATGACTGAACAAGTTGTGGTATATGAAGGCAATGGAATACTATTGTGCTATAAGAAATGATGAACAAGAAGACTGAGTGAAAGGAGTAGAATCAGGAGAACATCGTACACAGTAAACAAGACTGTTTCTGGTAGACCTAGCCCTTCACTGCAATATGAGGACCTAAAACAAAGGACTCAAGGCAAAATGCCAGAGAAAGAACTATGAAATCAGAACACAGAATAAAGTAGAATATTTTCTCTTGTATTTTGTTTTGTTTTGGTTTTTGTCATGGTTTCTCCCACTCATTTTAATTCTTCTATGCAACATGACTAATGTGAAGATGTGGTTAATAAGAATGTATGTGTAAAATCCAGATAAGATTGCATGACGTCTGGAGGAGGGAGGAGAGAAGGAGGGGGAGAAAATCTAAGACTTATGGAAGTGATTGTAGAAAACTGAAAACAAATAAATTAATTTATATTAAAAAAAAAGGCATGGAGACTGGCAGGTGATAATGGGTAAAGAGAGTGACATAGTAGGAAAGGACATATGAAGGGAATAAACAGAATGAATTGTGCCATGAAGTTGAAGCTCTGGACCCAGAATCTGAAAGCAGATTTGTGCCACAATTTTCACAGAATTGAATTTCAGACTTAGAAGGGACCTCAGAATCCACCTAGTCCAACCCATACTCAAAAGGAAAAAAGTCCCTGTACATGATGTTGGAGAAATGACCTTTGACCAATCTGGTTATGCTCCTCTGAATATCCATTAGTGTCTCAATGGCCTTCCTAAAATGTATTGCCCAGAATCGAACACAAAGCTCCATATGTGGTCTGCTCAGAACCATTACCTCCGCACTCCTGGAATTTCTCTTCATGTTGCCTAAGATCACATCATTGGATGGCACATCACCCTGAAATGTACAGCCCACTAAAACCCCTGGACTTGCCTATAGTTATAGAGCTAGGAAGTGTCAGAGGGCATATTTGAACTCAGGTATTCCTGACTCCAGGCCCAGTGCTCTAACCACTACACCACCTACCTACCTAGTGGACTAAATGCTGTTCTTCCTAAAGTCCATCTACTTTTCTGAGGCTTTTCCCAGGCTGTCTCCCATGCCTTGAATACTCTCCTATGTCATCTCCTTTTGAAATCCTTTGCTTTCTGAGGTCCAAGCTCAGCTCAAGCACTATTTCCTCTAGGATGCCTCTCTTGGTTCTCCAGGTGCTAGAAATGATTTTGTATTAATTGTATAAAGGAAGTATAAAATTATATAACTATAGGAAGGGAATACAGGAATGAAGGAAGGGGGGAGAAAAGGAAGAGAGAAAGAAAGAAGGAAGGAAGAAAAGAAGGGAGAGAAAGGAAGGAAGGAAGGAAAGGAAAGGAGAGAGGGAGAATCAAATGAGATAATAAATGTAAAAATAAATCTTAAAGCAATATAATATACAGTATATATGTCAGTAATTAATACTGTCCTTTTGCTAGCCGGACTCGGTTTTAAGTAGTTACTGAGCTTACCTGTCAATTCAAGATGCCTGTGGGGTCATAAGAATCAAAGGCATTACTCACAGACTTGCTTATAATTATTCAGATTTCCTTTTATCTTAACAATCATAGGCAAGTCTATGTTTCATACAGACACTGTAGTGACATACTCAGCAAACCTGACAGTTTGCTTTATGAAGTAAATATTACATCTAAACATCCCAAGTATTCTTTGTTCAGAGGCTGAATGGTCCCTTTGAATGGTAAACACCCAATTATGGCCAGCTCCTTGAATGAGAAAAAACAAGGCTTCCTATAAATCCTGACATGGTAACCAGGTAAAAAAAGTACAAAAGGTAATTGTACCAGGCTCCCTATTTTATTGTCTTCTTTTCCATCTCACCACAAGTCCCTCTGCATCGTGTGGTATGGGCTCACTAATATGAAGATAAAAACAGTGATCCATGGACTCATTGGGTGATCAAGGGCTCCCAATCTGGCATTTGAACTCTTGAAAAGTACTGTAGACTTGGTAAGCACACTGCACTAAAAAAAAAAAAAAAAAAAGATAAAAATTCTTAATAATGATACCTTTAGAAATAACAAGTGTCAGGCTAAGAAAACTAACTTCTCTAAAGCCACATTGCCCATAATTTGAATCTTAGCAGAGAAATGGTTATATCGTCAGGGATCATGGAAGTTTCTTCTCAGTAGAAACTGAATAAGGATTTTTAAAATTATCACAAAGGAACTCTAGTAAAAACTGTTACCTAATATCTGGCCAGCTGCTGTTTATCCCTTCCTCTAACTTGAAACTTTCTAATTATAAATATGAACCATCTTTTTAAAAAAAATTGGTTGGTTAACCCATGTGTCCTTCCAAACACCTTCTAAATAATATTTACTCTTCCACCCTCCTCAACCAGGAACTGGAGGAAAAGATTCTCCCTAATTTGAAGGAAGAAGAGATGTTTGTAAGATCAAGGCTTGGTCATCGTCCCAAGCTTACTTTGGGACCTGAAGGTGTGAAATTTACCTGAGAGACAGATTAAGCTTCAAGTCAGGGAGGACTGAGCATGGTGTCTTGGCAAGTGTGCTGAACTTAGAGACTAAGGACCTGGGTTCATATCCCAGTGCTAACATTTACTGCCTGTGTGATCTTGGACAAATTGCTTCACTCACTGAGTCTGAGTTTTCTCATCCGTAAAATAAGGACATCTAAGGCTGAGATTTAGATCCTGGATCCTCTGTCTCAGTGAGACTCAGCCTCCTTGACTACCTTGGGGCATTTGGCCAAGTGTTTAAAATACATGTTACAATTTTAAAGACATTGTTTAGGAACTGTCCTGGTAGTTTTTGCAGATTGCTTTAAAGCTACAGAAATAAAGAGATTAGGTGGAAAGACATTGTTAAATAGTACACATGGTAATTCCTTCTGTGGGGTTTTTGTTTGTTATGCAGCATTTTTCATCCCTAAGACCCCTGAAGAACAGAATGTTATATAAACACATGCTCTTAATCCCAGAATTTGGATTGGAATTGGAAATCCAAAAAGCATAATTAATTTGGAAACATTCTGAAATGCAAAATTACAAACCTCTCTACAAGATCTCTTTATCAAGCTTCTGCAAGCAGTGTCCATCCCCTGAGCAGCAGAGCCTTCTCTCTGCCATCCTTAGTGTTCAATTCCAAATATCTTTTCATAAGGGATTGACAAAGATCGCGAATTCAAATGCTAACCATCGTCGGGGAGGTCAGACACACCGAGGGCCTCTGCAGGTTCCTCAAGCTCTAGGGACAGAACCAAGGAGTCCTGGGCTAGCAAGAAGGGCTTGGAGCACCTCCAGGTTTTGTCTTTTTGATGATGGCTTTGACTAGGCTTAGTCTGAGCTCACACAGGGCACTGAGAGCAACCACAAAGAGACATCACTTCAATGTTCCTTTCCCTTCTCTTGACCTTTCCAATTATCTTCCAATACTCATCCACAAGCTCAAGGTTTCAGGTGCTCTTTTTTGTCTATGAGGGAGTTCCCAGGATGATGGGATGGATAGAAAACTGGGTTGGAGACAAGAAGGCTTGGATTTATGTCATCTCCGATCCATACTGACTTTGTGTTTCTGAGCAAGTCAGTTAAGTTCTCAGTGCCTTCGGGCAACTCGCTAAGATTATGGGTTGTTGGGAGGGTGCTGGCAGGCCTCCTCTGGGATTCCTCCTCTAGGATTTCCCTAAAACAATGAAAGCACAGATTCAAGTCTATCCCTTCTTGCTCTGCTGTACTTCCTGCAGCTTCCTTATCCTCAATTTCACTCCCACATGGGCATTTCTGAGGCTATAGCCTTTCAGAGAGGTCCCCCCAGGCTTTCCTAGTCACTGACTTTTAAGCACTCAAACTTCTAGCCTAGCCACCCTATTCCCTCTTTCAGGATGGGAGTTCTAATTCAGCAGAAGTGCCACCTAATGGAGAGAGCCTACTCTGGCTCCTTCCTCTGGGGGAGGGCTTTCAAAGAAGTGGGAGAAGGAGAAAACAGACATGGGAAGTTCAGGAAGGGGCCATAGAGGAGCTGGACAGCAGGGGATGTGGAGAAAATGAGCCCATTAGTTTTGTCTTCCTTTTCCAAATTGTTAGCTGCTTCACTAATTCAGCAGGATAAGAGGGGACACTGAGGGCCAAGTGGGTCTGTCGCCATCCCCTCTCACAGCCAGTTCCAGAAACAGCAATAAACAAGTCAGAAGAAAGTAATCTCCTTCCATTACACTCAGCTCTGGATTAAGGAATCACAAAAATAATGCATAATTTTGTGTTCTTTTTCCAGGAACATGGGTAACTTTTGGAGGTCAAATTTCAGATGAGGTAAGTCATTTTTGCTTTCCATTAAAAAAATTAATCTGAAAATAATGTTCATCACAGTACGGAAGAGAGTTCTAGAAGACAACCAGTCCTAGGCTGCTACAGTATTGGATAGTGGGATATTTAGGGTTAGGGTTAGACAAAATGGATAAATATAATTCATGTATAATATAACTGCTTTCTCTTGCTTTGTTCATTTTGTAAATTGTAATGAATATATGAAGCTTCTGTGGTTTAGTCCCCATGGAGGTACTCCTAGCATGGGAACACCCTGCATCAATGCAGATCACAACCCTCTATGATAAGCCCCCAGAGTTACTTGAGGCACATAAAGATTAAGGGAAGAAAGTGACACGGTTAGTATCAGAGGAAGACTAGGAAAGCAAATCAAGTCTTCAAGTCCTGTCCTTTTCAACCCTACAACAGCCTAACTCAATCAATAACATTTTCAGACTGAGGAAAATTTAAAAAAATGTAACAAGTTACTCTAGGCTTATGACAGGTCTGGGAATGTGCTATAAAAGTTTAACAACTGACTATGGAAGAGGGAGGTGAACACATAATTCACTTTTTAAGTTTAATAACCATTATTAACATTTTAACCATCATTTTATTAATCCCAATCAACAAAACAATAAGCCAAACCATAATTAGTAGTATCTGACAATTCCTGAGGTGTAAATACACAAAAAATTTAACAATCAGCTCTCTTGAACTGGTTTGAACTGGCTCTAGCACACCTCTGGGTGTACCTAGCCTTAAGTCAACATATGCTATGAAAATCTGGATTTAAAAAAACAAGCCAATGGGATAGAAAATAGTTTTTTGTTTTGTTTTGCTTTACTTTAGGAAAGGATTCTTTGCTTCACAGAGGGAATTTACCATAGTTGAACATAAAAAATCAACTCCTGTCACTAAGAACTCAAATGAGCTTAGGCTAACACTGCACCCCAATGCCCAAAGGCCAACAGTGTCAGAGGTGCTGATTCCTGCTCTGTTCAAGGCTTAGGGTAGAAAAGTCAGCAAGAGTCTGATCCTACTGACTCCAAATAGTCAACAAATAGAAATAAGAAAGGTTCAAAGTTAATGGGTCACCATATTTAGCAAGTACCTTGTAGGCCAGTGTGATGCTTACGGAGTAGACAATGAGAATCTCTTCATTTTGCAACACAGGGTTGTACTGTAAGCTCATCTTCTTTCCAATTGCCCAGTTCCACTGCTTTTCCTTCTTGCAACTGTTACTCAGAAAATAAAGGAAGATATACGTACATACATACATACACAAACACACACATTTTGTCTCTATATTCCCACAGTCTAGCACCAACCTAGCTAGCCTTACACATAGTAGATGAATAACAAGTGTTTGGTCAGTTGGCACCTACCCTAACACATCACTGACCAAGAATCCCCTCTTCCACATCAACACCAAGAGGATATCTGTTTTTTCCTGAAGACCTTCAGGGAGGAGAAACAGAGCAATCTGGTTCACTTTGTATAGCTCTAACTTCTATATCCTTGAAATATCTAATAGTGAGGATGACCTTGTTGTATGACCCTCTGAGGCATGAAACAGGGATACCTATGTTGGCCCAACCTGCTGAGGCCTGTCATGGGAGAGATCCAGTGGAGAATTCAAATGGAGGGTGGATCAGTACCCAGATATTCTTGTTTGTGGATGCCATTGTGTTGGTAGTATTGAACCCTAAATAAATGTTTTGTTTTTATGTTTTTTTTAGCCAGTGATTTTATTGGGAACAGGATGGGTTGGCTGGCAGGTAGCAGGAGTGGTGGAATAAAATATATTACTGGGCTTAATAGTATCTCCCAAGGGAGTAAGCAGTGGTTCTTTGGTATTCCATCTCCACCAGGTCTCTTCTTCTAGTCTTCTTTCTTCTGAAGGATGCTGGTAAATTTTTAGCAACCAGTTCTTCAGAACAACAAGTGTGACCCCTAGATATTTCTATCTCTATTTTACAGATTAAAATGAGACGTGCTCAAGATCTCATAGGTGCCCAGTGGCAGACATCGTGTTAGAACCTGAATCTGGCACACTCTTCCAATGTTACCCCATGGCCTCTATAGTTTAGGAACCCAGGAAGGGACCGTAAAAAACACTGAATCTTCCCTTCTCCTCCAGCCTCCATTTTACAGATGAAAACATTTGATAGGTGAAGGAGCTTGTCCGGATATGGCCAAAAGAAGACCATACCCTAGATATCCTGGAGTAGTTATGGATGTGTCAATGTGACTTTATTTAGAGGAGTAATCAAAGAAAATTTCTCACTCCAATATTCCCTTGTATTTCCACTTACTTATTGGCAAATATCCTGGGGAAATCTTAAATATTCATGCTATTCCTAGGCAGTTGTTTTCCTTAAAAATTCTTGTATGCTTTCTTCCTTGAAAGTTGAACATAATTTTCATTAGACAGATTTTTTCACATCCCCCAAAAGGATAATTTGCCCTAGAAAGGCTGACGGAACAATATATGCTACTGTCACCCAAATAATTGGAAAAGGCTAGTTGGACAATTTGTGCCATCTGGAATTTCTGACAATTGACTTTTATGAAGTTACAAGTAAATAATAAAAACACCATTATGAGAAATTCATTATTTTAATGGTACTCTTGTTAAGAAAAAAATGAAAGCTTTGAAATATGTTTGCGAATTTTGTAATTAAATTGTCAAGCAAATCCACAATCAAAAACCTTAGATGTAGAACTGAATGGAATGCTAGAAACCAGTAATGACCTCTTTTTACAAATGACGGAACTAAGGCCCAAACAAATGAAGTGAAACAACCTCACGTGGTCACACAGGTGGGAAGGAACCAAGGCAGGCTCTCACTCCATGTCTTCTGACTCCATGTCCAGTGAGGTTCCTAGAATACCACCGTGTTGGAGAGCTCAGAATCTCAGAGCTGGGAGGGATCCCAGTGTCCAAATGGTTGATGGATCCCCTCTTTGAGAATCCTCAAATATCAGCGATAAGTGCTCATCTGGTCTTTTCTTAAAGGCCTCTAAGGAGGGGAGCCTACTATCTCTTAAAGTAGCACATTGCACTCTAGGAGAGTTTCAATTTTATGAATGTTTATATTGATCTAGAACCTAACTTCACCTCTCTGAAATTTCTACCCACTGAGAGGCCTTCTGGGGCCAAGCAGACCAGTCTAATCTCTCTTTCACATGGCAGTCCTTCATATATTTGAAGATAATTATATCCTTCTTAAATTTTCTCTTCTCCAGACTAAATCTCCAGTTTCTTCAACCAGTCTTTTAATGGTGTGGTCTCTAGATCCTTCACCCTTTGGTTTGGTCATCTGTGGATGCTCTCTACCTTGTCGATGTTCTTCCTAAAATGTGGTACCCAGAACTAAAAATAGTGGTCTAATTGTGGTTAAACAAGGGAAGAACAAGGGAATAATATATCTTTGGGGTAGTTAGGTGGTATAGTGGCTTGAGTGCCAGGCCTGGAGTCAGAAAGACTTATCTTCATAAGTTCAAATCTGGTCTCAGACATTTACTAATTATGTGACCCTGGGCAAGTTGCTTCATCCTGTTTGCCTCAGTTTCCTCACCTATAAAATGAGCCGGAGAAGGAAATGGCAAACCATTCCATCATATTTGATGAGAAGACCCTCTCATATTTCTATATAACTTTGTGCCCTTACCAATCACTGAGCTTTTATACACATTAAATAACTTTTGGGGGCTACAGCAGTGATGATTCCAATCAATTACTCAAGAATTAATTAAATGTCTACTCTTAAGTTTCCATGGCATTGTGCTAGGTATGCAAAGGCAAAAGTAAGGCAGTTCCTCCCTTCAACAAGTTAATATTCTACTGGGAAAATAACTTTGCTTCTCTAAGACTCAAGAAGGATGGGAAACAGAGTCACCAGTGACATTTCAATGTCCCGAGACTATTGTTCAGTGATTGGTAAGGGCACTGCTAGGTTTGGAAGCATAGCTCTCTTCTCTGCCTAACTCCATGTGTCTTCCCCAAGGTTGCTGAAAGACTAATGACGATCGCCTATGAGAGTGGAGTCAATCTCTTTGACACAGCAGAGGTATATGCTGCTGGCAAGTAAGTGCTGGTTTGTGCTTGTGGGGACTATTCATTGAAGCTGTTGTTTTGGGGGTGGATTGCCTATGTGGAGGGCTCATGGCAGGAAAGGATCACCCCTTTAGGAACACAGACTGTGCTTACTCCCCTTCCACCTGCCCAGATAACTTGGTCATGTACCAGCTACTTTCCCCTACATCCTTGTCCCATTTCCTTGCTTTTACTTCACATACTTGTTACTATGACACTACCCTCACAACAGTCACTGTGTTGAAAGAGGAAAGGATGCTGATGATCTATTCTATACCCTGCCTCTAATGTCTACCAACAAAAACTGTATTGTGTAACACTATAGAACATAGTATGGCTGTGTGTGTGTTTGTGTGCACATGTGCATGTGCACGTGTATGCTAGGACAGGGGGAGTGGTACAAAGCTAGGCATTGAGTCAAGAAAATCACATAATATGAGTTGGATAGACCCTCTGACCTCAGAGGCTCTCTTATCTAACATTACTCAAACAAAAATCCCCTCCAGTCATTTAGTTAGTCAACAAATTTGTTCTAGATGGAAGTACAATGTGCTAAGTTATGGGGATCCAAAGAAAGGGCCCTCAAGGAGCTTACCTTCAATAAGTACCACCCAGCCTTTGCTTGAAGACTTATAGTGAAGGAGAATCTCCTGGAGTAGTCCATTCCACTTTGGGATAGTCTAATTGGGAGGAGGCAACCTTCTGTCATTGTTTTAAAAAATTTATTGGTACCTTTTATTTTTGTGCTCCCAAGAATTTCTTGATATTCAGTTAAAATGTCTTTCTGAACTCGTCTTGACAGCTTCTGACCAATAGCTCTAGTTTCTTTGGGGTCAAGAGGAAGAGGCCTAGCTAATTTTCCATTTGAGTGCTTCAAATAATTGAAGACAATTGTCGTATTGTTTACCCCCTCCCTCTAGTCTTCTCTTCTCCAAGTTAAATATCCCCAGTTCCTTCATCTGATCTGTCTATGAGGTCCCTCCTCATCTGGTTTACCATATTCTGGGAACTCTAATTTGTTAGTGTCTTTACTAAAATGTGGTGGCCAGAACTGAAGACTATGCCCCAAGTGTGATTTGACCTAGACCAGGCACCATGGGGCCATCATCTTCATAGGGTTAGTTAGCTGCTATGTTTCTCTTGCTACAAGCTAAGACTGCATTAGACTGTAAGGCTGTTATAGCATTCTAATGAATCAGATTCAGTTTGTATTTCACTAAAATGCCTGGATCTTTTTCAAATATCTTTCAAATGTTCACCATCTTGGAGTTGCAAATTTGATTTTTTTTAACCCAAATGTGTGAACAAGTGGCCTATGACTTCTTCCCAGAATACTGTCAGCATTCTGGGCTGGCCCCACCAAAACTTGGGACCCAATATCTCTTAATAGCAGGTTGAGCTACACAGATAATTGTTTGTTGTCCTTCGTCTTTGAAGAGGACCAAAATGACATCACCATTTTAAAGTGAAATTTCAGTGTGTCCAATTGTGGCTGATCAGATCAATATGAGCTTGGAATGCTCTACCACAGGTTGGGCACAGATAGTTCGTATGAATATTTTGGATGGATATCCCAAATTTGCCCATCCTGCATTTACTTTGTGCTGTCTCAATTCTGTTTTGCTCAAAGAATGCAGTACCCTTTCTGATGTGGGCATGCCATGCTGAGTGGTCCTGTGCCAGTGTCTCCCATATTGCAGTCAAATACAAAGTTCTTGAGAGAGACTTTGAGAGAGTCCTTGTATCATTTCTTCTGGCCACTATGTGATTGCCGGCCCCATGCAAGTTCTCCTTCAAATAGTCTTTTTGGAAAGCATACATTTTGCATTCCAACAATGTGCCCAGCCCATCAGAGTTGCGCTCTCTGAAGCAGAGTTTGAATAGCTGGTGGTTCAGCTCGAGCAAGGACTTCAGTGTCTGGTACCTTATCCTGCCAGGTGATCCTCAGAATCTTCTTAAGACAGTTCAAATGGAAGCAATTCAGTTTCCTGGCATGGCGCTGGTAGACTGTCCATGTTTCACAAGCATGTAACAACGAGGTCAGGACAATAGCTCTGTAGACCTTCAATTTGGTAGTCAGTGTAATACCTCTTCTCTCCCAAATTTTTCTTCAGAGCTTCCCAAACACTGAGCTAGCTCTGGCAATGTGTGCATCATCGACCTATTGTCAATGTGTATATTCCTGGAAAGTACACTACCAAGGTACACAGATAATAGGTCTTAATTCAATGAAGTGGTGTGTGTGTATTCGTCCTTCACTGCCAAAGAAGACCATGCCATGAGAGAAATAATGACATGACTTGCACTTGATTTTGTTTTAAGTGAGAGAGGGCCGTACAGGTCACCAGCCTCACTTCTCCATAACCATCTGAATCCAGTTTGCAGATATTCATCAGGATAACTGGAAATGACCCAGGATGAGGCAACTGGGGTTAAGTGATTTGCCCAAGGTCACACAGCTAGTGAGTGTCAAGTGTCTGAGGTGAGATTTGAACTCAGGTCCTCCTGACTCCTGCACTGATGCTCTATCCACTGCACCACCTAGCTGCCCCCAGTGAAGTGGTACTCTTTACACCAAAGGAGAACATTCCATCCATTTCACTCCAGAATAGATTTCAGGTTCCCTAGTAATTAAAAAAATGGATAGCCATCTCACTATTTTAACAGCCTCTGAAAACGTCCAAACCCTGTAGTGGGTGGTAATTGGCTGCAGGTCTAATTCACCACCTTCCGGGAGAGAGCACAATCGAACTTTATCGCTTGTTGGATGAGGTTCATCAATGCTTGGCTTACGTGCACTCTGTTTCATTTGGTATTTCATTCTCTGGGGAGAAGGGCTTTTGTTTAAGGGCCATTAAAAAGGCTGAGAATTAGTGCCTCTGATTTTCCCTGTTTCTAAGGATAAACCTAATCATTGTAATAACGGATTTCTTGTCAGACTCCTTTCAGCCTAAATCAGACTCCATGTCCTTTGCAGGCTGATATTAACAGAAAATTTTTCATATATTGTCTTCCTTTCCTCTACTTTATGAACCCTGTTAAACTCCGTGCAAAAATAAGGGCAAAGAGGCAGGACATTAACTGCAATGGCATAGAGTTGGAAGGGACCATAACTGGTCATCGAGGCCAATCTCTCACTGCATCGCAGCTAATGTTCATGACAGTCATCTGGACAGTTTTCTCTTTCCATTCTACTGAATATATGGAAGTGCTTATTTTAGTTGATGTTTGTGAAGTTCAGAATTCTTTAAAATGGGAAAAAACCATCGATGTCAGCTGGTCATCCAATGTCTTCTTAACTATTCCCAGGGACAAGGAGCTTACTGCTTCACAAGGAGTTCATTTCATGGATAGAAAGCTCTTATTGTTAGGAAGTTGTTTATATTGTGAAAAAATCTGGCTCTGTGCCTTCTACCCATGATACCTCATTCTACCCTTTGGGATTAAGAAGAAAAAAATTCTAATCCTTTTCCCACATGTTAGCCTTTGAAAAGAGCTACCATGAGATCTCCCAACTCCCACTGTCTTTTCTGCTTCAGGATAAACATCCTCTGTTCCTTCTACAGGTCTGGGTATACCCTCTGCATCTTGAGTTTCCTTGGCTGAACACCCTCCAGTTTTTCTCTATCTCTTAGAATGTGGTCCCCAGCACTGAAAAAAAATGTCCCAAATACAATGTCCCTTTTATAGAGTACAACAGAAGTAAGGATCCTGCTTCTGAACACTGTGTTTGTAGTAATACTGGTTAAGGCTAAGAGCTTTTTGACTCCTATACTACATCATTAACTCATATTAAGCTTTCAGCCTACAAAATATTCTGAGTCTTTTTCACATGACCTACTTAAGAGGAGAGAGTGTCCAGGAGGGCATAGTGGCCAAGAGGGTGAAATGTGGAGAAGGATAAAGACTGAAAAGAGCTATCAGATTTTACAATTAAGAGATAATTAGCAGGCACACTGGAAATCAATAAGCACTTATTAAGTGCTTACTATGTGCAGTGTTTTGCTATGCACCAAGGATACCAAGAAAGGCAAAACCAGTGCCTGCCATCAAGGAGCTTACATTATTGGTGGGGCTGAAAATTGCTACTCTCAAAACATAGTGGAAGCAATTTGGAATTATGTGAATAAAATCATTTTAAAATGCCCATTTCTGTTGACCTAAGGCTAGGCATATGCCCCAAGAAGGCCATTAAGAAAAAGAGAGAGAGACTGAGGGATGAAGGAAGGAAGGAAGGAAGAAAGGAAGGAAGGGAGAGAGGGAGGGAGGAAGGAAGAAAGGAAGGAAAGAAAGAAAGAAAGAAAGAAAGAAAGAAAGAAAGAAAGAAAGAAAGAAAGAAAGAAAGAGAAAGAAAGAAAGAGAAAGAAAGAAAGAAAGAAAGAAAGAAAGAAAGAAAGAAAGAAAAGGAAGGAAGGAAGGAAGGAAGATTTGTAGATGCACTAAAGTGTTGGTAGCAGGACTTTTTGTGGCATCAAAGAACTGGAACCAAGTAGATGTCCATTGATTGCAGAATGGCTAAACAAACTATGATACAAGAATGGAATGAAATATCCCTGTGCTATAAGAAATGATGAACATGATAAAAACAGAAGCATAGAAAGGTTTACATAACCGATACAAAGGGATTTAAGCAGAACAAGAAAAACAATAAATAAAAAGATTAAAGCAATGCCAGTGATAAAAATAGTCAAGGAATCAAAATTGAATGCACAGGTCAAGGTGGAGGAAGATCCCACAGGTGTGAAACAGTGTATAGAATGTCATGCTTTTCAATGTGTGCTTCAGTTTTGCAAAATTTTTCCTCTTTCTTTAATTTAAGAATTCTTTGTGGAAAGTATGGCTCTGAGAAGGAGCAGGAAAAAGAAGATGGGTAAATCTAGGTGATATAAAATCAAAAGATATCTATTTTATAAAGAAATCATTGGTAATTTGGGGGAGGGCAGTTTCAGTTGAATGATAAGATCAGAAGCCCGATTGCAGATGGCTTAGAAAAGAGTAAGAAGCAAAGAAAAGGCACTGCACTTTTTAAGGAGTATGACAAAGAAAGGGAGAAGAGATCTAGAACTATAGCTAGCAGATATGGTAGGATCTAAAGAGGGCTCTTTAAGGATGGGGGAGGCCTGGGTTAATTTGTAGGCAGTAGGGAAAGAACTAGTCAAGATTGAAAATTAGAAGAAGAAAGGGGATGGTTGTGAGGGAGAGACAGAGATCAACAATACGTAGAGAAGAATAGTCCTTGCCAAGAGGAAGGCTCTCTGCTATATCAGAGACAAAAGTAAAGAAGGAAATAATGAAGGATATTGTCAAGGGCTTGTGAAATGAAAAGAAAAGAAGGAAAAGCACTCAGAGAATGGGAAGGACTTAACCTGTAGGGGTAGAAAGAGTGTATTAAGGAGAACGGAAGAAGCCTTGAATAGCTTCTGTGGAGAGAATTAGTTAGGGAGGAGTAAAAGGATTGCCTTCTGGAGAATGAGTACAGTTGAGATTAGCTAACATAAATGTAATTTGTAGTCATGGGTGTGTGTTCCTCCATCTCTGTTCAGAAGCATGTGAATAAAATGAAAGATGGTGAGAATAATCCAGAGTTGGATTTTATCAAGGCATGATTAATGATAGGAGAAGGGAGCAAAGGGATAAAGGGTAATGTCGAACTATTTCATTAAAGATGAGAACAGAAGGGAATAGGCTCTCATATAGCTCCTTCTCTGTGCCAGGCACCATGCTCATTACTTGACAAATATTATCTCATGGGTTTAAAATTAATAAGACTTGAAAGGGAGAGTGTAATCAAAGTGGAAGTGATAGCTTGGGAAAGAGGTAAAGAGGAACTGAAGGTCCCAATGAGGATGAAAAACTGGGTTAGGAGAAATAAAGCATAGGGAAGGTGAAATAGTAGAAGATTATGATCAGATCAAGCTATTTCGGAGTTTTTGCTTGGAAATAGAACACTTGTGGTAAATGGCAAGATCAAGACCATATATGACCACCTTTGTGAGTAAGGTCAAGTGGAGAAGAAGGTCATGGAAACTGAGGAAACACTTGAGAGAATATCAATATATATGTTGAAATCATCTTGTATTAGGGCAAGGGTTGGGGTGGAAAGACTGTGAGTCAAACACCGAATTCCTGCACTCATTGAGAAACAACAATAGTGATAACTTTATAGTGCTTTGAGTTTTGTAGAGCTCTTCATATGTGTTATCGAGTTTGAGAAAGAAGGAAGAATGCCCGGAGCTCAGTCAATAACTGTCACTGGGATCTGAGCTCAGTGATAAATTTGGATAGAAGAGATTGCTTAGTGTTGGTGTTAAAGAGTATAGAAGTGGCAATGGTGGGGGAGGGCATTATTCTGACTCCAACTCTGGAACCAGAGAATGGGGGGAGCAGTGTGGGTTTGGGGGGGTTAAGGGACTGGTTATGAAAGGAGATACAGTCAGTACCAGAAAGGAAAGCCAGGGAAGGAGGAGTCAGGTCTCACTGAGAGCTGGAAGATGGAAGGAATACATAAAGAATGGGTATATGCTAAAGCATGTTTTTGTTAATTCTAGAGCAGAAATTCTAAAGGACACAGTGGACTGGATGACAGAAGTGGAGTGAGACCAGACCTTGGAATGATAGACTTGGCAGTAGACAGAAATGAGAGATCAGGCATCAGGAGTTAGGTCACTTTTGAGCAGTCAGGAATGTAGTATGACAAAACTGGTAGTTTAATGGAAGTATGTGGGTGTGGGGGGGAGAGATTGCTAACCATTGGGGAATGGGCAGTGTATCAGGCATATAATAATCTCCACCAAAGAAGGTAGATAGGGAGAATGGCCTTATTCTAGTCTCCTCTCATGGTCTGCCCTGGTGCCTTTGCTCCACAGTCTATGATCTAAAATATACCTATTGTTCTAGAACCCAGGGGCACCTGTTCTCTCTGTTTCCTGTCTAAATAATTCTGTCCACTTTTCTTCTCTCATCACAATTTGGAAAGAGATACAACGTTCTAACCGGGGAAAATAGGAAGGATTGAGAAAACAAAGCCACAATAAGAAAGGAATCCATGATTCCGAATTGACTTTCCCACGAGTGACATTTATAGACAAGTCCAATGGCCAGATGATTTCGCTGGGCTTCTTCAAGACAGAGAAAGCAGGCTCCCGCCCTCCAGGAAGTCAGCAGTTGGCAGGCACCCGGGACTGCGCCGTAGCTGAGTTCTGCAGGCACAAGCAGAAACAGCGGAAATTGTGAACACAAGCAGAGTACAGTCTATTTTAAGAGCGTTGTGACTGAACATTCAAACAAGAAATAGGATTTAAAAAATAGACTCGTGCCTTTCCAGGATGTGATACTAAAGCACTCTCTCTTTCCATCCTCCCCTCTAGGGCTGAAGTGATCCTTGGAAGTATCATCAAGAGGAAGGGATGGAGGTAAGTGTCATGACCAGGCCAGGGTTGCTTTCTACAGCATAGGGTATCTGGTAGGGAAGAGGTCTGGAACAGGACAAATATAAGCACAAGATTTCAAGACATTGAAATTATTCTGATGATTAAATGACAGGGAATAGAATCCTTAGAGCGCTCCGAGAAACAACTGACTACCATGTATAACAAATAGCTAGAAGACCTGGTTTCCAGGCAAGATGAGACAAAAGCTCACACACCATAACCTAAAGACCAGGAATCAGAGTTCAGGTTCCTGAGGAAGCAGGACGAGGAGGATGACCAAAATGCAGGCAAGTCCCTCAACTTCCCTGGACCCTCATTGGTAAAATGAGGGTGATGGGCTTCTGAGGCACTTTGTAGCTCTAGGTTTATGCCCCACTAGGCTTCAACACTGCATGAAGGAGGCTTTTCACAATATTTGTTTATAAAGGGAAATAGTGTTGTCAAGGCTTCTGGACTCTTCCTCCCCTAATTAAGAGATAAGGCAAGATGCAAATTAATTAAACAGCTATAGACTTTCACTATTTATTGTGCTAATCTCCCTGCATACAATGAAGTGAGAAAGCCAAAATCTTGGAGACAATCCTGTGCTGGTTTTTCTGTCCTCACAATTGGGCTTTGCTCTTCTCCTTTGTTCCAAGGGTTTGGAGGAAATTATAGAGATAATAGCTGATATTTATGGAAAATATAAGATAGATCGACAAACTTTATGGACTTCAAGACTTACAAAGCACTGTAAATGCTGATTTGACCCTCACAAAATCCCAGTGAACTAGCTAGAAGTATCATTATCTCCATTTTCCAGGCTTGGAGAGGTTGAACAACTTGTCTCTGCTCACACAGCTAGTCAGCATCAGGCATACAATTCGAATCCATCTTTCTAACTCTCCTCCTGTCCTAAGAAACACAGTCTATGAAGAAGTTTTAGACTGTCTAGTCTAACACCCATTTTACATATAAGGAAACTGAAGACAAGAGGTTCATCATTTGCCCAAGATCACACGGACAGTTGCTTCTGGAGCTTAGATTTGAATGTGAGACTTTCAACTCCTAAGCCAGCACTCTTCTCGGTACCACCTTGAGTGCTCTGATAAGTCAAGTAGGCAGGAAATAGTCCCTTCTGTGTAAAAATGCATTCATCATGATAGCCCATTCCTTCCTCTGCACAAGGGTAGAATCAGGTTAAGGGCAAGAAAGCCCATCATAACCCATCTCTATCTTCTTTCTATTTGGCAAAACATCCACTGAAAGTCAAGTAAAATATCAACTGTCCTCAGTGAGAACAACTTGGCAGAATACACTGTGGGGGCACCTACATGCATATGCTTTGTATTAACTTTTAGGTTCAGTCTAGAAAAGTGTCTCACTCAAGGAGCTGGTCATGACCTATCCTTCCTGTTCTTTCCTGTTCCCTCTGGGCTATTCTTAGACAGTGAGGGGAGATATGCTGCTGAAGAGCCATCTGTGTGGCACATTTATCTTGTCCATTTTAGCATGATCACTCCCCCCTCATTCCTTGGAACTGCTCAGTGAGAATGTGGACTCAGGCATAAATGGTTTCTCCTTCCCCTCAGTGCTTTCTTTCATTGCATGGGTCAGATAGCATCCACCAAGTACTCCAGCCTTGTACACCCTAAAGAAGGGGTACCTGATGAATGGATCATCCATAATGCAAGCACACAGGGTCTCAGATGGGCAGAAACCATGCTTCTCTGAAAATACAGTTGTTATATGTTAGGGACAAAAGGGAAGTTTGTACCCTGCCCACACTCCAGGGACATTTGCTATGGTTTACCTATATGCAAAAATGAGAGAAAATTCACAGATTATACCTCCAGAGACAGGATGGAACTTAAGGGTTAGATTCCTCGACACCCTCATGTTACAGGTTGAGGAAACTGAGACTCCAAGAGTTTGTGACTTGTTTACGGTCAGAAAGTAGCAAAAGTCAGAGGTTGGAGTGGATCATCTGACTCAAAAATCAACATTTTTCCACCGTACCAGACAGATTTACTTGTTACATGGTCCATTACAGCCCTGTCATAGTGGGTAGAATTAGGTCAAATGTATCAAACCCCAGTGTTTTAACTCTTTCTTGCTTTCCTCATTTGGCATGGCATACACTGAGAGCCAAACAAAACATTGTTCTGTCCGTCTTGATATAGAGGACTGGGCGCTATGGAGGATGCAGAGATGACCTTGATGACAGAAAGACCTGACTTAAATTTCCTTCTCTGTCTCTTACTACCTGTGTAACTTTGGACTTCTTGGTACGCTAAGCAACTTTGCAGGCCTGCAGGTTTCCAAGAAGATGCTGACCCACACCAGTAGAGGGAGTTTCTTCATCTGGGAATTCCCTATATCAGTGAAATAAGTCCCTATCCATCCCTGTCACCATCATCAATAAGGAGATTTTTTAAAGGTTGCTCTGTGTAGCCATCTACCTGTATAAACTCCCTTCTAAAATCTAGGCAATGTGTAAGAAATATACTTGCATTCATATTCTTTACATGTAATGCAGATGACATATCAGTCTTTCAAATGAATGCCAAAGCTAGCAGCTAGCCACAAACTATTCTCACCAGTTTCTATATGCCCCATGAGGTTGGTGATAAAATAAACAGCTTTTCTTTCCTCCTCCAACCTGGGAGTCGTAACGACATGAGTGGGGGACTATTTATGATTGCTGTCTTTACTTGTTATTTTGAAGTCTAAAACATAGCATGTGGTCCTTACTCCAAATCTCTGAGGAAAAAAAAGCCCAGATCTCACAAATGAGCAAACCATAGCTTTTTGGATGTTTTATGTAACTCATTTTGATTGAGACTTTCATAATGGTTCTGAATAACGACGATCACTACATCAGGAACTTTTGACACCTTGTTGGAATTTATAAGAGGTGAAAAAATGTTTCTGAAAATCTCATTCCATAAAATGGAAGATTTGCTTTCATATGACCAGTTGGTGCTCTAATACGCCCCAAGAAGGTGAGAAAAAAGCCTGAGAAGTCCTTATATCATGGAATCTAGAAACTGAGACCCATAGGAGGGAAAGAACTTCACCAAGGTCATACAGGTCTCAGAGTGGGACTTTGATCCAGATAACAGACTCAAAAATTTAAAGATAGAAGCAATCTTGGAGGTCATCTGGTTCAATCCTCTTACTTTATAAATGATGAAACTGAGTCCTGGAGAATTGCAGTGCCTTGATTATGGTCTCTCTGAGTTAGTAGCAATAATGCCATATAGGCAGATCCTCAACAAATGTCTTTCAAATTAATTCTTGAGAAATACAGAGGGTATGGGAGAGGATTTGGTGACATATTCTACAGCCTTTTCTCTGTGCAACTGCCTTGTTTGAATTACCAGCATTGTCTGTGTTGGTTTTCATAGTCATAGTGGACTTTGAAAAGGGTTTTAATGCACCAGCGCTAGCACCTCTTGCTCAGTAGATGTAGTCATAAATACCTCTAATTCAAAGCCTTGCCAATTGTTTTAAGACTTTGAAACCATGATCAGAGATTTTCTTTTTCCTGGCAAAATAAAACTGAATTATGTATCTCAAGAAATAAAATTACTCTTAGGCAAGCCTTCCATGCACATCACATATTCTGTGAACCTCAAGAGATGCTTGTCATGCCAAGAATGCACATCACTGGGGAGGGGGGTGGCTTCCTTGGTGAGGTAGTTTATATTTTCTTCCAGGAATCCCAGGTCTTGTATTACCAAGAGTTAGATGTTAGAACTTTGAACTAAAGATTGTGCAACTATTTACTAAAAGTAAGCTGTCTTTTGTTAAAGTATTTAAAGAAACTTTGAGTCAGTAAATATAATTACTATTATTGAAACCTTTATTTAAAGCTAACTTGGCCAAATTCTGATGAATGTTATCCAGTTTAGAAGGTATGCTGGCTAACCTTTGGAGACCACTAAGGATATTGGCCATTGAAAAGGAGTATGTGTCATTTTCTCCTTTCCCTTCTTTAGGAGGTTGGGATGTCTAAAGTAAATGCATCTAGGATGTTCAGTAGATAGAGCACTAGCCCTGAAGTCAAGAAAACCTGAGTTCAAATCCAACCTCAGATATCTACTAGTTGTGTGACTTAGCAATCACTTGACCCATGTCTGTCTTTTTCCTAATCCATAAAACTGAAATAGTAACAGTTCCTATCTTCCAGGATTGTTGTGAAGATTCAATGAGGTATCTGTAAAGTGCTTTGTAAACCTTAAAGTAGCATATAAATGTTAGCTGTCATTATTATATGGTTAATAAATTAGTAAAGTATTTTCCATGGGAGCAATCTATTTATGTCTCTAAAGGGTACCTTTGCCAAGCCATTCCCAGTCATCATCACTGCTTAGCCTTCTCTACCCACTCTCATTCACTTTCAGCTCTCTTGCACCATCACGTACTGACACCAACCCCACCCTACCATGGTATCCTCCCACCCTTGTCCAACTCCTCCTCTTCACCTTGCCCTTTGTGACAGAACTCCAACGATGTTAGATAAGCAATTTACATCTCTAAGCAGATGCTTCAAATATGAAACAGTGAGTTCTTTCTGATGGCATAATAATACTGTTATTGCATGGGCTTTATCCTGGCACTGATCTGGTTACTTCTTGGTTTTGTTTTGTTTTTTTTTAATGTCCAGGAGATCCAGCCTGGTTATAACAACCAAACTCTACTGGGGTGGAAAGTAAGTAGATTATATCTAACCCTCCAGCCTAACAGGACTCTTCTGTGGTGATGCATTCAGAAAACAAGTTTTGTCTGCTTACTGAGATCCATGGGAGTAATCTTTTTCTCACCTAATGACAATATGTAAAAAGTGAATATTTAATGAAGTAATTGGCCTTTTATATTCTATCAGGCCCTAACCCTAACCCTAAATGCACTCTGTTTCTAACCCTAAATATACTCTGCTCCAATTCTAACCCTAACCCTAATTGGTCTTGCATTAGACCTGGGCACAACGAAGTAGATGAAATGGAAGATGATGCAGCAACTTTGTGAAATGCTTGGAAAGCCAAGATTTCCAAAGAATATTTTCACCTATGGTCCTGATTGTAAATCCCATTTCAAGTTTCAGGAAGAGCAAATAAACACAAATCTTCAGAGGAGGAAAACCCCTCCAACCTGCCAAAATGTACAGCAGTTTTTAATGCGGAGTGAGAACTATCTGGCCTGCTTCCCCCCCAACCTGGGTCTGTACTGCGATCCTTGCTTCTTGAGCTCAGAGAGCTACAACCAAAAGCATCATCTCACTGGAGACGAAAGTGGGATCTCTATGTTACTTGGGGTCAAGCCAAATGAAAGAGAATGAGTCTCTTTGTTTTGGACATGCCATCCAAACTTCGGAGGATGAAATGACTTCTGATGCCCCTGTGCATTTCAGGTTGTAAATACATTATTCAACAGAATAATGCAGGCTGGACTTTGGGAAAGACGCATAAACCTGTAAGCTCTACCAGTGAATTTGATAGTCCCATGCTATTCTCATGAAACATGGAAAGTCAAAGGGTCTGGAAGGCCCTTAGTGACTACCTGTGATTGATAGATTGATAAAAATCCAGAAGAAAGAAAGAATCTTGTCTAGACTATTCCACGAGGAGAGAAAATATATATTTTCCTTGTTTCTTTGAAACTACTCACAATGAATATGAAGTGGGGGAGATAGAATTTAGATTTATACTCTGCAGTATGAATATAAATAAAGCAGCACTACATATGAATAATGTAGATTTATAGCATCTGCCTTGTTCTATTTTACTAGGTTATTGTTTTGGCTTTTGCTGTGGACCCAAAGCCTGGCTTATATTTTAGAAACTGCACAGAGGAGACAACACACTGGAAGAATGATTGCTTTGCTGAGTAATATAGTATTATCTAGTTTACATAAGAAATAAGGGCCGGATGGTTTATTGTTGTCTTTTACAATAGCTGCTGTCCAAAAGAAATTGGTGCAGCAGACACATTTCATCCACAATTTAAATTTATGGGCTGGTAGAATCCCTTCTGCCTACTGTACTAGGCAGGAGAAAATACCTTTTAAGAGCCATGATATTAGTGGGGACCTGAACTACAGCAGACCAGTCACCTTTAATTGTTTAAAAGGGAATATATTCTAAGCAATCTTATTGGTTAAAAGGTGACTCCTAAATGTAAACAAAGTGGGAAGTTGGAGGGAACCCCAGGTTGCTGGATGAGGATTGGGAGGAGGACAGCAGTGAATTGAGCTATAACTGAAAGGTAAGGCTTCCCAAAAAAGGCAGTGGGGCATAATGCTGACTTCAGAAGCCACGGGACTGCATTCAAATTCTGATCTTGCCACTTATGAACCTTGGAGAAGTCAATTGACTTCTCTGAGACCCACTTCCCTAATCTACAAAAAAATGCTTTCTAAAACTTGTGAGTTACAAATGTGAATTTTTTTATTAAAATGAAATGGTTAGAATAGATCAAAGGGTTGTTACCATTTGGGGAGTCATAAGCCCCTTTGACAGTCTAGAGAAACTGGAGGATCCCTTCTCAGAATAATGTTTTTCAAAACATAAAATAAATAGATAAGATTGCAAAGGAAATCAATTATCTTGAAATACAGGTATCAAAATATTTTTTAAAACCTGTCCACAGACCCCCAGGTCTGATGTTAATTGATCTCTAACCTCTCTTCTGCCTCTGATATCTTTGATCTGGGTTTCCTTTCACAGAGGAGTCAATCATATCAACATCATGGGAACATATCAACCAAATAGGAATCAACAAATAATTCTTGGGAGAGCTCGCCAATTTTTTTCACTTGAAATTCCTTGTTACTAAATTATGCCTCAGTCTCTATGGAAAACAATAACGATACTGTGATGGTAACGGTAATTAATATATTATTACATATAATTATATCAGTAATAATACTAATAGTTCACATTTACAAAGAAGTTTACCATTTACAAAATGTTTTCTTTATGATAATACTGTGACGTAAGCAGAAGCAACATTGCCTCATTTTTCATGTGGAGAAACTGAGGCACGGTAGCTGAGTGAATTACTCCGGCTTAAATAGCTAGTGAGTACCACAAGGACTCAGAGCAATATGGTTCTTATACCTTAAGAACAAGGTGAGGTGTGATCCATGATGACTTCTCCAGAAAATCAACAAATCAACTGCCATATGCCTTCGTATTTGGCTAATGACCTCAGAAGTGATGTTTTTGCTTCTGCTTTTGATGTTTCCCAGCACGGTTCTGTTATGAACACTTGATCTATAGTTCTTGCTGAAGTGAATGTGAGAAACAGATGTTTGCCTGCCATCTTTCCAGGGCTAATCATCTTCAACCTGCTCACAGTGGGCAGTGAATTAAAAGATTGAGGACAAGCCCAGAACTGCTGGCTGGCCACTTTACCCAGCATTCCCAAAATCAAATCTTCTCTTCCAGGTACATTACTTGGCCAGCAGTTCAATTCCTCTCCCAAGTCTTACCAATTACTGGCAGACCAAAGATGGGTTTCATCACCAAGGAAACTTCAGTCACTTTATGTGAAATAGATTCAACACTGTGCCTTTGAAGCAATTAAGCTGTTTGATTGAAGTCATCAGTGCCCATCTTTCATCTACCCCGCCTCCAAAGAAAAGAAAATAGGGAGAGTTGAATCTCTATTAAACCCTATGTGGGTGCTGTGAATGTCCCTGAGTTACAGGGAAATAGCAGTATTGTTGAGGATAAATGGTAATGTCCCTATGACAGTCCATGCTTAATTTATCTCACTGGGACTTCAATGAAAAAGTTCACCGAGAGCCAGCCTCCTCACCGGTCTCTACCCACCCAGCACAAAGTATTTGCCGAGAACAGTGTATAAAATTAGCAGGTCTGTCTAAGTGAGAACATTTTTCTTCAGAATTCCTAGAACAGGAAAAAAAAAACAAAATCTACCTAGCAGCCACCCCCACTCACAGTCATTTGCCTCTTTTATCTTGGCAGAGCTGAAACGGAAAGAGGATTGTCACGAAAACACATCATTGAAGGTAAGTACTCTTTCTTCTCTTCCACTGGATGGTGTGAATTAATGATTCAGGAAAGGAAAGCATTTGACCAGTGAAGACCCAGACAGCCTGGAGAGTCACCCTAATACCCATATAAAAGGGCTGTGGTTGTTCCAGCTTCTGTAAATTTAACCAAAAGAGGAAAGGTGGAGCTATCCAAAAGATTCTCACGGAGGCTGCTACTAGGATGATGAAAATGCTACCCAGAAGCAGTCGCACTTTTCTGTAGTAGCTTTCCACAGGTCAAGAATTCTGTAATTCCCCTTTCTTGTCAAGAATGAGGGTCACATTGTAGAGTTACAGTTAGAAGAAGGGACCTTATAGGTTATTATCTAGTAGAAGGTCCCCATTTTACAGTTGAAGAAACTGAGGCCCAGTGACTTGTCTAAAGTCAGACAGGTAGCAAGAGGCAGAGCTGAGGTAGAGCTCGGTTGATGTAAAGCCCATGTCAGCCTCTTTTCCTCTGCATCTGAACCACCTTATCCATTGCATGGTCCTCAGTCTACTCGTTGGGCCAGCGACACAGCCTGGAAGACAATATTGAAATGCAGGAAATTATTTCCCATTTGGAAGCTAGTTGAAATCTTTTGCATAGAGCATTAATAGAGATGGCCATGGTGGTAACTCACATTTATAGATAACCCGGATTATCATGTTATCTCATCTGATCCACACAACAACCCTGTAAGATCTAGGCGCGGGGGCGGGGGAAGAACCTCAATAAAATTAACCACGGTCTGTTTAAGAATACTCCACAGGGCAGTATTTCTGGTCAGACCCTTGCATCTCTTAGAAGTGAGAAGTAAATTTCCTAAATTTAAATTTTTTTTAAATCCTAGTAAGCATTTAGTAAAAATTCTAAATTTAATTACTCAGGGAGACTCAGAAAAAATTTCTAGGTCTTTTTTCATTAACTTTTCTCATTAACTTCATCACCTTTCCATTTTTCCTCTCAGTTCTCCCTTTGTTTATCTCCTCATAAAAGTACTGCTCTTCTCTTCTTGGTTTATTTTCACTTGTTCCTTTATTTGATGTATTCCACAAACCTTTAGTCAATGCTTGCTACATGAAGGGCATGGTACCAGGCAATACCAAAGAAAACAAATACAAAATCTTGAAACAATCTCAGCCCTCAGAGAGCTTACAGCATGTGCATAGAGGAGGGGATATCCAGAATATGAAGTCAAGACTTCCCTGTGGTTCATCAGATCTCCCTGAGTGTTTTTTCACTAGACTATTAAAGTTTCTGCCCACTTCTCTCCTGCCACCCAGGAATACCCATGTATGAAGCACTTGTTAAATCTTTCACTTTAATGACATTTCTTACTCTTTTCTTAAGGCATGTATTTAGATAAATTTAATTCAATAAGTATTTATTAAGTGCTGATCATCAGGTCCCAAACATTTCCAAAGAGGATGACCACGTATATTTTATCTGCATAGAAATATTGCAACAGATATAAAAATATAATTATTAAAATATTAGAAATATCATGATATAATTATATTAATTTATGGAATAATTATATTAATATCATAATTGTGCTATAATATGTTATGTGAATTTATATACTATATATAATGCAATATATATAAATACGGTAGCACTTCAAGGTTTATAAAGCACATTATAAAGGTTCTATCATTTGATCCTCGTGACAACCCTGGAAAGTAGATGTTGTTATGATTCCTATTTTATAAATGAGGAAACTGAGGCAGACAGAGGTTAAGTGACTTGCCCAGGCTGACATAGCTAGGAAGTGTCTGAAGCTGAATTGGAACCCAAGCTCCTGTGCTCATAACTATCCACTGTGTTTTAATTTTATCATCACCATTGATTGGGACTGCACCTGTGAGTTATCTGTACAGGGAAGTCCTTTGTGAGTTGACGCCTGCCTTCTCTGTACACCTTACGGACCGTTATACAGTTTGGTATATATTCAGAAGCAAGATTTGAACTCAGGTCTTCCTAGCTCTTAAGTTGACTCTATACACAGTCATGACGCTTTTCTATCATCTTTATTGTTATTTACTGTAACCCAGGTTGCTTATTTCCTTGTTACTCTTTTGCATGAAGTATGTTTTCTTTGTCACTCACCAGATGTAGGCTAAACGGACCCTGAGCTCCTGTCACTGCTTAGCCCTTCTCTATGTACAGAATTTCGCTCCAAAGTAAATCATCTTGCTGCCAGAGCAAAGGGACATATTTTGGCTGTGGAGGAATCCTCAGGGTGGGAGTTCTAGGACATTCCTTCTGTTCTTGGCTTCTAAAAAGTGCAATGTGGCAATAATGTCTTCCTCAGACCACAGGGATCAACTTGGCATTGTAAAGTATTAACACCCAGCCATGTCTCACTGCTACCACGTCTGTAATAACCATCACCGCTGACCTATAGTTGTGCTCGGTCAATGTAGAAAAGATCTGAGTCTAAATGAACAGAAGAACAGAAATTAATTGCTATCCCCACCTCTAAAGAAGAAAATCAGGGAGTTTTTTAATTCAAGGAATGACATAGGATGGAAAACAGTAAAGAAGAAAAAAGGGTAAAATTGAGGAGAAGAAAAGAGAAGTTGAGAAGGACTGAGCCTCTATAGCAAGAGATAAGGCAGAACAATGAATTCTCCTAACATTTATGCATAATTTCAGGATACTTTTTTGTAAAGACAATTTTATTCGGACCTCATAAAGCTTGATAGCAATGTCCAAAATTTCCCTCCCCCGAGTGAATCTGATAGTTGTTCTCTAAGGAGTTAATCTCTCTAAGTTTAGCCCAAATGAACACTGCCCCAGATATGAACATTAACTCAAAAAAGAAAACTTCTGAGATTTAAGAACTAGGTTTTTTAAAAATGATTTTATAGTCTGCAGTTTCAGGCAAGTATAGGAGATAGAAAGATCCCAGAAATACTGAGGTGGGGGGGAGGGAAGGAAGAGGAGAAGAAGAAGAAGAAGAAGAAGAAGAAGAAGAAGAAGAAGAAGAAGAAGAAGAAGAAGAAGAAGAAGAGGAAGAGGAAGAGGAAGAGGAAGAGGAAGAGGAAGAGGAAGAGGAAGAGGAAGAGGAAGAGGAAGAGAGACAGAGAAAGACAGAGACAGAGACGAAAGAGAGAGAGATAGAGAGGGAGGGCAACAGAGAGAGAGAGAGAGAGAGAGAGAGAGAGAGACAGAGAGAGAGAGAGATCCATTTTTAAGAATACTTATGACCAGACTATAATGAGAAAACCTTAGGGATAATGAAGACACACCACTAGATCTTTAGACTCTGAGTCTAAATGAACAGAAGAACAGAAATTAATTGTTATCCCCACCCTCTAAAGAAGGAAATCAAGAAGTTTTTTTTAATTCAAGAAATGACATAGGATGGAAATCAGTAAAGAAGAAAAAAGGGTAAAACTGAGGAGAAGTTGAGAAGGAGAGACTTCAAGCTCAGTAGCCCAATTTTTCATCCGTTCCTACACCTGGAATGCCAATGACCAGAGTCACCATTTTGGTGAATGGTACTTAAAAACAGAGATGCTGAATGAACCTCTTAAAAAAAAAAAACTCAGCTAGGTGAAGCTGTCTTGTGATTGACTAGCATCACTGACAATAACCGTAGTCTGGCATTTCCCATGCCGATCTTGATGGACAGAGCTCTAATTTCTCTATTCTAGGTAAAATATGAGTTTGGCCTTTGGCTCAAACCTATATCAGACTCAATCTCCAGCAGCATTCTGTTCACTGGCTTGTTCACTGAGCACTGCCTCCTGGGGATTCCATCTGTTGTCTTTCTCCCCCATCTTATTCTCCATGTGCACATATCCAATCCAGCTTCCCTCCCTTTCATCTCCACTGTTCTGGACTTAGCCAATAAAGAGGAATGGGAATTTGATAGGACAAGGGCTTTGAGGCAGAAGCCAAATTCACATGTAGTCAGCCCTGTATCTGGGGAGGAGGGGAGAGGGATGACCTTGGCCAACCAGCATAGTTGGTGAACTACAAAATGAGTTTCATTTATGCATCAATAGACTTTGAAAACCTCCCATTAAAGCCCTCACACACAGTGAATGCAAAGTCCTTGTCTTTGTTCCAGATAGGTACAACCTTCTCTAAGATTTCTATGACTGGGAAAACAATATTCCTACAAACTGAGAAGTAGAGTTAGAGGGGACCCTAGAGAACATCAGACCCATCCTGTTCATTTTACAAATGAAGGCACTGAGTCACTTAGTATCACCCTGGTGGGTGGCATGTGTTTGGGGCAGGATTCAGAAGCAGGTCCTCCTGATTGCAGATCTCACATTCCATTTAATACACTCATGGTCCCAGTTCAGTGGTTCAGGGATGGTTCAAGGGGTTCATACTAAATATTATTTATAATTGGAAAGAATATTAAGAATTGAGGGTGGGGTTGTCACAATATAACATGGTTGCTGCTGCAGCTAAGGTTTTTTAAAATAAACAAAAATATTGGGAATCACCACACTACGCCATGTTCCTTCTTTTAGGAGGTGGGTTTTTTGCTTTAGTTAAATGTTACAAAATCCCTACCTAGCGCTAAAATACTCTACTGCTTCTTTGCCAAATATGACTCTAGAACTCATTAGGCAAATGAGCCCTCTACCTAACAATATAAAAGGCATATTTTGAAAATGTGACTTCTAAATGATGCAGTAAATCAGAGCATCTTGTCCAAGAGTTTCATTAACAATGGAAGGGAATTGGATGCCATATCTTATTCTCCCTTTACCTAATACTTTAATTAAATTTACCAAAGCACTAGTAGATACAAGGCTGGTCTCTGGCTGGGGATTGGGTCTCTCCTCTGACATATACTGCCTGAGGAACTTTGGGTAAGTTGTTTACTCTCTCACTGCCCCACCCCACCAACTCTCTAAGAAGATAAATTGTTGATCTGCATTGGTAAAGAAAATTTTCACACCAGGACTTCCCCATAGCAGTGAAATAATAGATTCTCCTCCAGTTCCCTCACCAGTTCAAAGCACTGTGCAAAGTGTTATAGACACAAGGATAAAACCCCAGAGTCCTTGTAGTCAAGTAACTTAGATTCTACTTGGAGGAAGGGGAGAGATAAAATGAGGTCACAGGTATCTAAATACAAAGTGATCCAAAATCATTCCAAGATAGTCATAAACATAATAATAGCTAGTGTTTCTATTGTACCTACTGTGCGCCAGTCACTTTGCTAAGCACACTTTACAAATATCTCATTTGATCCTCACAACAACTCTAAGAGATAGGTGCTACTGTCATCCCCATTTTACAGATGAGGAAACTGAGGCAGACGGTGGTTAGGGGATTTGCTCAGGGTCATAGAGCTAGTAAATGTCTGAAGATGGATCTGATCTTAGATTTTCATAACTCCATGCTTAGCTTTCTCTCCCCTATATCACCTTGATATCTGAGGAGCTCAGAAAAAAACCTCTTGTGAAAGGTAATATCTGAACCCAGGCTTTGAAGAAAGCTAAGCAGTCTAAGACCTGACACGAAAGCTGGCTTTATGATTTCAGAAATACTTACAGAAGTTATCTCTCCCTTGATCCCCATGAAAGCCCTGGCAAGGATAATCTCACCATTTTGGTGTGCCCTTGACCATGAACATGCTGCACTTGTTTGGGGGGAGAGGGGAAGAAGGGGAAAGAAATCTGATTTAAAAAAAGACCAAAAAAAAGGATTAACATTGGAAACATATTGGATCCAAGCCCAGATGCCCAAATTCAAATTTAAAAGCTGGATACCTGAGGTAAATGTCTTACAGAAGGAGGCTTCCCTTTTCAAGGGGCAATCTCAAACTTCTATTAAGTAGCTCAAGACCCACAGTGCTTTGAAACTATATAGGATTTAGCCACCCCAAAGTCCTTTAATTTGTACCTTTCCTGGGACATACATTTTGTGAGTGGCATGAGTTCATCTGAATTTCTAGCAGCAACCCTTGCAGGGCATACATAAACATGCACTAAAAACTTCATGGGTAGGTGGGGGCAAAGAAGCGGGGCGGGGTGCTGTCCTATTGAAAACAAACTAGAAAGTGATACCACAAAACAATGTCAATTATTTGAAGGAAATAAATTCTTTTCAGGATAAACTTGGCCAAGAAGGTTCTGTAACATGGATTTTCTGATAAATTCAAAGGAACTAAATTGATTTTCTTTTGAGAAATTTTTAGGAACTTCAGAGTATCCATTGGGATGATTGGGAGATACTCCAAGCTGAGAATATTATAGAAACATTGAGAGAAATTTCTGTTCTAGTGGTGGGGGCAGGTATGAGAATTCAGGCTATATAGTCTCCTACTAATGGCTACATCATTAGCTCTTCCAAGAATGAGACCTTATCTAAACTAGCCCTCTCTGTGAATCTGGACTTCACATATCACCATCCATTGTCATCTCAGTGACCATAACATTTCCCAAACCATACCCTGACCCTTCACTTTCCTATCAGGAAAAAAAATGGTTGTCTTATAAGCCAGCTAAAAAGCCAAATTGAGACACTCAAATTTAAATTTATAAGAGCTTCATTTAACACACAGTGAATTTTACACACATAATAAAAAACAAATTTAAAACACTTAGTCCTCCCATGAAGTTAACTAAGCTGATAAGAAAATGCTGTTTTTCAGGAAAACGAGGTAAAATATTTCTTTCTTTCAGATGCACTGAATCACACTCCACTATAATATTTTAGGAAAATATTAGTTTTAGTGAAATTAATTAATTTTTCTGACTATTCACAGCAAGCAGCCAAGTAATTAGAACTGAGATATGGCTATCAGGCCCAAAGGCCTTTTTCTCATTTTTCTCACTATTTTCCTGTTTTTCAGTTGTTGTTTTTTTTCAAACTTTTAATGTAGTAGTTGTTTTTCTAGAGAATGACCAAAATAAAAATGGTAGCACATTTGGGTGTTCCTAAGACCATGTTATCTGTGCATTAGTGTTCTAGGTCAAGCCCTCAATTCATTTCCCCATGAATTGTAATGCTTCCATGTGTATTTTCTTGGATTTAGTTTTTCTGTATATTTTCCTGCATATTTTCTGATTCTGTGTGATCCTGGGCAAGTGGTTTAACCTTGTTGAGTCTCAATCAACTCCCTAGAATTTATTTCTAAGTTGTAATATACACTCTGTGGTTGGTGGAGAGAGTTCCCACACCAGGAGTTTCTTACTTTAACAATCACAGATCCTTCTCAGTTTTACACGATGTGATGCATCTCTGGCCTACTGGGGGAATGATTTTGATGTGAAGAAAAGGGAACACTGAAGTCCCATAACCTGTCACTTATTACCAGTATCCCTAGGAGAGTCCCGACTTTTCAGGATTACAGGGTCCTCATCAGAAAAATGAGTAGGCTGAACTAGGTGGATGCTGAGCTCTAAATGTTTGACCTGGTGAATTTTTTAACCCTCTGACACCAAGAAAAAAAGTTATGCAATCACAGGATCCTAGAGACAGAGCTAGAAGAAACCTCAGAGTCGGTTTGGTCCAGATTCTTGACCTTTATTTGTGTCCTGGACCCCAAACACAGCCTGGTGACACCTGCAGAACCCTGTTCAGACTCAGGCTTCAAAATGTTTAAATTTAAAAAGGGAATCAATTTATCAATCAATAAGCATTTATTAAGCACCTACTACATGCCAGGTGCTATGCTAAGTGCTGGATCACAAAGGAAATCAAATATATTGAAATAGTTATAAAATAATAGAAAACAAGCCCACTAGCACCAGATTTAGACCTTCCGGTTCAACTCTGTTAGTTAAGGAGCCTGAGACTCAGAGAGATTAAGCTTAAGGCAAAGATAGGTTTTCATCTTTTAAGAAGAAAAAAGAAGTAGTCTTTATTCTTCAATCTGACTCTGGGCAAGACTGAGCCTCTGAAGAACGTTATTACTGAAACAGTATTCAGTTCAACCAACATTTATTGATTTCAGGTTCAAGTGTGTTTTCTAATAGAAGCATTAATATAACTGAAAAAGATAGAAAGTCTATAAAAGGGGCACTCGGGAGAACTTTGGCATTTTTTTTAATGTGATGAAGCATCCTGCTAATGTCCTTTCATCCATTTGAAGGTAAGCTCCCTGGGGCCAAGGTCTGTTTTTCCCTTTCTTTGTATCCCCCATACTTACTAGCATACAGTAGGTGCTTAATAAATGCTTATTGAGTCATTGACTTGTTCAGTATTGACTTAAAGGTGTTTCTAACCCCATGGATTGTGTGTGTATTTCTGCTGTTTCTTTCAGGACTGAAGGGTTCCCTCCAGAGACTGCAGCTCGAATATGTGGATGTTGTCTTTGCCAACCGGCCTGATAGTAACACACCCATGGAAGGTCAGTCAGTATTACCTGGTTTCAAAGTGATTGAATCTACGGGACACCCCTAGGCTAGCAGGTCATGGAACCAATTGCTGAGGGGTCAAGTGTATGTGAAGCCATCATTGGCCTCAAAGTCTTATGGGTTGTTAGTACTTACCTGTAGGCCAAGAGTTCTTAACTGTGTCTTATGTTATAGACCTCTTAGACAGCTTAGAAAGCCAATGGTTTCTTCTTAGAGTAATGGCTGTTATCAGAATCAAAGGAAATGCTAATTTTCACTTAGAGGTTAGTTAAAATAAAGATATGTTATTTATCCCATCCACATTCTTGTACTCCCTAAAATCTATCCATGGAATCTGTAGGGGCTGGTAGAGCACAGTTTAGGAAGGGCTGTTTCTGACTAAACATGGCATTTTTCTTTAAAAAGAAAGAAAGGCAGTAGGAGAGAATGTGTTTGTTCTCGTTGCCCATTTATCCTGCTCCTTTTCCCTGGTCCATCCTCTTGTTTGTGATTTTCACTAAAGAAAGAGTCAAATTAATTACCAAGGAACTTTATTATCTAACTATCCTTAGATCAAATTTGGTTCTTCCTGCTCAATAAAAACTTCCCTAGTCCACATTTATTTCTGTTTCTAGCAATGGAAGCCAGGAAGATTTACATCAAGCAGAAATCCAACAGGAGACTGTTTCTGAGCTCCTGTAATACTCCTCCGGGAGCTCAGCAGAGTCAAATCTGGGAATCTCAGCTGAACAGGGAAGGAGGGGGAAGGGACTCCCAGAGGACAGTTCACCCTAGTCATGTGCAGTTGAGCCAGCACAGCAGGATGGGCCCAGATTCCCCTCCAACAATCACTGACACCCCCAGGGAGCTGGGGAAAGGGCTCGGTGACAAGAGAGCCCTGATTACCTACTCCTCGTGGTCATGTTGGCTGGTGGTCTTTAAAGGCTACCATATTATTTCTTTTTCCCTCTATGGCTGCTTCAATCAACAGTAAACATTTGAAAATTCAATTCGATTCGATTTGCCAAGCATTCCTAAGTATGAGGCCAAGAACGGAGAAAACCCTAGTGGTTGTAGAAATGTCCCTCCTAACTCTAGTTCTATGATTCTACCCTCAATGATTGCCACATTATCCTGTATATAGTAGGTATTTAATAAGGGTGTGTTGGATTGAATTGAAATGAAATATATAATGTATATGTAATGGGTTTAATGGTTATAATGGCGGTGAGAGGATACAGCTGATTTTTGGGACTGTGGTGTTCCTATGAAGCACCTCATGTAGCAAGCAAAAGATAAATCTATTCCTGCCTGGGTACTTTCTGGTTGTCTGAATCTTGGATAAGTGAGAGTTTGCTGCACATGACTGCCTGAATGCCAAAAGAATAGCACTGTTAGAAGGAGGGATACTTCTTTTAGACTAATTTGTCTATACATGATCCATACATGGATTTTGAACATAAAATATGACACTGTTCTCAATCACATATGTAACTATGGCAATGAAGAGAAATTAGTAAAACCTGCCAAGTAAGCTGTAGCACTGAGGGGTGACTTGGATGAAATCACTTGGCTGTTTTATCTAGTACCTGAATCCCCTCTGGGATGGTGCCGATACAAGAAGTCAATGGATCTGTATTTAAGCTCCCACGTTTCACTAATTCCCCATCTCAGTCTCTGCCCTTCCCTCTCCTAAAGACAATCCTGTTCTAGGAAGGAGATAAGACAAATGTGGAAAGAACTGAAGCAGGAGGTGAGAACAATATTTTTTTTTAAAAAAGGGTGCAATCTTATAGAAGAAGAAGAAATAATGCCACAATCAAGAGAGTCATCCTGGAGGAGAGGTCGTTTACATTCAGCCTTGAAGATTTTGGTGGGCAGCAATGGGAGAGAGGAACTGGATGATCTAGGGAAACTGAGCCCTGAGGGCCTCTGGAGTAACTCAACATCAGAGAGTTAATACAAGGGAATTCAAGAAGAAAGTATTAAGTGCCTTCTATTCACCGGCATTGTGCTAGGCACACACACACTCACACACACACACACAGACACACACACACAGTCAATGCCTCAGAGAATTTACCTTCTATTTTTTGCCATTATGTTTATAAATGCAGAAGTACCTCTGTATTTTCAGGGATACATTTTTGAGATCCCCTCAAACAGAGAAATCGTCTGCTATTGAGCTATGCCCTCAATTGGGAACCAAATTCTAAGTTGTTAATTAGAGGTAGATATGAACAGCCTCCTTCATAGAGTGAATCCTCCATCCTACAGGCAATAAAAAGTACCAGTAAGAGGCAGTAGTGTTTCTGTACTGGGTTTCCAAGACACTGGTGGACTCAGTACATTTGGTAATCTTCCAAATGAGAAATAAAGCTACAAATGTTTCCTATGTGTTTCCTGTACCTAATGCTACTGAAATCTGGCAAGATTGCCACTGGCTTCATGGGGCATCCTTATTGCTCCAAGTTCATGGTACACAGTAAGGATGCCAAGAACAGTGAGCAATGGGCATTCACCAGAAGTTGGTCTGGTCCAAGAATATGGCATACTGTGTCTCGGAAGCCAGGAGTCACCTTCCTCTTCAGGGGCAGGTGATAGAATGTCATACAGCCTAAGGAAAGGAGAGTCCCACCAACACGGTGCCTGATGGCAATTACAGCTATTTGTTTTTGTGGGAGAGAGATTAGCTAGGCCCATCCCTAAGCAATTACTCCTGCTGGATGTGCTCCAGCCCAAGCCTCACACTGTCCCTAGGAGAACAACACTTGTGCCCTTTGCTTTCAGGATGAACGAGTCTGCTGAGTGTGAAGGCATATGTAAATTACTTGTTGGATCCCAAGTTTTCAGAAATTGGAACTAGTCTCTGGAAACACATTTTCTTATTCAACCTTGCTACTTCATGTGCAGGGATGACTCTGTATTTGCTCTCCCAGGGTAGGGTCAGCTACATCTCCCTCAATAACTTTCTGGGGATGCCCCTGAGAAGTTGGGGCACAAGTTCTCCAATACTATTGGCTCAGGCCTCTGTTCTGGTGTGTTCTCTCCACTATTAGTAGCCAAATGAACATCAACTAGCTTTTACAAAAGGATATTTGACAAAAGGATTTTTCAAAAGGAATCAAAGCTATAGCAAGAACAAGAACATAGACACTTCCCTCCCAGCACTGGCGGGGCTCACTGTACCCCTTTCCCCTTCTTTCAATGAAATTTAGGCTTAGACGACTGAGTTTCTATACAGTATTGTTCCCAACAAGTTCATGCACTGGACTCAGAAGGCCCCTCTTTCCCAGATCCTCAAGGACATGGATGCCCAACTCAAAATGCCTGCATTGACTCAAGTGCCAGACCCCAGGGAGCTTGCTCACCTGAACTTTCAAGGTTCTCAAGGCCATTGCCATCTCCCTCAACTACAACACAACAGCAAACACCATGACCAAAACCTGAGGCTTGTATTGGGAGACTGCTAGCCTCAAACAGGGAGGGTCAGAGGCTCTCACTCTTCTCTCTGTGGGATACTGCCAGGCAGGAAGAAGGCAAATGAGGGGAAGGGACAGGTTCCAGCTAACTAATGCCTTTGAAATATATCCCAATTCCTACTATGCTCCTGCTGTCAATCAAAGACACTCCTCCTTACCACGTGGCTAGTGACCCGGAACCAGTTACAGAATCTGCACCTTCTCCAAAGCCCAATGGAGATTACAATGACCCAACACTCTGGGCAGGTTTATCAAAAGTAGGCTTATTGAAACATTCCCAGTTACCTATTCAACAGGTGAAACATTCTCATAGGGTAGGACACTAGATGGCGCCATAGTGCAAGCCTGAAGTCAGAAAGACTCATCTTCCTGAGTTCAAATTTGAGCTCAGACACTCAGTAGCTATATGCCTCTGGCCAAGTTACTTAATTCTGTTTACTTCAGTTTCTCTATCTATAAAAGGAGTTGGAGAAGGAAATGGCAAACTTCTCCAGAATCTTTGCTAAGAAAACACCACATAAGGTCACAAAGGGTTGGACACAACTGAAAAATGACTGAACAACTGATGGAGTGTGGGGGGTTCAGGGAGGAAAGGAAGCAGATAGTCAGAGATAGGCAGTGAATTTATTCCTCTTAAAGTAGGAGTGGTGGTCTCATATCCTGCTCAAATCCTGAAGAACCTACAAAGGTTAATTTTGTTGTTACAAAATTAGAATATGAGCTCATTGAGAACAGGTTCTATTTTGTTTTTGACTTTGTGTGCCCAGTGTTCAGAATATTGCCTTAGTACATGATTGTTGAGTTGAATTTTTATCTCCTGTAAAGCATTTTGAGTAACTTGAAGAACGGTATTTTATAAATGAAAAATATACTGATTTAAAGAGACATGTTCAGAAGTGAATGTTCATTCGCTCCCACTCAGTGTTTATCACAGAGTATAGAGGACTGTGCTCAGGGGAACATTCTTTCACCATCCTGGCACTATGGCACCCCCAGCTTCCTTCGTCACGTGTCACTTCCTTGGGTATTTGTGTTACAGTTATGATTGTCAGCTGTGTCCAATGCTCTGTGACCCCCATTTGGAATTTTTTTTAATATATTCAATTACCTGAAGGATCTATGATTTCATTATTTATCAGCATGTGGAACTCTCCAAGTGAATACTCTCCATGCAGGCTAGTTTTCCCACAGATACAACTTAGTAGTCAAGTCTAGGGAGTTTTGTCTCCTGCATAAAGATTGAGTGATTGACCAGAAAGGGCCATGTACAGCTAATGAGTAGCACAGACAGGTTTCAAATCCAGGTTTTCCTGACTTTAAGTGCATTACTCTAGCCATTACTGCCAGTCTCCAAACTTTTTTTAATACATGCCCCTATCAGTTAAAAATTGAGCATGAACCCCTAAGACATGTGACCCCTTGGGGTTTGCTGAGGTAAGGGAGTGATAAGGTCAGTCTTTGGCATTAGGAAAATCTCTTTGGCAGCCCTGTGGAAGATGAATTGGGGAAGGGACAGGCTGGAAGTCAGGGGGATGAATCAGGATGTCTTTGTGGTTGTGCTTGTGAAAAGGGATGAGAGTCCGAGCTAGGACTGTGACCTGTGACTTCTCTGTCAGCAGAGAGCAGGGGTCAGATGAAAGTCAAATGAAAACAAATGGCACCTGATTAGACATATGAAGTGAAGGTATAAATCTAATTGGGGAAGAATGTTTGATTGACAGTAATCAGCAAGTTTGGAAGAGGGTTGGATTTGGTGGGGATTCGGCACAGCCAGGGTGGGGGGAATGGGGAATATATGGATATGGAATAGAATGTAAAGAGATCATGACCCATCTATAACTACTAATCCTATGGGACTCGTGTTATTCTCCCCAAAACACAAACTGGCTCAGTGGGTCTCCTATTCACGGGATATTGGCTCAGAGTGGAGTGAAGTGCCCTCTGTTGCAGCTGGGTGAACTGGGAGAAAGTGGGTATATTGGGAGTGCTGGAGGAGCAAAATGTTCCCAATAGCAACCATGTTGCTGCTTCTGTGGGTGGGTGCCCAGTAATGACTGGGTCACAGCTATGAGGAAGCACCAACCAGCTTAGAAAGGAGAGGAGGGAGTGGAGTGTGGGAAGAGCTTGAATAGCAGAGAGATTGTGTCAGTGTCCAGGGGAAAGTGTCTTAGTGGTGTGGAGATGAGCCCTGTGATTGGCTAGGATAGGATGCCACCCATCTCCCTACCCTCTTATTGGTTGGTTGTACATTCCTTGGAATGACGTCATATGTGTTAGAGTTCCCTTTCCCACTTTGGACAGCACACACCATTCTGCCCCTGCTCGTAAGCACAAACCAGCAGAAAAGCAAGTCTGCTCAAAAGATTAACTCAATGCCAAACCCAGCAGGGTGGAGAGAAGGAAAAATGCTTCATTTGTACTATCTAGTCCTTGGGAGTGCAGCCAAGAGGACGTGGTCCTGACAGCCCATGATAGAGTGTTTACTTGTCCCCTCCCCTTGTTTGTTGGTTTTTTGGTTCCCCCAGTAGTAAGTCGCTTTTCTCTTATAGCATCTGCTGGGCCATCTGTCTATGTTACATTCTCTGGCATCTATAGAATATTTTATGATTCCTTGGAAAAATCAACCTGAGCCCTAATTCTTCTCCTTCTCTTCCTCCTTCTCCATCTTCTCCTTCTCTTCTTCCTTCCCCTTCTTCCTCTCCCCTCCTCCTTTTCCTTCTCCTCTTTCTTCTCTTCCTCTCCTCTGCCTCTCTCTTCTTTCTCTCCCCCTTTCTCTTCTTCTTCCTCCTCCTCTTTCTCCTCCTCCTTCTCTTCTCCTTCTCTTATTCTCCTCCTCCTTCTTCTTCTCCTTTTCCTCCTCTTCCTCTCCTTCTTTCCTTCATTCTTTTGTTTTCTTCTTCCTATAGTAGTAAAAGGCCCTCTCTCTGCCTTTAGGTAATGAGTTGTAAACCAGATCCATAAGCCCTTTGAAATTTATGGTTGATCTCTATCAGAGTAAAGGAAACCCTGAGCTGATTCTTGCCTCCCAGCATTTGTTTCCATCATTCAAATAGTTTCATCCACATGCTCTCCATTCCTCAGCTATGTACAGTTTTGCTGCTGTATGGCCTCAACAGAGCATTGCTATTAAAAAAAAAAAAGATGATTCTTTCAGGGAGAGGTTTAGGGTCATTAAAAGAACTGCCCAATTTCCCCAATTCTATTCACTTAGATTCAACAAGCCTTTAGTAAGCATAATGCACCAGGCATCGTGTCAGATGTTTGGAATTCAAAAACAAAAGTGAGAATATCTCCTGTCCTCAAGGAACTTACATTCTTCTTTCAAATATGGTCCAAATATTCTATTCCTCCTTTTTAATTCTAGGACTGGGTCATCCAACTGTTGGAGTCACTCCAAGACTTACAGACTGATGGGCCAGTGTTATGGGCTGCATATCATCATTTGGTCATTAGATAATCTTCATCTACTTGGTTTTTCTAACCTGGCCAAACTCTTGAATAATTTTGAATCTTCTTTAGGAGATTCTGTAATGTTCTGGGGTTTGATGTAATCAGTCCAATGTTGTCTACAAACATGAACATCTGTTAAAGGTGAGGACTCCTCACCATCTACAATCTCTTTTCCATTTGGACTAAAGGCTAGACTAGCAACTTGATAGTGGTGGTTGTGTGATCATGTAATGGATCTGAAAAGAAGGTGGGAAGGTTGAAGGCAGGAATTGAACCAAGGTCTCTCCAGGCTCATCCCTCTTTCAACTACCTTACATCTTTGTATTTGTTTGTAGTATTGCTGAGTCCCACACTGATCCTTCCAGTTTACCATTCTTTCTATGACCCCGGAATAAAAGTCTCCAAGCACTACAGAGGTCCTTCAAGGGCAGTTTCTAAGCAAAGTATGCCATATGCAGCTTTTCAGATCAAGGTCAGAAGAGGGTCAACCTTTGATCCTGTGCTAATTTGGAATGTACCCATGCTATTTTTCTTCTAGTATTCCTAATGGAGATGAACGATCTTTCTATAATCTCCTACTAATTATAGTTCAGACAGTCTTATGGATCATGCTGGTCACCATTGCCACATTCCTCCATGTTCTGAAATTGAAAGGTGCCAAAGTTCTAGGGTATTCAAGGATCTTCTGATGCTTCCATTAACCACATCAACTCCAGAAGCTTTCTCAAATTTCTCCTAGCAGTGTGTGCTTAAGGATTGGATGCATCCTAGCACATAGAACAATTTTCAGAGATTCACAAAGAGATGCCCTAAAGAGTTACTTTCACTCCCATGCTTCATGCTCCCTTTCAAATAATTCATTTAGAGTCAGTTAATAGCAAGGGTGAAAACAAGCCCCATCTTTATTAAGGAGGAGGTCATATGAGATCAGTCTTGATGATTTTACGGACACGATGTGGGCATTTTGTCCTGAAGCACCCATTCATCTGCAACATGGCTCAGGGGTTTCAAAGGCTGGCCTTGGAGTCCAAGGGTTTGAATCTCATCTTGACTAATTACTATCTTGTGAGACTGGCTTAACCACTGGAACATTCTAGGCTTAGTGACCTCATTTGGTTTCCTCTAAGGTCTCTTCCAGTGCTAAAATTTGTAATCTCTTACAATCCTTTGGCTACCCCAAAACATAGAATGGATTCATGATTTCATTGGCATGAGTATTCCCTCTACTGGTATATAACATAATCCCTCCTAGCCTGTCATTCTGCTTGCTTTTATCCCAGGAGGATCATCTTTTCCCACTTAATTCATGCATTTCCATAAATCCTCCACTAGGGCCTCACATGCTAAAGTTCTTTGACTATCTCAGGGGTACCATTGTAGGAAATGGATTGTCTATTCATGGCTTCTTATTCTTGCAGCATGATGGCACACCTCTTTTACCATTCACTCAGCCTTCATGATGTCTTTCAGGACCTTCCTGTGATGCAAGCCTATTCATGCCCCATGATGTATCTTTCCATTGACCTTTGGGTTACTTGTGATTTTTCTTCTCATGAGATTATGGTATTCTGTGATTCATGGCCATGTAGTCTATCATTTGGGAAATTATTGTAATTGAAGAGAGAGATTTTATAGCAGTGAGCAGTTTGGATTACCGAAACTATTATACAGTTTCCTAGATATGACCCAGATCAACCACCTACTCCTCTTCAGTTCTGGGTTAGCTAATTGTTCATCTATAGCATTTTTATTTTTATAGTATTTATCTTCTATGTATGTACTTGTACAAGTGAATACATACATACACACATAATATCTTGGATAAGTATTGCATATGCGCATGGATCTATTGATGGACTGGCTCAATGGGCATCCATCCAGCTGTATGTTATCATCCAGGCAATATATTTTCTTTATCCACTTTGTTTTTTCAATGTGGATATTTAGTGGATAGAGCATATCACACTTGATGTCAGGAGGAAATTAATTGCATTTCTGTCTCAGATACTACTAGTTGTGTGATCCTGGACAAGTCACTTAACCTCTGTCAGCCTCAGTTTCCTGATCTGTGAAATGAGGATATAGTAGAATTGACCTCCCAGGGTTGTCACAAGGATCAAATGAGATGATAGCTCAGCTGCCACATACATGTCATCTCGTTATTATTATACATTACTAGGAAGACTTTATAATGTTCCAAGCTCAATGCAATTAAAACAATGTCATTTGTGAACAGAAACATTTGAAAAGCCAAGATATCTTCCTTAATGCTGTTGAACGCCCTGGGCATGTGCTGCTATGCTTTACTCCCCATCCTTGACCTCACTCAGCAGGTCACTGAACATCTGTCAGAGAATCCGGTAATGTGAATATGTGCTTCAGAAACAACTTATTTGAGAAGAACCATCAAGGCCATCTTGTGCCTCTTAGTCACATGCTTGATCTCAAACATCCATGTTAGTAATTAGCTAAGAAGAATCTTTCATTTTGTTTCTATATCAGTTAAATATGTTTTCCAAAGTAGAAACCAGAAGGCCTTGGGTGATAACTATCCTCACTGATTAAGCCACAAAACAATCGGGAAAAACTGAAGAGGCAGAATACAAAAACGGACATCCTTGAATGAGACATTAAGCATCCCAAGTCAGGTCTTTGGAGACTAAGATTTCATGACCGAACCCTAGGATATGCTATCTGGACCTACCTCCTTTATTTATGATCACTTTTCTTAGAAGACTGAAGAATTGCAGGACCAAGTCTTTCCCTTGAATTCTTGAAGCTCTACTGCTTGTCAAAATATTTAGAAATCTAATTTCATTTTTTCCACTTCAAAAATTGACTTCAGCTTCCTCCATAATGTCCCTTCTTATTTTCTGACATCCACAAATATTTGTTCTCTACTCTGTAACTGGCCTCGTTCCAATTTCCCTTCATGTGTTTGATCCGGTTGAATTCATGTTAAGGTAGTTTAGAGAGGGAGCTGGTGTTGGCCAGCTGTCCCCAAGTTCCATAAAATGTCCTTTGTTCTCATCTGCCATAAGCGTAACTGCCTGATGTTAGCTCCTTCTCCAGAAGTGGGATGGATAAATAGATGGGTTGAGTTGAATTGAGCAGGTGATTTGTAATGGTTTCCACTGCCCCAGAGTATTATATGAGATTAAAATTATCTGAAGCTTTTCATTTCCGACCCCAGCAGTGTGACTCCCCAGGGGTCCTCGTGTCTATCAGATCCATTTAGCCTCTTGGCTTAGGAGGCTGTAACAGCTGAGTTTTAAAGAAATTAATTTGGAGAAAATGATTCCTATCTCTGAGGACAAACCCTAAACCCTACTAAGCTCATGGCAAAAAAGAATCCACATGCAAATATCCCTAAATGAACTCCTTCTCTTCTAGTATGAATGTGAGTGAAATTTGGACTTGCCAGCATCTGTTGCTTTGACTCAGCAGATTCTGGTTCTCCTCCTCTCAATATTCCTTCACTCTTCCATTATTAAGCTTCTTCCCAAGTGATGAAACTCATTTTTTTCTGAGAGAAAGTATGCCGATAGGGATGGACACTAGAGATTTTTCCAAGATTTTCTTCAACCCTTTAATACCTCATTTTCCCATGTGTCCCTCCTTTCCCCCAGTTAGGGCATATTCCTATATATTTGAATACACAAAGACTATATGATTGTGTGGATGTGGGGGAGTTCAGGTGTTGGAATTCCCTTCCCCAAATAGAAAGTGTGAGTGGTAAATGCTATGGAGTGCTCTGAGGCTTGGAGTGTTCTGCCCAAGAGCACATGGCTAGAAAGTTTCAGAGGTAGGAATTAAATTCATCTTCCTGACTCTATCATGCCATTCTACATCTGTTATATGTAGGAGACTGGCAAAGAGGAGGTCTTCCAGAATCTGGGTTCCAGTCATGCCTCTGACTCAGATTAGCTGTGATCCTATGACCCTGGATAGATCTCTTAAACTCTTAGTCCCTCAGGCAACTCTGTAAGACAGTAAGTGGAAAGGCAGGTGCAGATCTGTATTCATGGAGACAGTTTCTGCATTGGGGAACTCCCTGTGCCAATGAAAACCAAGTCTGGACCCCATCACAATTCTATTTCTGTGGGTACATTTGTGAGAAGCAATGCAGCATAGTAGATAAAGTGCTGAATTTGGTGACAAGGACTCCAAGGTTCAAATTCTGACCTTTTTGTGTGACCGTGGGTAAGTCACCTTCTGTACAAAGAAGGACTCTGAGGTCTCTTCCAGCTCAAAATTTATGATCCTATGATCCAGCCAGCCTCCAGTAAAGGCTCTCCTGACCTTAACATTCTTTGTACTGTGGAAGTGACCCAGAGTTTTTTTTTTAAGCCATGCCAATGAATCCAAGGCTTGGAAGAATCAGCCTAGCATACCTGGTGATAGATTGTATGTCGGTTGTGTGAGGACCAGCCTCAATAATTCAGTGACTCATCACGAGCTTGGCCACAGAGTGATAGATATGTAAGCCACAGCAACTCTTGAAGGACAACCATCTACTACCAACCACCTCACATGTTAGAGAAGGCACTGGTCAAGTCTCTAAGATCAAAACTTATAGGCAGATCAGGATCTCTGGTTGTGATGGAGATCCCTTACTGGGAAAAGTGACTAAATCACAGGTTATTGATGTACATGCACACACATACACACACATTCTGTAGTGGATAGAGCACTAGACTTGGAGGGAGGAAGACAGGAGTTTGAACTCTGCCTCAGACTAGCTGTGTAACACAACAAATAATTCACTTCCTGGCCTCAGTTTCCTCATCTGTAAAATGAGGATAAAATATATCACCTCCCTCACTGGTTGATTATTAGGATCACATGAGGTTGAGTTGTCCTTTGTTCTTGAAGAGAATCAACATGGCATCACCATGATAAAGTGAAGTTTCAATGTGTACAACTATGGCTGATCAAACCAGCATGAACTCGGAATGCTCTATCACAGATTGGGCACAAAAAGTCCATGTGAACATTTGGGGTGGATACTCCAAATTTGTGCATCCTACGTTTCATTTGTGCTGTCTCAATTCTGCTTTGCTCATAGAGTACAGCACTCTTTCTGATGTGGGCACACCGTGCTGAGCAGACCAGTGCCAGCGTCTGCCACACAATCAAATCCAAAGTTCTTGAGAGAGACCTTGAATGTTCTTGTATCACTTCTTCTAACCACTATGTGATTGCCTGCCCCATGCAAGTTCTTCATAAAATAGTCTTTTCATGAAGTAGTATATGTAAAAAGTGCTATGTGTACCTTCAAGCATTATATACATGCTAACATAATAGTAACTAGCACTTATGTTATGGTTGTTCACTCACATCTAATTCTTTCTCATACCATTTGGGGCTTTCTTGGTTTACTGAAGTGGTTTACCATTTCCTTGTCCAGTTATTTTGACAGATGAGGAAACTGAGGCAAACAGGGTTAAGTGACTTGCCCAGGGTCACACAGCTAATAAGTGTCTAAGGCCAGATTTGAACTCAGGAAGAGGAATCTTCCTGACTCCAGGTCTGATGCTCTATCCTTTAACCATCTACCTGCTCCTGTTAGAGATGATGATGACAATGAGGATGATGATGGTGATGATGATGGTGATGATAACAACAGTGATGTTGGTGATATTGACAATGACAATGATTGTGGTCATGATGATGATGATGGTGATGATGGTGATGATGGTGATGATGATGGTGATGATGATGATGATGACAATGAGGATGATGATGGTGATGATGATGGTGATGATGATGATGATGATGATGGTGATGATGGTGGTGATGACAATGATGATGATGATGACAATGAGGATGATGATGGTGATGATGATGGTGATGATGATGATGATGATGATGGTGATGATGGTGATGATGACAATGATGATGATGATGACAATGAGGATGATGATGGTGATGATGATGATGATGATGGTGATGATG
>CM053771.1:538542203-538711425 GCA_028658325.1 Potorous gilbertii | reverse complement strand
ATAGGACCCATAGGCAGAAGTCTGAGTCCTTGCATCTCTCCTCTCTACAGAGTACAGGAGGTTCCAAAAACCTGAGTGTGGTGTTTAGATATCAAAGTTTAAACACCCAAAAGCTCTGAGCTACTAAAACTATTAAAGACATTACAAATTGAAGAATGTCCAGAAGAGAGTAACCTCTAAATAGGCTGAAGGGCATCTGATACATGAAATAGGGGAAGCAAATGGGGGAACTGGCTATTTGGTCAGGAGGAGAGTCTCGAAGGTAGACACTTTTGAAGACCTGTGGTATAGAAAAGAGATTAGGTTTGTTCTGTTTAGTCCCAAAGGGCACAACCAAGGGTAATTTGTAGAAACCTCAAAAAGGCCAACTAAGGCTGGATACTAGAAGAATTATCCCCAGGTAGAAGGAGCTGCCCCTGATTATGCAAGATTCCCTTTCTTGGGAGGCCCTCAGTAGGAGAATCAGGTATATTGCAATGAGGATTCTGTTTTGTGTATAATTTAGACTAAGTGACAGCTAAGTTTCCTCCCAACCCTAAGTCTGTGATTCTGAGGCTGGGGTATTCCATGATTCACAGGCATAGAATATCACTGAAAGGATATTGGTATTAGAAAGCCAGTCTTTGTTTTGGGGAGAGGTTGAGGTAATTGAACACACTGAGCAATTTCCCTAGGTAGCCCTATACCTATAGGTATTGGCAATCAACCTACTCTTTTCCTCCCATTCAATTCTGGACCTTCTGCAGTTCATTGCCTATCTCCAATATCTTTCCAAGGTATATGGGTCAATCAATCAATCAACATTTATGTGCCTTCTATGTGCCAGGCACTGTGGTAAGTGCTAGGATAGTTTTATTCAATTATGTATCATAGTCTGAACGATGAGATTCTCCATCCATTTGGTCCCTTTGGATGGATGGAGAACTAGGCTTGATTATTTTGAGAGATTATTGATCTCATTGAAGAGGCTTCAGTGTGATCTTCTGGAGTTTCTTGCATCCCACTAACAGGAACATCTGAAGAACCTGTCTCTAGCAGATCTCTTTCCCTTTGGGATGCTATTTCTATCTGTCACAGGTAACTGCCAATGGTGAGCATGGATCCTGCTTCCATGCTTTGCTTGATAGGTTAGTCAGAGGGATGTTGAACAAAGTCGTCACTTTTGTTGGACTTTTCAAGGAGCCTTTTATTATTTTAATGCATGCTTGGGTGACAGACTTGGGAGGAAAGTCTTTAAGGCACCATATTGAATGTTAAAACTGCCTGGAGTCAACTAATGTCTCTTGAATTTTAAATGGAAATGAATAAAACCTCATATGAGTGACAGGGAGGAAGGGACTCAACTGCATAGGTTCCTGGATCCTCAGTGACAAGTTTCAGTATTATACTGGGTAAGATGGATCCTCCTCTCTCCCCAAACAGAACCAAGATACCAAAGGAGTTCCAACGGTTCCATTCTTGACATTGAACATACCCATCTCATGTGGGCATGGAAATGGATTTGCTGTAGAAAATTTCATTTGATCTAATGCTTTCTTCTCTTATGTCTCAGGCCAAGGGGCTTGCTTCCTTTACTAGTTCAAGAGAAGATGCTGATGGGCCCCCAGGCAGAAAAGCTGATAACCTAAGCAGCCCCCATCAGTGAGCTGTGTAATCAAGGGAGGAGCTGTCCTCCAGGCCTGCTAAGTCCCCCTGAATGCTTAATCATTGTGATGTTGATACAAGTCCAAAGCTGGTGACTGAAACTCCAGCCTACATTGAGTACTTACTGTATGCAACCCCCTGAGCTCAAGGAAGGGCGGATTGAAGAAGCTTAAACACAACTCCGTCATTATTCTCAAGTCTACAGTCTAATGACGGTGCGTGTGCTAGGACTAGTTAATGACAAAAATAATCAATATTTATATTGCACTAGGTGCTTTATAATGATTATTGTCCCTGTTACAGGAGACTGAGGCAAACAGAGGTTAAGTGATGTATCCGGGACCCCATAGCTATTGAGTGTCTGAGGATGGATTTGAACTCAGGTCTTCCTAATTCCAGACCCAGAGTTTATCTACTGTACCAACAAGCTGCACAAATAACTGAGATACTAGAGAGAATTAGAGATCCATGCAAAATTCTATGAGAAATATGTCATATTGTATTATATATGTAACATGGAGAGAGAGAGACAGAGAGAGAGAGAGAGAGAGAAAGAGAGAGAGAGAGAGAGAGAGAGAGAGAAAGAGAGAGAGAGAGAGAGAGAGAGAGACAGACAGACAGAGAGAGACAGACAGATAGACAGACAGAGAGAGAAAGAGACAGAGAGAGAGAGAGAAACAGACAGAGAGAGAGAGAGAGAGAGAGAGAGAGAGAATGCGCTTCAGAATTTTTCCCGGGAGGGAGGGGATTGGGTCTGGGGAGGCTTCCTGAAGTAGGTGGATCTGAGAAAACTAGGAGAAAAAGAGGTGCTTCTACAGCTGAGAAGAGAGTCCATTCCAGGCATGGAGGACACATAAGGAAAGGGACAAAGACGGGAAAAGTCACGGCAAGAATGGGAAGATGGAGAGCAGGCCATTTTGACATCAACACAGAACAGATGAAGGGAATGCTACAAGCTAAGCTGGGTGAGGAATTGGAGCCAGAATGTAGAAGGCCTTGAATGTAAAAGTCAAGAGTGTGACTTTTATTTGGTAGGAAATCAAGAGCCCACCAAATGGTTCCAGGGTCATCAAATCAGTGATTTTGAGTTGGGTGGGCTCCAAAGGCCATCAAATGCAACTCCTTGATTTCACTCAAGAGGCAATGGAGGTTAAGTGACTTGGTCAAGGTCATACAAGCAATAAGGGAGAGAGTCCAGATTTGAAGCCAGAATCCCTGAATCTAAGCTCAACATGAAAGTTGAATATGTTTTCACTATAGAACCAAAGGTTTTGCCAGGAGGAGAGTGGCATGACCATGGCATCAGAAAGGTTACCTGGGCCATGGTGTAATGGAGTGATCAGAGAGGTGACAGACTGGTCACAAGAACTATTAGAAAGCTATCACCATAGCGTCTGAGTGACAAGGAGAAATGGAAGTATTTCTACTTGATTGAGTTAACTTCACTTTTTAAATGGGATAATTTTTAAAATCATTCATTGGACAACTTAATTGTTTTTGTAATAAACAGTTGTGTTAAAGTTCCCAAACCTGTATGACCTTTTGTCCCCTTTCAAAAAAATATACAGCTCTCTATCATGGAATCTACTTTCTTTAACCATTTAATGGAATTTTTTTTTTGAAATTTGCATCATTTCAAACTACTTCCACCCCCTGGATCATTCCCCCCACTCCCCAGGGGTTGATATTGCCCGATTTTGTAATCTGTTAGACCAAAGGTCCATAGGCCAAGTCATCTGATTGGCACTTGTGTAGGTAATCCTTTCAGGATTTGGGGCCTGGCCAAGCCTCAAGTAGAAATGCAGCCCCTCCCCCCACATGAAAGACAAACAAGGCAAGAGAGTTCAGGATTCAAATCTCATGGACCAGATACCATATTTGGTTCTACTGCTCTCAGATAAAGGGATCAAGCTTCTTGGGACACTATGTGTGAGTGAACTTCACCATCCCTAAGGAAAAAAGCTTATTTACATTACTCAGTTAAAACAACAAAACTTCAAAGCCAAAAGTTAAAAAGAATCACAAAATAAAATACTCCATAAAATACTCTTCTTTTCTGAGCCTACCAGCTTTCTCAAAGAGAATATTGCCAGTAAGTGTCTGTATATGGGAGAGGAAGCATCATATAATTGATTGGACTGGAATCAAGTAAACCTGAATTCAAATCCACCCTCTTCTACTAGGCAGCTGTGGGACCCTGGAGAAGTCATTTAATCTTTATGGGTATGAGGCTCATCAAATCATAGTTCTATAGCTGGACAAGCCCCCAAAGACATCTGAACCATTGTGCAGGTGGGAAACTGAGGCCCAGAAGGCTTAAGTGACTTACTTGCTCAAAGTCTTACAGACAGTAAGAGGTGATGCTGGACATCAAACCCAGGCCTACCAATTCTAACTCCAGAATTCCTTCCACTAGGATGTAGGGAATAATAAAGGACCCATCTCCCAGGATTGTTGTGAAGATAAATAAGATATTTGTAAGTCACAATATGAATCTCTTGTTTTTATATGATTACTAAGCCTTAAAGTGCTGGATAGACACAGGTATTATTGTGAATTCTGGGAGATTCGGATCACTTGAGCTAAATTGTAGTCTGAAAGGCAATGGAACTCTCAACTTGAGAGGCCACTCTGATGGAGGTAAATAATTGGATTGTTCATAAAAGTATCCTTCCTGCTTCAGGTTCTTGTAAGGGCCCTGATAAGATGGGGCCACATACGAGGCACAGTCAGTGAAAATAAGATGAAGAGTCAAGAGGACAGCTACACTATGGTGACTAAAGAGGGGACCTGGCTATTTATTTAGTCTCAGTTTCCTGATCTATGATTTGGAGGTGGTGCATACTAACTAATCACTGGCTCTGGAGTCAGCAGAACTGGGTTTGAATCCCACCTCTCATGACCTGTGTGATCTTGGGCAAGTTCCTGAACTGATTCAATTTCCTCATCAGTAAAAAGAGGAGGTTAGACTAGATTGCTTCCAAATTCCTCTCTCTTCTCTTCTAAATATACTATCTTAGGAGTCTAACATCCCAAATTTATGAAACTTTGGTGGTCAATAAAAGCAAAGAACAGATTTAGCCTGAGATCAGACTTCCCCAGTGGTGAGTCCTGGAATTCCAGGACTGTCACCCATAGGGATGGCCCCAAGTTAGATTCTCAATCAAGCAAATCATGAATTTCACCAAGTCTTTATTACATACAAGACGTTGCTCAGCACCAGGGCTACACAGACAAAAATGAAACCATCCCTGCCCTCAAGAAACTTATATTCTCTTGGCAGAAAACAACATTTATACAGATCAGTAAATTATACAAAATAAATAAATCATTTCCAGAGGGATGCAGCAAACCTCTAGTAGTAGTGGGGATCTAGGAAAGACTTCTTTAAGAGGAAACACCTAAGCTGAACCTTGATTCCATGAGGCATCAGTAAGTTCTAAGAGCATTTGGAGTACAGAGGATATAGTGGTAGGATGACAGAATAACTCTGTCTGTAAACAGCAAATAAGCTCTAAACTTAGAATGCATGAGGGGCAATAATGGCAAATAAGTCTGGAAAAGTAGGTTAAAGCCAGTCAAGCTATGGCACCAGTTTCCACTAGATTTTTTGAAAAATGCTAAATGCTTTCCATTTTGATTTTACAAATTTTTCAATCAAATTGGTTCAATATTCCTGACATCAAAGAGTCTCTGTGTTCAAATCATTAGAGATTAGGTTTGGAAGATTGCCTGATTATGTATAAAATTTGCCAAAAGAAACCCCAGTGATTTGGGCTTACAGTAGAAGGCCTGTGGAGGTCCAGTATAAGAAATGTGGTATATCTAAGGAAAAAGGCACTGCCTAATAATTTCAGTTGATTTTCTTATCCCCCATTTCCTATTTTTTAAGTGTATCAGAATTCTAACTGCCCATCTGCTCACTAATACTGCAGATGTGAATGTATTCAATAATTACTTTCTGATGAGTATTGATTGATGGATGCTTCATTTGGATGGGAACCAACACTGTGCACACTGACTTTCTCTTTTTCTCTTTTGGGGGAGATCATGGCTGATCCATGGTATCATTGATGGCAGGATGCTCCCCACCAAAGCAAGCTCCAATCCTTTTATCCCATATCTTTCTTCTTTTCAAATTGACATCTTTGCCCTTTTAAATCATCATAATTATTTCTGTCTAAAACCCCACATTGAATTCTCCTTTCTACCAACAACAACAAAAAAAGGTTAAGAAAAATGATGGGAAAATAGACCTAGCTTATTACTACTCACTGCAGCGATGGTAGCAGCTTCCTTACAGGTCTTCCTAACTCCAGTTCCCTCTCCTCCCCAAGTCATTCACCATATCACTTCCAATATAATCTTTCTTATTCATACATTTAATTATGTCACTCTCCTGCTAAAAAAAACAAAAACAAAACAAAACTCAATAGCTCCCAATTGAGGTAGCTGGATGGCACAGTGGATAGAGCACTGGACCTAGATGTAGGAATATGTAAGTTCAAATCTGGCCTAAGACACCTACTAGCTGTGGGACTTTGGGCAAGTCACTTAAGCTCTGTTGCCTCTGTTTACTCAACTGTAAAATGGGAATAGTGGCATCACCTACCTCTCATGGTTATTGTCAAATGATATAATATATTTGTAAAGTGCTTAGCACGACTCCCTATTCCCTCCCTCCCCTTCCCATGGGCTAATGATTCAAGTCCAGATTGCTGCCTGTGTGTACAGCCTTTCATAAATTCGGCACTCTCTGCCTCTATAGCTTTGTCTCAGCACTTCCCTTCCCATTGTACTTCCAACAAGTCAGACATTTCATCCACAGAATCAAAAGACTGGACATTGGGAAAGGGTCTATACAGACATGGTTCCAATGCATACATGAAAAGAATCTCTACTGTACCTGATAAGTGGTCATCCAATCCCTACTTGAAGACCTCTGAGAAAAGGAAGTCCAATACTTCTCAAGGCAACTCATTCCACTTTGGACAGCTCACACTGTTACAAAGTCTTTTTCCTTACATAAAGTCTAAGTTTTCCTCTTTTACACATTGTTCCTCTTTCTGCCTTCTGGGACCAGACAGAATGTCTAATCCCTCTTCCATCTGATAGCTCTTCAGACACCTGTCTGCCACACATAGCACACTCAGATCTCCATGCCTTCACTAGTGCATGCCATGTCCTGTATCTGGAATAGGCTCTCCCTTAGCACTTCTTCCCCTGCTGAATTCCTATCCACCCTTTAAAACCCAACTCAAACTCTACTTCCTCCAGAAAGCCTTCCATGATCCCCTCAGTATAAAATGACCTTCCTTCTCAGAACACACATAGCATTTTGTTTTCTAACTCTTTAATGTACACACCATAATACTGTATACTTTATTTTCCACTATTGGTGTTGCACATCCCCTAACTGACTTAAACTCCTTGACAGAAGGGACCAAGGCTTTTCTAAACTTTGCATATCATCCAGTATCTAAGACAGTTGTCATCAACACAGTGGGACTTTAGTAAATATTTGGTATGTTGCATGGTAGTATGGTATGGTGTTAGCAAAACATGCTTTTTTCCCCTGCCCATCTCCAACCCACACCTTCCCCAGGAAGAATCGGGGCATTAAAAAAAAAAAGCATGAAGAAGTGTTCCAGAATGTCTGTTTTATGTTTCACAAAGTTTTCTTTGTTAGGTATTTTATTCAATGTGACATGAGACCTAAATTTGTGTGCTCATGTGTATGCTGGGAATATCCTATGCAAAAATTGTGGTCTTCTTATTAAGATTATATCTCTCCAAGGAGTGATCTGCCCTTTGGCTCTATACTACCTGCAAGAGCTAACAGTTTTTAACTAAGTTTCATGATACTGTTTTTTTTCACTGCTGACTTAGAGGTTCTCAAATTAACTTACTTTTCCATCATAAAAATAAGATGTTCTTTGTGGTTTTATAGAAGCTAAAGTACTTTGCAGAGAGAAACTCATTATTCCTCCAAATAGCTCTGAGCTCTAAATAGGAGACATCCACTTTATAGTTTGAAATTTGATTATAATTCCTTATTTCATAAATGTTGAAAATGGGCAAAGATATGAGGTAACTTGACCATAATCACAATAGATGAATGATTTTTCTCATTTGCAAACCACTAAAAAAAATTGTTGTGACTGCAGTCTAAATAGAGGCTAATTTCCATGGGAAGATAGATTCTTAATCTTAAAATTAAATATAACAATTCTTGCATTAAAATTCTATTAGCTGTATTGTAAGGAGCAATAAGTAAGAATCTTTGTCATAATTACAGCCACAGTATGAGTATGTGAAATATTGAGGAAACACTGGTTGCCATGGGAGAAGGAGCAAGAAAAAGATGTAAGCTAAAGTAGGAAAAGGAAGAATGAATTGTGAATAGGGTCACAGATTGGAATTGGGAAGGGGAAATTTAGAAAAATCTGAAGAGCAGTTCAAGAAAGAGAAGGTCGTGTGGTATTCAGAGGATGGTAGGTGACATCTTCTACTTCCATGCTTCATTGGAGTTTCTCATTTGTTACATGTTGTAGTCTGTCCACAGCCATATGCCTCCTTGATGTCTTCTGAGTGGTATTCATTTTTATTTATTTGTAAGTTATTAAATTCCATGTCTTGTTGTCATATAGCTATACTTACAAAATGTTGGTATGAACAAAATCAGTTTTTGTTTTCATGGAAAACTTGGGATCATTAAAGATCTTTGCAATTCTCAGAAACAATCTAGCCCACTCTCCTCTTCCTGTTCAACTCTGAATCCAGTTGATTGATTGATGTCTCCAATCTACATACAGATGGACAAATTCTGTAAGTTGTTCATCCATGTGCATGTCATAACATGATCCATAAGTATTTTTCTTCTACTAGGTCTTTTCTATGTGGATGACTAGGCTAGTCTCCTTTGAGTGAATCCAGATCTCTTCTAAGAAGTTCTCTAATGCCCTGATGACATGATGTCATCTACAAGAAAGGCATCTGGAAGAACTCGTCATTGACATGAAACTTCTCTTCAACATCGGTTCTGTGCTAGATTTTTCCCATAACAATGGTGAATACATTTGACTAGTGTACCTCTCATTTTACACCTCGCCTGATGTTTGTGATCTGAGGATCCTCAAACAAAATAGTCTGAAATATCTTTCAAGAGGTCTTGAATTATTTTGATGTAAAGATTGGAGACACCTTGCTGTAAAGGAGCCAGCAGGGTTAGGTTTAGTCATTCTTCCAAAATGAATGAGATAACATTTGTAAAGAAGCATTTGGCATCATGCCTAACACATGGTAGTTACTGTGTAAGTGTTTATTCCCTTTCTCTTCACTTTTTGGCAAGCAACAAACAAGCATCACAATGCTATTTTATATTCTCTACATCTTTCACTTAATTGCAAATTTTTTTTAAAAAGGTTGTTGAGTGTAGCTTTCAAAACCCTGCTTGTTTTCTACTGATACCCTCATCAAGTATGTCCTTTATTTATTAATAGATGAACCTTGTAAGATTTCATACAGATCAGACAATAGGCATATAGATGTTCTCCCAGCCTTCTTTTGGGGGGCATTAGAAAGGTCCAATATTTTTTTCTACACCCTTTTTTTATCATCCCTTCTTTCAGATACCTTGGCTATCAGTCCCACAAATGTCCTTACAATTGTGTTATATATAACACAGATGAGGGAACATAGATCTCCTCTTCATACACTTGGTCTAATCCAGCTGTTTGTCCCATAATGGTTCCCCTCAGCACCATTTCTACCTCAGCTATAAGCATATCTGAAACCATGTTGTTATGGTTCAATGATGGTGGTTCCACTTTTCGTCATGGATGAAAAGAAGTTTGTTACGACTATTTTAACAAATCTTTTCTATTTTATTCTGTGCTCCTCTTTCCATTTTCATCCTTGAATCCTCTCAGACAATTTTCCTCAGTTGGGTACCTTGTTACACTTTCTTCAAAGTGGTTTAACTTTCCATCAATCATGCATTGTACTTCTTCCTGAGAATCTATAAAGGAACTTACATTCATGTGCATTGTTGCCTTTGGAAGCTGTGATGTAAATAAGTGTACAAGGCACTCTGTAAACTTGAAATTACTAATGTGAAGTCCTATTATTAAAAATGATTCAAGGAAAAGAGAGGTTTCAAACTGAAAGCTCTCAGGAGGTTAAGACTAAAGAGGGGAGAAGGAGGTGAAGGACTTAAGAGATGAGGAGAAAGCAGAACTCAGAAGATAATAAAGTATTAGGTAGGGAAAAAATTAGGAAAGAAAGTAGTCAAACAAGGTATAGGTCATTGAGAGGAGGGCCAGGAAGTTGGGGTGCAACTCAAGGTGCTAATGAGCTAAGAAGCAAAGCAACAGCCATAGAATTGAGAATCAGAATTGAGACGCCTCCCAAAAGCAATTATCTACGTCAATTCTCCAATACAGACTAGAGAGAAAACAGTGAACTGAGGTTCTCACTTTAGCAAATATAGAGAGCAAGCATTATTTGGAGTGAACTGCATGAGTCCTTAAACTCTGGCCAAAGGAACTGTAGTTGTGCACAAAGCTCCCAATAATCTTTTTCCTAAGAGAAAAGATGCATGGGCATCAGGAAAATGGAGGACTGACTTCAATATAAAAACAAAAGGGGAAAAGGGGTGCAAAAAGGTAGATGAAAATCCTGATCTATGTCAGGAGAAAACATGGTGAAATTGTGTTCAAAGAAAGAAGGAAGGAAGGAAGAAAAGAAAGGGAAGAAAAGAAAGAAAAGGAAGAAAGAAAGAAAAGGAAAGAGCTCTGAACCCTTGGAGAAAGAAACAGATAAAAAAAAACCTCTTCCTCATCAGGAGATAGATACATATGGTAGAGAAGAAGCAACTGTTATCCTCTGAAGAATGATGGTAGGTGATAGACCATCCAGTAAGGTCACTTGGAAGAAGATACATAAAGGTGGTTGATGCCTTCCTACAAAAGCCATCCAGAGGCATTCATAAGCCCCCAAACAACAAAATAGAGGTCTCTGTCTCCCTGGAATGTGTGTGTAAGACATGACAGATGCATTTAAGACTTGCAAAGACAGATGATTGCCACCCACTTCTAGTGATTCACATACACACAAGTGATACTGCCAGAAGGAGCCTAGAAACCTTCCTGAAGTCTTGAGTAAGAAGCTGAAGTCCACAGGGGCACAAGTGGGTGATTGTAATGCAAGTCTCTACCAAAGGAAGACAAAGGATCTGTGAAAGAGGCAGATTTGGGAATTAAATAACTGGTTTAAAAGACAGTGTCTGAGAACAGGATTTGAATTTCTGGATCACAGAATAAAATACAGGAATTATGGGGTCCTGACCAAAGATAGTCAGGCTAATAACTAACAAAGGCTAGAAAGAATAGAGTTTTGCAAATCTAATCAAAGAGATTTTTTAAAAACTGAAGACAGGGAAAAGAAGCTGCTTCTTTACATGCATTAAGCTAGATATCATAGGAATAGCGAGGTGACATAGTGGATAGAGTGCCAGGCTTGGGGTCAGGAAGACTCCTCTTGGTGAGTTCAAATCCAGCCTCAGACCCTTACTAGCTGAGTGACCCTGAGAAAGTCACTTAACCTTCTTTGCCTCAATTTCCTCGTTTGTAAAATGATCTAGAGAAGTAAATGACAATCCACTCCAGGATCTGTGCCAAGAAAACCCCAAGTAGGGTCACAAGGAGTTGGACATGACTAACAAATAACTCTCAGATGCCATAGTAAATAGCTATAACATAGAATACTCAGAATTTCAAAAGTGGCAAAAACTTGGAAGGTAGTGAAACAATCCATGGTGTCCAAAGTATACATGCAAATGAACACTGCCTGGGTGACAAGATGAACAATGACGCCAGCGTGAGGAGGCCAGTTGGGTCTAGTACATGTTACTGAGGCTTGGCAGGGTGAGATCCACAGCTCTGAGAGGGTGGACCTTATTCAGAGGAAATGAGAGAGGTTAAAAGTGGGCAGGAAAGAAGGGAGGGAGTAACAAACATTTGATATTAAAAAGATATACTCATGTGAGGAAATAAAGGAACCAGAGGGAAAAGCACAGTGGAGAATATTGGGGTGAAAATAGATGAATATAGAATGAAATGAAATGAAAGGAGATGCTGTGTGTAAAGTGCTTTGAGAAACTTAAATTGTTGGATGAATATTACCCATTATTATTATTTGAAACAGAAGTGATCATGATATTAAGTGTTCTATAGAGCACACGGAAATAAGGAATGTATAAAGAGATCAGGAAATAGTTTAGCACTGGCACTGGAGCATGGCACAGGAGTGATGGGGGCCTTCAATTATCCAGAAAAGCCATGGAACTCTCTCTCTGCCAAAAATCCACTAGCTAATTATTTCTTGACTTACCAGAGTGATGATATCATCTTTCCAGGTAGAGAACCAATACAGGTAAATTCTATTGTATATTTGACTTATGCCCAAAAGGAAGAGCTCATTTCTGGACAGGAAATTATGAAAAACTTAGGCAGAAGTAATCATTCTGTCTTTGAATCTGGTTAACTAGAATAGCCTGAGATGCTTCCTGGATCTGGCAAGATCTTCAGCTCAGAGGGTTCAAAAAAAGGATTTGTAGGGTTTCATGGATTAAGGTTCTAAATGGGATGTCAGGGCTGGAGGGATAGAGAAAACTAAAGAAAAAGCTAGAGATAGAAAGAAAAACAATTATGATGAGTTAGAAAGGGGAGAGGTTTCTCCTAGCGAAACCAGTGTAGATGCTCTGTTTTTTAGACATGTTGAAGATGGGAAGCAAGAATAGGTAGTAAGGACGAATATAAAAGTGGGAGGCCTTCCAAGAGTAATATCAAGGATGCTGATGCTGAGAATGATGTAGAAAATCCAGGGCCAACACAAAGGGGAGCTAGGGAAGTGGAAAGGATAGGGCCGCTACTCATGCTTCTTGAAACAAAGGTAACTGACAAAAGTGAAAAGACAAGGCTGTCAGGCTCCAATTTTTCTTTTGTTTTTCTGTCAAAGGGAATGATCTTTGAACTGTAAAAGATAGAACAAAAGTGGCAAATGGAGCTTTGATAACTAAGAGATGTAAGGCTGCCCTTGATGATTTCAAGTCATCTGGCCCAAATGAACTATACAGTATGGAAAGTATGGCAGAGAGTATAACTAGCCATTGTCAGCGATCTTTGAAAGATGTCAAAGAACTGGAGGAGAAACAGCATCAGAAAATTGTTCAGCTATGGAAGGAGAATGTGAATGACAGACCAGTGAGATCAACTGTGATTCCTGGCAAAATTCTATGGTATATTGTAAATCAGTCAATTAGCCAATATTTATTAACTGCCTATTATGTGGCAGGCACCGTGCCAAGTGCTGGGGTTGCAAAAGAAGAAAAGACAGTTCTTTCCCCCAAAGAGTCGACAATAATAGATGGTTCAAGAGATGGTGAGTGAATTTTTAGAAAAGAAAACAGTAACCACACAGAACTAACATGTTTTCAGTAAGAACTGGTCAAGACAGAGTAAACTTCTCTCCCCACCCCCTGCCTTTATTTTTTTGACTGACATGTTCTTCTTGCTAAAATTACCAAGATGTGGAGCAGATGGTACAATTTAATATAGTTAGGCAAATTGCAAACTGGTTGAATGGAAGAAACCAAAGAGTAATCATTAATAGATTGATGTCAGTTTGGTCTGATTTCAGCTCATGACAGAAGTCTCAGGAGATGCCCCAGGGAGCTGTCTTTGGTTCTGTTTTTGTTTGATGTTTTTATAGGCGATTTGAAAAAAGACTTAGGTCACATCCTAATCAAACACTCAGATGATGAAAAATTGGGAGGAATCCAAATGATCCCTAGTGACTCTAAGGTTTGCCTAACTGTAATAGATGAGATTTAATAAGGAAAAGGGAATACCTTGTAGGTGGATGAGAAAAACCCTCAATGTTATTAGTACAAGCTAGGTAAAATGTGAGGGTGTGGCCAGGTAGCAGTGAATATGAATAGACTCTTAGTATTTGAGTAGACTATAAGCTCCATAGGAGTCAATAGTGTGATATGATGGCTAAGAAAGTTTACAAAATATCAAGCTATTTTGGATTATATTTACAAAATATTTCGCTATATTAGACCCATTGATGGGCCCTAGGATACAGGGCAAGAAAGTTAGTGGTGTCACTGTACTCGACCCATGTGGTGTGTTATGCTCTGGGTAGCACATTTTAGAAAGGACCAGCAGAGGTTCAGAGGAGAGTCATCAGGATGATGAAGGACTTCAATATTATGCAATATCTGCATGCAAAATACACAATAAATATCCATTTTGAAGGAACAGGAATAATTAGCCTGGAGAAGAGAAAACCTGGGCAGTCTGGAAGTGGAGAGGAGGGAGGACAGGAAGAGAGAGACTGTCTAGAAGTAGTAGAACCATCCCATGGATCAGACTTGCTCTGCTTGGCTCCAAAGGCAAAAGAGGGAGTAAATTGTTGGAAGTTTTAAAGACCCAAGTTTAGGCTTGTAAGGGAAAACTTCCCAGCAATGGCAGCTGTCCAATAGTCTAACAGAGTACTTTGGGAGACAGTGGGTGGTATCTCTCTAGATATGTGCAAAGTATGCATAGACACTCTGTAAGATGGGTGCCCCATATCCCTCCATCCTAAGAAATATCATTAATAAGATTCTGTGCACCCTGGTACCTTTATCAGGGAAGAATGCCTCTTTGAGTTAGAGAATTAGTCAATCAAAGGTACAAACTAGACATCAACAGCTCCTAGACACCTCTGTTCAAATCAATCAATCAAAGGCAAGAACTCAGCACAAATTGAATAAAAACAATGATGTCACACAGGTGTGTGTCCTTGTTGGTTGAAGACAGTCAGTCGTTCTGATTCCATCTCCCTGACCTGCTTGACCAGAAGATAACCTTGTGAACTTTGACAAGTCAGAAGACTTGGTCTTCCCTTCACTGCAGCTACAGCACTGACTGAAAGCAGGATCTGTACCATGGGCCAAGGACACAGACACAGTGAGGAAAAGCAACTTTTAGAATGTATGAGGTCACCAACCTTCACAGCATAACTGAGACTTATTATCCTACTAGAGAAATCTCCACTATCATTACCTTTTAGAAAATCTTGGGGTACTGTGAACAGACTGCACAAAGGAAAACAGAACTTCCATCGACTAGGAGTCATGACTAACCCTTTGACCACATGTGATCTCTAAGTCTGAACTCACTCTCCCTGAGGACCTTGTATGTGCAAGGGAGTGTGCCAAAATCTTTTAGCAGTAATGTAATTTGTGACAGTTATAGTATCTTAGTAAATACCCTTTCCTAAAAGCCAATTAAGTCTAGCTGACTGGAAATCAGTGAGAAGCACACCACATGGGGATTCATAAGCTATAGTAATTTTTAAAAAGCACCAATGGTTACTCTTGAAAGAAATAGTTAGTCATGCTGTTGAGGCCTATCCTGCCAGCAGTCTGAGTAAAAGCCTGGGCAAATAGAAGGAGAAGACTCTATAACTTGTTGGGGACATTGCTATGGGACTTTTTTTCCAAGTATGGAAGTTCCTTCCAAATCTGAGATTCTGTTATTTTTTTCTAATTTTGTGATTCTGAGGTTTTATTCATTTTTCCCCCTAAGATTCTATTATCCTGTGCCCCTGTTGAGAAATTCTCTGCTACCTGTGGAATTCCAGCTGATAAGAGTTACCTAAAAGGTAACCATGACTCCTGTGAAGATAGAAGTGGCCAGTCATATAAACAGGGAGCCAGAGGGTCTGGAGTTTGAAGGGGTCTTAGCAATAGCCTAGTTCAGCTTCATTTTGGTTTTTTGAAGCCAAACAATATGTAGTTCCCAATTACGTAAAGTTTAAAGGTACTTCCCTCGCACCAGACTTGTAAAGTAGATTGTGCAATGGAAAGAGGGCTGGATTTGGAACCAGTAAACCTAGGTTCAACATCCAGCTCTACCACACTCCCAGTGTGATATAGTTCCTTCCCTTTTCTGGTCTTCTGTGTCCTTCCATGTAAAATGAGAGTGGTGGTCTAGAGCCATAGTGTCAAACACAAATAGAGATGGATCCCTGCGGGCTGTGGATTGGCTTAGGAAACCACAAATAATATTATCTATCGTGTATCATATTTTGATTTATTTTGTTAAACATTTCCCAATTATATTTTCATCTGGTTTGGGAAGCACTTGGGGGTTTGGCAGGTTCCTTGTGGCCCTCAAGTCACTAGTTTGACACTTTTAGGATAAATGACCTCTTGGACCATTTTCAGATCAAAATCTAAGCTTTCATAACCCTCAATTTATGGAGGAAGAAATTAAGACCCTGAGAATGTAATTAATTTTCCCAGGGTCACAATGGTAGTGTATCCAAGAATTAGGGCTCAGTTATATGTTCCCTGACTTCAAAATCCAAGGCTCTTTCCACTCCACTGAAGCTCAAACCTTCATACCAAGCATAAACCAATGAAATAATGGAGAAGCCTTGAATCAATCTGTCTAGTCAGGGAGATTCAGTGACTGGATTTCACCTGTGCTTTCTCCCCACTGGTGCATTGCAGGGTTTTTTGAGTTCTGAATAACATGAAAACTTTCAGAGACTTTCTTTTTGAACATGGGGACAGGAATGGAGATTGGTGAGTATCTGGGCAATGTTCAGAGGCACAGATTCAGGAGAGGGAAGGGTAGCAGTGGGAAGTAGTACATAATGAACTACTAAGTCAGGGCTCAGAGAAGGGAGGCAACTTACCCAGTGTCACCCAGCTAGTTAATGGTAGAACCAAGGCTTGAACTGAGGTGTCCTGGCTCCTAAAGGAAAGTTCAATAGAGCCAAAGACACTGTCTCCCTTCCAGTAGATCACAGGAGGGTCAAGGCTTGCATTCCATAAATGGGGTATAATGAAGTACTTTCCCTTCCTGATTCTCAATTTCCTTAGAGAGTTTGACTAGGTCATCACCACATGATGGAATGTGAATGTAGGGGTGGGGATTACCTCTTGTCTCCCTATTGTCCCTTGTTAACCTTGCTCACCTCCACAAAGATAACCAAAATAACCACCAAAATAACTTCTAAATCTCTGTCTCTCTCAAGCCCTGACCCCTCTTTTGGGCTCCAATCCTGCATTTCTAAGTGCCTATAAGATATCTCTATTTGAATGTCCCACTGATGGGATATGATATTCAACATGTCCAAAACCAAGCTCATCATCTCCATCGCTTCCCTCAAAATCTGCTCTTTGCTCTTTTCTGGTGACCAAGCTGTCCCCTGGCATCCTGACCCCCCTTCAGAAGCAGAGAGTAATTTGGATGCTTCATGATGTAAGTAAACATGCATTTACAACTCTCTTCACCCCTCATCTTCACTAAAGGCCAACTTGGCTCTAGAGTAACAGGAAAATCTCACAAGAACATGTGAGCATTACCTCACTCTTTATTTCACTGACAGGCCACCCCTAGGAGACAGTGCCAGTACAATGGAAGAGGAATTGGCCCTGGAGTTAGAGAACCTGGAGCAAAGCTCCACCCTCTGATGCATCCTGCCTGAGAGGCTTCGGCCAAGTCTCTAGACCCATCTGGGCCTCATTTTCCTCATCTGCAAAATAAGAGGGTTGGATTAGATGACTCTGAGATCTCTTCCAAACCTCTTGATCTTTGATTGTTCCATCACATAAATTTCCCCACTCTGTGGCTTTGTAAGTGTTGATTATTTTATGTTCAAAAGGACAAGTTGCTATGTGGTACCAGGGTTAGGACACTGAGCCTGTAGCTAGAAAGACCTGAGTTCAAATCCTGCCTCAAGTACTTACTAATTTGTGTGACATTAAGTCACTTAACCTCAGATTCCTCATCTGTAAAATGGAGATGTTAATTTCCTTGAGTTGTTGTGAGGATAAAATGAGATGTGTGTAAAGGTCTTTGCAAATTTTAAAGTGCCAGTTATGAATATAATTATTATTAAATGGTGGCAGTAAAGACATGAGGAATGTCAATGATTTCACTTGGGTGTGTGTTGAGTCTGAAGCATCCAGGTAGGACACACAGTAGAAAGGTGGGACTGGATCCTAAGAGAGAACGCTAAACCAAAGGTAAAGGTCTGTGAGTTATCAGCACAGAGATCATTGTAGTCACCATGGGAGTTGGTTAGACTGCCAAAGAAACATAAGTACATAAACAGGAAGGAAGCCAGTCAAGGACAGGGCCTGGGGGAATAAGAGCCTAAATGAACCAGAGAAAAAGGGGAGAGAAAAGGGATCTGTCCCAAGAACCAGAAGAGAAGAGAATGTCCACAAAGAGCAAGTGGGGAATCATGGCAAATGCTCCAGAGAACCCAAGGATCTCCTAAAATGACCAAAATTAGAAACAACACCCATCGGGTCCGACTTTGAGGTGGTGACTGATGAAGTCAGAGAGGGCTTTCAGCAGAGGGAAGAGCGAGAAGGAGCTGAGGAGAGTGGGAAGGGAGAAAACTGAGGCATCAAAGGAAGGGACTGGTCAAACCAGTAGAGAAAGCATGGTAGTGTAATGGTTCTCCAAGATCAAGGGAAAGTCTTTGTTTCCGAATTTGTTTTTCACCAGTCCTTTGATTTTTATTGGGAAAGCTCCCTCTTGCAAAACAGGGTTACAGGTCTGTGATTTAGGGTCTTAGAGAATCACCTGGGGCAGTGGGAGGTTATATGACTTGCTCAAGGTCACATAGCCTGACCTGTCAGAGGTGAGACTTGACCCTGGGTCTACCCCTTAATGACTCCCTTTGTTTAGGATAATTAACAGTATACTAGTGCACATTTTGGAGGCATCTAAGTGGTGCAGTGGATAGAGCTCTGGACCTGGAATCAGGAAGACATTTTCCTGAGTTCCAATCTGGCCTCAGACATTTACAAGTTGCGTGACCCTGGTCAAGTCACTTGACACTGTTTGCCTCAGTTTCCTCATCCATAAAATGAACTGGAGAAGGAAATGGCAAACCACTCTAGCATCTCTGCCAAGAAAACCCCAAATAGGGTCACAAAGAGTTGGGCATGATTGAACAGTACACATTCACATATTACTTTAAGTGCTTCCTGTGGGAGTTGAGGAAATTCAAAACTCCTCTGGGCTTTGGTTGCATTCTAGAGAAAATGGAAGGGTTAGCTTGGATAATCTCTAGGGTTCTTTCTAGCTCAAAATTCAGTAATCCTATGGAACTAGACTCCTGACTCCTCTGGAGCAGGTGAGGAGAAATGAATGTCATATAGCCCTATTGGAAGAATAAAGTAAAAACTCTTACCATCACTCTCTCCTTTAAAAAAAGTGGAGAGAGTCATAGGGAAAGGGGCGGGGAGGTCTTCCATCTTCCATAAAGGCTCAAAGGCTCTTCCAAGGTCATCCACAGGCAGCAGACCTTCTTTGGTCAGAGCTACCCCTCCCTGAAGACCCATAACATGAAGATAATAGTAAGAGGCTGATGAGATCCATCACATACAGCGGCACGCAAGCGCGAAATCCAGAAACAAGCATTTATTAAACACCTACTTTCCAACAGTGTGAGAGATACACGAACAAAAATCAAAGAGCCTCTGCCCTCAAGAAGCTAACGTTTTATTGAGGGATAAAATCTGTACACATACATATCAGTCGTGTGTGTGTGTGTGTGTGTGTGTGTGTGTGTGTGTATACATATATTGTAAATAATTATTATACATCTTATATATTATATAATTATATACATATATACATCTATAAATATATACATAATTATATACATCATTAAACATATATGAAGTAAATTCAAGACACTTGTAGGTAAGAGACACACACAGCTGAGGGCAAGAGGGAAGACTCTCACTTGGTCCTTGCAAGGCAGTGATGTGGTTACCATTCTTGTCCCCATCACACAGATAAGGAAACTGTGGCTGGGGGAGGTTTCATGATTTGATCAAAGCAGATTAATATTTATAAACCTTAAAACACAATATACATGCTCTCACCATTACTGTTGCTGCAGTTGTCACCATTATTACCAAGGGTCATACAGCTAGTATCAGATTCGAACCTGAGTCTTCCTGACTCTAGGTCCAGGGCTCTCTCCATCAGGTCACACTGCCTTGTTCACACGTATCCTATGTAATTAGTTCAGAGGGAAGTAGGAATTTAGGGGGCAGATGGAAGTTTAAAAACTGGAAGAGTATGCCATTTCTCAGGAAATCCAAATGCTGAAGAGAATGATTAAGAACCTTTCCACTTCATAATTTGACAATTCAAAGACCCCGCTCCCGCCAGAGCTTAGAGGACCCTTAATGGTCATGGTCCGGCTCCCTCCTTTTAACAGATGGGGAAACAGAGGTCCATTTCTCCTCAAGATTGTTTTGGGAAAACCCTTCAATATTTCCATCTCTATAAGATGATCACAGTATATTCTTTTTTTCTTTTTCTTAAGACAAAGGAATGGACTAGATAACCTTTAAGGACCTTTTCAACCCTGAAACTGTAGAATCTGAATGATATTTATAAATGATCTTGTGTTGGCGCTATGAATGTAATTTTTTCTTTTAGCAATGCTGTCCTCTTGTGGCCTCAGTGATTAGAGCATGTAGAAAATCCTTGACTCATACTGTAGCAAAGTAACACCAGGAAATACGCCGTGAAATGTTGAAAAGAGACCATACTCATATCACAGGATTGTAAGGGACTCCAGAAGTCTTCCAGCCCAACCCACACCAGAAAAGGAACCTCCACTATGATTATAGTGAGTGCTGTTACAGCATTCCACATAATTATTTCATTCGATCCTCACAACCTTGTGAGGTAGGTGCTGTCATTATTCCTATTTTACAGATAAGGAAACTGAGGCACAGAGAGAGAGGTCAGATAACTTGCCCAGGGTCACAGAATTAGAAAGTGCCTGAGCTTGATTGGAACTCAGGACATCCTAAGTCCAGGACCTTCTATCATCTACCTAAAGTCTCCCTTAGGAAGGGCCTCCCAAGGCAGCCCATTCCTCACTGGATAAATGGTCATTCAGTTCTCACTGATGGGAATCTCAAGTTCTAAATGACAGTGTCTCTGTTCTCAGAGGTGCAGCACCTTAGAGTGAAAAGGTCTGGACTTAGAGCAGGAAGCTGGATTTGGAAAAGGAAGCTTGACTTGGCTATTTACCCAGGTGACCTTGAACAAGTCACTTCTCTGGGGTTCAAAGCCTTCATCTGTAAATTGAAGGATATGGAGCTCAATGACCTCTGATGTTCCTGCCCCAAACCTGCCACGTTCCTGGCCCCAGGTTTAGAGAAGAAAAAAAAATGGTGTGATATCTCAGATTGAGAGATGGCAGCCAGGTAATGGTCAACCAAGTGGTCTGAGCTGTTGGGTGTGTGCCTTTGGAGAGCATGTCTGCTGAGGCAGCTTGGGGGCGCAGTGGCTAGGGAGTTGGAATACTTGTAAAGTGCTTTGCAAACCTTAAATTCCTATATAAAAGCCAGCTGTGATTATGATGACTGTGAGAGTGAGTCCCAAAGAGAGAAGACAACTTGTCCAAAGTCACATAGCTAATCAGTGACTGAGCCTGAATGAGAACCATAGATCTAGAGTTAAAGGGTTCTCAGAGGACACTTAATCCATCTCACTTACTTTACAAATGAGGAAACTGAGGCTCAGGATGGATAAGTGTCTTGCCTAAGATTATACAGGTAGTTAAGCTTCAGAGGAGAGAATCGAATCCATACCATCTCCAAAACTCCCATGTTCTTTCCACAGCACCAAGCTTTTGACCTCCTGGCCCATCATCCAGCATTCACTTCCTAAATTTCAACCTTGTTAGAAAAAGCCTCTTTCTACAGGAACTTATCTCCTATTATATGTTAAAAATCACTAGGAAAAGAGACTTTGAAACATTGTACTTACATTGTTGTGTAGCATCCCCAAAACCCATCTTTAGGGAAAAAAGATGACATGATGTGGAGCAGAGAGTTGTGACCCTGACATCAGGAGGCATGAGTTCAAATCCTGGCTCTATCAGTATAAGTTGTCAGATAATGGACAATATCTCAACACACCTCAGTTTCTTTTCTGTACAAAGAGATTCAAATACTACCTCGAACACTTATAATCTATGTAACCTTGGGCAATTTGCTGAACTTCCTTGGCACTCAGTTTCTTCATCTGTAAGATGGGGGGAAAGGAGGGCTATATGGGCCTCCAAGATCCCTTCTAACTCTAGACCTTGAACTTGCCCATGGTCACAAAGAGGCAAAATTGGAATCAAATCTTCCTGATTTCAATGCTGATCTTCTATCCCTCATGCTAAACTACCTCTTGCCATATACATAGTAGGTATGTAATAAATTCACCTCAGTAACTATCTCTTTAAAACCTCAGTGTTTGTTGATTAATTGAATTTCCAACCCTGGACAGTTCCTAAGTAGCCTGACATCAAGAAAGCATGCCTTGTTTGACCTATTTTAAGAAAGAATTCCAACAAAGTTTGCGACTTGTGGCCAAATTAAAAGTGAGACACCCCCAAAGCCTCCAGTCCTGAAGGAGCCTATCCCACATGACTGGTTGCGTTATGCTTAGCTCAGCTAAAGAATTTTAGGAAGCAAGCTCATTTTCCTACTCAAGAAGCACAGAATCAGCAGACCCTGGCAAACCTGGACCACGTCCATCATACAATTCCCAGTGAAATCAATTACTAGGGAGTTTGAAAGAAAAGTTTGGTTCAGAGAAAACCAGAGTAGTCCCTGACATCCCACACAGAGGATGGAAAGGGGAAATCTCAATGTAGTGGTTTGTTCCACATCAATGTGTACCATTTAGAGAAATATCATTGAGTCAAAGTCACTGAAGAACTAGTATTTTAGATAGCCACAATGGACCAAAAAGGTGGTTTCTGCTATCAGTGATTTATACTTTGAAGAATAAATATGGAAAGGATATGAGTCTTAGTTTCCTCATCTGTAAAGGGATGGAATTGGTCTATAGTGACTTCTTTTCCCATTCTAAATATTGATCCATGATTCCTTCTCTCTAGAGTGCCTGTTACTAATTTTATTTCCTACTGTTTAATGCTATATCCAGGGAACCTAGGTAGGCAGAGAGCTCTGTATGTGGAATCAGAAGACCTAGTCTGCAGTCTTGACTCTGCTACAGATAGCCGGATGACTTTGACAAAGTTGCCATATGCCCCAGCTGTGGGTATGAGTCCCAGCTCTATCCTTGTCATTAGTGTGTGATGCAGTGAAATGAAATAATCTCTCTGGAGTCCAGTTTTCACATATGTAAAAATAGAAGTAATAACACCCACACTATCTATCTCTTGGGGTCATTGTAAGGAAACTACATCATGACTCTATAAAGCCATGTATTCAAGTCAATTCAATTAGACCAACATTTATTTGGCTACTACTATGTATGCCAAGCCTATTGCTAAGAGTTGGGGATACAAAGGAGAAAAATCAAACAATTCCCATTCTTAGGAAGCTTATGTTCTACTGTAAAGACATAACACATACACGGGTAAGTATGTACAGAATAAATACAAGTAATTTTAGATTGGTCCAACAGGAGGAGCCCAAGGGAGGGCCAGGGCAAGTCTCCTGCTGGAGGTGCTACCCATGCTATGCTTTGAAAGTGATGCATAGTTCATTGGTATAAGTGGGATGTATTGTTAGCGCCATCATCTAGTCTTGAAAAATGTGGACCTTGGTTTCTCCATTATGGTCCCTTCCATTTCTAACTATTCTGCTCCTGTGCACCTCCAAATAAGTGCTTTACTTTACCTTGCCTTCGAGACATCAAACAATGCCATTCCATTAAACTTTGATGATTACAGGATCTCAGATTTAGAGCAGGAAGGGACCTTAGAAACTATAGTTTTATAATGCTAGTGGGGATGAAAGAAAAAGCTTTGGTAACTTTGAAACTGAGAAGAATAAAATCTCACAGTGTGCATATGTGTTTGATCTTCCATAGAAATTGTCCGAGCAATGACCCATGTAATAAACCAGGGAATGGCCATGTACTGGGGCACATCAAGGTGGAGCGCCATGGAGATTATGGTAATTTGACTTCTTCTTTGAAAGAACCATTAAGTTTATTTTAAAAAAAATCTGTTATCCTATGCAAATCACTTACTGAAATCTGAATGTGAATTTGGAAATGATTTGTGTCTTCTATCTCTGTGGGTACACTCCTGGTGTGGGAATTCCTTCTGCCATTGAAGGAAGCTCTCCATTCTATCTAAGACATAGTAAGTGGATAGATCTCTGCCTGAAGCATATAGAGGTTCGATGACTATTTCAAGACTAGCCAGTAAGTGTCCAAGTAGGATACCAAGACCTATTTGTTACAATACACTGCCATCAAAATCAAGTTTAAAAGCTGAAAATTACAATATTTCAAGCAGCTAATTCTATCATGATTCAGCATCAAGGAAAGGTTTTTTTCTTAAAGCTAACCTTATTACAGAGGGCATAATAAAAAAGGAAGGTCCTAACACACAGGAAGCCCAGTCAGTCTGTTATGGCTAAATGGCAGTAACAAGAACCATACACAAGGATACTTGATCCTTGTTAGCAAAAGGCTAATGGGAATATTGGGGTTCACAGGGTGCAGGGGTACAGTGTTATGAGTTTTTAAAAAATAAATATAAATGATATTAAATGCCAACCATGTTACTCAAGAACGTCATAGTACGGGAGACAAAAAACTGGTGTGGTCACTTCTAGTCAGTGATGTGTATGTAATCCCTGAAAGAAAGAACTATATCTTACAAGTTTTAGGGAAAGCCATAACTGTTGTTTGTCTGGTCTTGACTAAATTCATTTTTAGACTTCAAACTATGACAACTAGTTTAGATTCTTTGTTCAATTAAGTATGGAAGACAGACCCAACAAAAGACCATCCTGTCCATGCTATGGAAAATGGGCATGGCTGTTCTGTCCATATCAAAAAAGACCTCTTGTCCTAAGTACAGAGTATGTGATGCTGCTAATGGAAACTTGCTGCTATACCACTTCCATTTTCAAAGAAAACTCGATCAACAGCCCCCTTTTCTCTCATCTATTTGTCTTTCTGTCTTTGTATCTCTGTCTCTCTGTCTCTTTCTGTCTCTGTCTGCCTCTCTTTCTCACATATACACACACACACGCACGCACACACACATACACACAGTCTCACCTACATGTACAATGTGTTTATTCATACATACATATTGCAATTTTCTCAGTGTGGGAAACTCCACGTGTACATACTCCTTTCACCAATAATAGAGAGATCCCTTTCTTCTGTAGCTTATAGTCTTAGAGAGTTTCCTGGGGAATTGGAGGCTCAGTGACTTTCCCAGGGTCACACAACACAGAGGTGCCAGAGGTGGGACTAGCACAAGTCTGCCTGACTCCAAGACAGGCCCTCTGTACTCGGCACCGTTCATACACAGTTCATAATCAGTGTGAGTAGATGAGCATGCTGTCTGACTGTGATGACCAAAAGAGAAGTTCTGTTGAAGGCTTTGAAGACTCCATTATAATTGTGGTGGCATCCTGGAGAGTCTCGTTTTCCTGAATCCTTGTGTGCAAGAATACCCAAAAGATAAGTACCAAGTTTGCTTTCTGATAGTTCCATGTGGTCTCTCCCCATTTATGACCTGCTATGCCTGGTTCAGATAATACATGCTTCATGTGTTGGAAGGAAGAGCTAAAGTCAGAGGACCTGGGTTCAAATTCTAGTTCTGCTATCTATGACATCTATGGTTGAGTGAGGTCAAGTTTTTCCACCTCTATGAGCCTCAGTTATTAATCTGTAAAATCTGAATTTGGACTAGCTGACCTTTAAGGTCCAGCTCTAAAGCCATGACCCTTTCCCCTCTGTCTGATGTCGTCTTCTGGCCAGATGTTCAGCTGTAGACTTCTCACCTGAGCAAATGGTCTTAATGGTTTGGTAATTCTACATTAACGTACATGATGGTTATTGGTAATTCTACATTTCCAACAGTAAACAAAATCTCACAAATTCTCAGAAACACACATAGGCTCAAATTAACACAATTAATATTACTGGCTATTTAATCTATTAACAATTTAACAAACAACACAAAGATACGTCTAAATATTTCAACAATGTATTTCAGTAAGAAAATTAATTCATGGCTCTAGAGTTAGCTCTAAGCTGTGACTGCAGGCTGCAAACATGGTCTTACCATTGGACTCTTGTCAGTATGGCAGTCAAAAACCTCTTGTTAAGCATTCGTTTCACAATGTTTCATCTCAAGATAAGAGTTAAAATCTGTGCTCTCAGAAAAAGTCTCTTCATTCTCTCTTAAAGATGCCATCTAATGAAGTCTCTCAAATAAAGAAGGTCCCTTTCTCAGTGCTTTTTCTCTGTCCTGAAACAATCTCTCAGCTATGAAAGTAAAATCTCTAGACGAGAGTTAAAATGACTCTCTCCAAAGATCTTCTTCCTTTGTCAAGATACAATAACAATATCCACGCTTTCTGTGGGAAGGAGTGTTGAAGCTCAGATTACACTCTCGACCTGTAGTAATAATATTGATAGATCTAGTACCAGCACATGGTATCCCCCATAAAGTTAGACCCAATGATGGCTAACAGGTCAAACGACTGAGGCACAGTATTGTTTATTGTGACAAGGTCATCACTAACGATGAGATTCTGTCCTATTCCAATACCATCCATTAATTTTTTTATATCATTGGAATGACCTTCTATTCTGGATTATGACAACCTCCCTTGACTCTCTATCCACATACTATTACTACATTTGGATTTTCCTAAACTGAACTTCAGACTTTCAAAAGTGTGATAAAGGGAGCTTAGGACTGGCTCTGGATGCAAAGGATTTGGTTTTAAATCTTGCCTCTGACTCTTGCTCCTGTGTGACATGGGGCAAGTCACTTGAAATGTCTTTACCTCCCCTAGCCCAGATCTGTTTGTTTAAAACATAAATTGAGAGACTTGGACAAGATGACTGCTAATGTCCCTTCCAGTTGGGACCTGCAGACTCTTAGGAATTTATATTTTGAAAAACACCAATTAAAAAACACTTTTATAGAAAATTACAAGCAGTTCACTTAAGTAGGGTTCATATATGCAGGTCATATGTGTTAGCAAAAATTTGGCTGGAAGTAAAAAGCATGAGATAAATCAGCTTATGCGATAGAGGTGGTTCCATTTAAATTTACATGTGGGAATAACTAGTAATGCAGTGCCACTTTTCAGTTGTCATTACTGAGAAAGTAAGGGAATCATTTGGAACTGGACTTTCCATTGTGAAGCTGGGGAGTTGGCTCCCGACAGTGTGTCCAATTTACAAGAATTTCGTGTAATATAAACCTTGGAAGGAACCTCAGAGATTGTCCAATTCCTACACTTATTTAGAGAAAAAGTAATAAAAGGAATATCAAAGAAGTGGATATAGTTGTTTGGGTTCATACCTCTAGTTTGTGGAAGAAAGGGGATTAGAACTCATTTGGGCTTAACCCATTAGAAATTAGAACTGACACCTTCATGAGGTAAATAATAATTTCATGAAAAACCAGTATTATTTGTCATAAGATAGGACAATGGGAACAGTTTCAAAGAAGCCTAGGAAGATTTACTTAAACTGATAAAGAGCTCATTGCTCAGACCCAGGAGAACAATGATAATATAAAGGAAAAAGGAAAGCTTTGAAAGACTGAAGGACACTGATCACAGTAACTACCAACCTTGATCCCAGAGGACAGATGAGGAAGGATGCTCCCCACCTCTGGACAGAGGTAGAGGGCTCAGGGTGCAGGATACAACCAAGTGGATATGACCAATGTGCACATGTGTTATGCTTTGCTCATACATGTTTGTTGCAATTATTTTGCTTTTCTTTTTTTCCCCAATGTTGGGTGAGGTAAACAGAAACGTAAGAGGGAAGAAAGACACCCTGCCCCTCACAGGAAAACAGAAGGAAGTCCAAAATCACAGATAAGCAGGATACCTTAGAAAGTTAGATGTTGAATTTATTATATGTTCTAAAAGAAAAGCAAGCTGTACAATGTCAATGAAAATGATCATTTATTTAATGTTTTATTTGATATCAAGGAAATTCAGGATGAAAAGGGAAAATCAATCAATAAAGAAGTCTGGTTATAATTTCCTTTACTAATTTTTTGTCCAGTGGTTGTTTGAGACATTTTATCCTGCTTTAAGAGACATGACCTCTTGAAACTGTGTGCAGATCAAAACATCATAAGGACATTTGGAAAAGATTTCACATAAAACCTCATTAAGTCAGCCTGCACTAATTTAGAATTTCAGAGACTTTGAACAGGAGTTAGGCAGTTTTGGACTAAATATGGAAAAGGATTTGCTGAGGAAGTCAATAGTACAAAGGATTTCTGAAAGACTGGTATAAATGGATAGAGTCAGATAGATATATGTAAGAGTTCAGTTTCTGATACACAGTGCCTGTGTAACTCTGGGGAAGTCACTGAATCTCTCTGTGCCCCCAGTTGTTCTGTAAGACTGGAAGCTGTGCAGAAGGTGCTACTGCAGGGATAAAAGATAAGCCTTACATGCAGCTTATTTGACCAATAGGATCACAGGGTCTAATCAAAGTCAACAAAACTAAGCAGGTTTTCTAGAAAGAGGCTTGAAGTTAAGAGAATCAGGTGTTCGCAAGTATTGGGAAAAAACACCTCTTGATTATCAGTGGTTAATCCTATTGATGTACCATGGTTATCTATTCATTAACACCTTAACTAAAGCAGGCTTCCAAATCACTTTTATTAGTTGACACTTAGATATTCCAATCCCAGTTTTGGAAGTGAAATTTTATTTTTTCTTAAAAAATATCTGTCTTCTATATTCCATAATTTTATTTTACTAATTCTATTTCTTCCTGAGTATAAATTTATGAGGCTTTTAACTATTTGTTTATCTCCAGTTCTTGACAAGAAAACAGGAAACCATGAATGAATTTGGTAGTGAGGAAATTGTCATAGGATCATTGTTAAATGGGGAAGGGACCTTAAAGATCATCTAATCCAAGGATTCATAATGTTTCTTTTCATATGCCATTGACCCCACTGGCAACCTAGTGAAGCCTCCTCAGATTAATGTTTTTAGATGCATAAAATCCTTAGGATTACAAAGAAAACCAATTAGATTAAATACAGGCATCAATAGGATGCCTTTAAAAATATGTTCACGTTCCTGAGGTTAAAAATCCCTTGCAGTCTATCCTGATTTAACGTGAATGTGTGTGTGTGTGTGTGTGTGTGTGTGTGTGTGTCTGTGTGTATTATAATGGTTCCATCAGACTTCTTCATTTTTTGTAGGAAGCCTACTCTGTAGCAAGACAGTTCAACATGATTCCACCGGTATGTGAACAAGCCGAGTATCATCTTTTCCAAAGAGAGAAGGTGGAGGTCCAATTGCCGGAACTCTACCACAAGATAGGTAACGTATAGAATGGAGCTCATTCATTCTCTCTCAGTCAATAGGAGACCAATGAGGTGGAAGCCATATACTCTATGTACATAAAAAAGTATTATCAAGGTGCTTTCATAATTATTCTCCATTAAGAATCCAGGTCACAAAATCCATCTGGGCCAAGGAGTTTCACAGGGATACAAGGCAATATTTTGTCTACAAAGGGTTTGTGTCGGAAACAAATCACCCTGTCAGTAACACCAAACACAATTCCTTGGATGCAGGAGACACTTCATAGATATTTGCTGAGTGAGTGAGTGAAACTCATTCTAAGAGTTACCAGACACAGGCCAAAGTTTGTGCTTATTACAGGTTAGAGCATGATCGGACTCAACATGTCTGGCTTTTAATTTTTACATGACTTGAAGCTTTTTTCACAGGGCAAAACATATGTGGATTTCTTTATTTTTGTATCTGAAAAACAGGAAGAAGTCATATTTATAGACTTGATCATCAAGAAAAATGGTACCTTACTATTTTCATTTTCTCCTTAACAATCTCTAAGTTTCCTTCAAATTCCTCAGTTCCTTCAATACTTATGTCAAAGACCACCTCCTACACAGGCACTTGCATGATCCCTCCAGTGTCGAGGAATTCCTTGTACATTTAGCATGGATTTCTTCTGCATTTACTTAAACATGTACCTGAGGTCTCCCTCAATAGATTAGTAAGATTCTTGAGAACAGGGACATTCATTTTTGTCTTTGTCTCCCCATTATAAAGCAAAGTGTCTGGCACATAGCAATTACTCAATTCATGCTTGATTGATTGACAGAAAGCTTCATAAATAATCAATTGATTAGAAGATAGAAATTTTCCTAAGCATGAAATCTCCCACAAAACAACAGAAGTTCCTCCAATAGAATACAACCTTGACTGCTTTATTTTTTGACTTGATTTCCCTAGCCCCTAGGACAGTGCCTGATATGTAGTAGGACTTACTAACTGCTTGTTCATTGATTGATTGCAATGAATAAAATTTGAAAAGTATGATTCTTTATATATTTGAGAATCATATAGAATTCAATGAACTAAGAGATTTCAAGTATTTTATAAACAGTGTAGAAAATCTCTGTAAAGATATGAACTCACCTCAAGAAGCTTACCTTCTCTTGAGGGAGACATCAAGTACATGCTAAAATCTATGATAACTGTGGGAGGAAGTACTAGAACCTGGAGAGATTATCAAAGTGCTCATGTAGGAGGTGGTCTTTGACACAAGTGTGGCCATTTTAATGAAAGATATTTGCTCATGTTAAAGAGATTTGCCATAATGAAAATTGAGTAGCATGTAAAGTTCTTGCTTTAAAAAAAATTCCATTTAAAAGTCTACACTCTGATAATTTCCATAAGCTCAATTGCATTTATTTTTTCCTGTAGGGGTTGGAGCAATGACCTGGTCCCCCCTTGCCTGTGGGATCATCTCAGGGAAATATGGCAATGGGGTACCTGAAAGCTCCAGAGCATCACTCAAGGTATTTCCTATAACTTCTATGAAAGAAGCATCTCTTCTGACGACCTGAGTCGGGGTGGGGGGGCAGGGTGCGGTTAGAGGGGAGAGAAAGAGTCAAATGGCAGATGACAATGGCTTTGCAGGTAGACATTGACGTTCAAGCTTCTGACTCGCTAGGCATTTTCATCATAGGTCCTTAAAGGCATGGTTAGCTACTGCTTTGAGATCAGAGTTCTTAACATCTTTCAAAACTGTTTTCCTTATGGTGGTGTTGTCATTAGATACATTGTTTCATGGTTCTGCTCATTTCATGCTGTATCAGTTCATACTATCCAAGATTCTCTGAAATCTTCTCTTTTGTCATTTCTTATCCATTATATTTATTTACCATCCATATTTAGTCATTTCCCCAATTGATGGGCATTCCCACTTAGGTTCTAGCTCTTTGGTTTTGTTTTGTTTTTTCTTTTCATCTTTCTTTCATGATCAGGAAGTTTATTTTGCTTCCAACTATTCTCTCTTTAATATTAGCTTCCCTTTAAGCCCTATCCCCAACCCTACTTTTTTCTCTTTTGAGTTTAGTATTGCTACATTTGGGGACCACAGTGAGATATTTTTATGCTTGTAGTATGAAAAGTATGTAAGTTTTAATTCGACTCTGTGACCCACTTGGGGTTTTCTTGGCAAAGATACTGGAGTTATTTGCTATTTCCTTCCCTAGCAGGCAATTTTCTACTTGACAAAATGGACAGTTATCGCAAAATTATAGAATATTCTCTGACCAGTGAACATCCAGAAAAGAAAGCTGAGGCCCCAGAGGGCCAGTATAAGGAACAAGTTAGCCCAGATTAACATGACTTCCTTTTTCAAGAGGATTACTCAAATGGTACATCTAAAGAATGCTTTAGATAAGGGTTCTTCACTTGGGGATTTTGAACTCTGTTACAAACAGTCTGATAACATTTGATATAACTGGTTTCCTTTGTAGTCCTATGTATTTCATTTCATGCATTTAAAAAGATTATTCTCTGAGAAGGGGTCCTTAGGCAGTCCCAGACTGCCAAAGGGGTTCAACTGTTCAACAGGAACCACTGTTTTAGATGGAGTTTATCTAGATTTTTAGCAAAGCATTTAAGCAAATCATTCAGGCTATTTTTGTGAAAATTATTGAGATATGTTTCTAAAGCAGATCTATTGATGGTTCCAAGATGCTGGATTTTTTTCTGTTTTGGCATTCTAGGGGAAATTATCCCAAATCTAGAAAGCAAACATTTGCTTCTAAAAATCTTAGATTGTTCTGAGCAAAGTAGCAAGGCAGATTGGCACAGTGAATAGAGGGGTCAGCCTCGAAGCTAGGAAGTCGTGGGTTCAAGTTTCACTTCTGACATAGACTGAGTGACCCTGGGCAAGTAACTTAACCTCACAATCATCTGAGCCAACTCTAAGATTCTGACCTGCATTGCCAGAGGGAGTTTCCTCACTTGCAAATTCCGTATACCAATGAAACCATAAATCCAGTCCCTATTCCCTATCTCAGAATAATCCAAGAACAAGTTAAGAAATTAAAACTCAAAACATCGTTAATGAAGAAATTGTTCAGTATTCAAGAATCATGGTCCTTGGGAACGCCAAGAGGATATAGTACCTTCAATCTGTCTATCCTCAGAACATCCTTGGGAGATAATGAGGGGGAAATGTTATTGGAGATGGAGAAACTGAGCCATAAAGGGATTAAGCAACAGACCAAGACAAAGATATTCAGGAGTGAAAGGTGAGATGAGAATTTTGATCTGTTTCCCAGTTTACTTATCTCCCCATGACACTACACACTTTTACGCAAAAAAAGAGAGAGAGAGAGATAGCTACTGTTTGGGATGATTTGTGGACCTCAAACCATGACAAAGAGAAGTCACTCAGCTACTGCAAATGCACTGGCCACTGCTCCAACAAAAGTCATCCACATACACACACATACACGCACGCACGCACGCGCGCACACACATTCTTGGCTTAGCTGAGTCCAAAAACAACTTGAGAAATCTTTTCTGTTGTTCCTTTTATCAAGCAGACTTAATGACCACTGAAGCTTCCTTGGCAATAAACCGAAGGAAAGCTTCAGAACTGAGGAAGCGATGATCAGAAAACAGGTTTGTTGAGAGCACTTTGGCGGCACCAGTGGAATGTCAAGGCTTCGTAAACTATGGACTCGAGTGTGCTCTGAAACAGCACATAAGCACAGCTCATGATCAATAAGTCAATCAGGTACATGAAGCAAAGAAGTATAAGATGTAGCCCCTCTGAGAGGGAGTGAGGAGATGAGGAGAGATGAAAATAAGATGGCAGTCACTCAAGGAAATGGAACTGGGCATCAGCCAACAACAGCTATGGCAAATCTTACCAAAAGGCATCTTGAGATGATTCAGATGATCCACACAGAGCAAACCCTGAACTATATGCTGATAAATAGATTAACCTTGTACTGTACATATGTGCCTAAGGCTATTTTAGTATGAGCCAGATGTCCTAGAACCATAAAAGCAGGCTAGAGCACTCAGGGCCAAACAAAGCAGTCAGACTGCTATAAAAGTAATGGTGGAATTTATTGACTGAGTCAACTCCTACTGGGTGGAAATACTGCCAAAATGACAACAGTCACAGAAGCTACAGCTATGCAGAATAACACACACAAGTATTCAGGACTGGGAAAGGACTCAAAGAAGTGTGGAAACTGACTCACATCAGAGTAACGTCCATCGGCCAAGCAGTGAGGGAGGTTCAAGTATACCAGATGAACTTTTTAAGCACCCTAGAATCCTTCTGGATGTTAAGTCAAATGGGAGTATTTCTAGATGCAATATTCACCCAGAGATTTCTCTCCCTATAGCAAGCAGAACTGCAGAGTGGATACCAGAAAGCTTTGGTCTCGGTCTCAACTCTCATACATGCTAGTTTTAATCACAGGCAAGTCACTCAACTTCTCGGAGGCTCACTTTCCTCATCACAAAGCTCAGGACAATAGTACCTATGGCATCTCTTTTCATGTGGCTCTTTCTTCTCAAAACTACCAGTGATCTCTCAGTTGCCAAACTGAATGGGCATCTCTCAGTCTGGATGCTTTTGTGTCTTGTCTACAGCATCTGACACTCTTGATGACCCTCTGCTCTTGGATTGTCTCTGCTCTCTAGGTCCTCCTGACATTGCCCTGGCTCTCCTATGTGTCTCTCAGCACACTTTCTTTGTCTCCTTTTCTGGAATTCCACCTTTGCCATGACCACAAACCATGCGTCCTACAAGGCTCTATCTTGTATCTTTATACACTCTCACTCTCCAGAGCCCATGGGTTCAATGATCAATCTCTAGGCAAATGATTCCCAAGTCTATACATCTGATCCTAAACTCTCTCCTGAGTTACAGTCACATATCACCAACTGCCTTTCAGATACCTCGAACTGGATGTCCTGTGGTTATCTCAAGCTCAACATATCTAAAATATAGCTCATATTTCCCCTATTCATCATTATGGGCCACATAACAAACATTTCAATATGGCAAACAAAGTTTTAGCAAAGCACATTATCAGTTTCCTCTTAGACATAAAACTAAGAGGTATCAACTCAAAGGTCACAATACCAAGGACTCTTCAAAATATAGGACAATTGTATTTTTGTTATGCAAAGCATTCATGAGTTTATCACTAAAGTCCTATATAAGCGCTTGCAAGAAAACAATATGCTGGCTAAAAAGTAAAAAGTGGTATACTAAAAAGTCCTGATTCGGGTGAGATTCTCTCTAAGTCCTGAGCCATACAATCACTGAATAATTTCTGATTTCAGAATGGCAGTAGTTAAAACTGTAAGAAGAAGGCACAAGGTTTGGGCCAGAGGGAAGTGTTTCTGAGAACAGGGCATCTTTCAAGCCTGGAGCTGGCTGCTGCGGCCAGGCTCTCCACAAGGATTCCCCTGCCAGACCCATTTCTCAGGTTTTACCCTGTGATTCTTGGAACCACAATACCTCCAGAGGGCAAGGCGGGCCCTTTAAAAGTCCAACACGCCCCTACCAGACCCTCCTTCAGAGAAGGAGAACTTGACAAATATTTACTTAAAATTGGAAATAAACCCTCTAACCTTCCTGCTGTGGCCCTTTCCCATCTGAATAAACAGATATTGCTGCTGATTTTCAAAGTATTTTCATCTTCATAAATATAAGCAAGGAATTACTCAACTTCTCATTTTTAGTCTTTATGTGCTCTTTATTTCCTAAACATTAAAGGAGGTTTTTGGTGGTGCCACAGATACACCTCCTTAAACACCCCCACTCACTTGCTTTTTAAAAACCTATCAGAGTTCTGATACAGAGCAATAGGTTATAAAAATTTTCTACAACTCCAAGAAAAACACCATGAGATTCAACCACAGTAGAGCCTCAGATAAGTATGATAAATTGTATGTGTGTATGTGTACATATGTGTGTGCATGTCGGTGTGTGTGTGAGAGAGACAGATAGACAGAGGCAGACAAAAAGAGAGACCAGAGAGACACACAGGGACACACGCAGATAAAGACACACAGAGAGAGGTAGGGGACAGGGTGGAGAGAGAAAAAATACTTAGCTGCCCTTTATTTGAAGAAGTAGCTTGAGGTCATAGAAAGGATCGGGTAACTCAGAGTCTAGTTCATTATTGATCTCACTTTCTTTCAAAAATATATGGACTGGACCAGCTCTATGGGTTGCCCACCAATTGTATATGTCATAGGCTAAGCAATTATCAATCATTCTTCACCTATCTTAGTGTTCCTGCAAGGATAGTTAGATGAAACTATTTAGAGTGATTATGTATCTCACTAAAGAAGGCTCTGCTTTGGTTCTGGGGCTTGACACAATCAACACCATGTTATCCATAAATAGGGGCTTCAGAAAAACCTCACCATCAGTCGGCCAGTCAATAAACATTTATTAACTACTTACAGCACTGTGCTAATCTATAAGGACTTCCCTTTCCTTTTGGGCTCTGAACTAGACCTTTGTCTTTAATAAACACAACTTCCCCCATTTTGTGCCTCTCAACATTAATAATCATAGGTAAATGAACAAAATTGTCATTGATGCTAAATTTTCAAGGAATCTTGACATACATGGGGAAGTCAAGTAAAATCAACAAGCATTTCTTAGCTCCTACCATGTGTCAGACAATGTGATAAGTTCTAGGGATACAAAGAAAGATAGAAAATAGTCTCTGCCCTCAGGGAGCTCCCAGTCTAACAGGAGAGGACAGAGATCTGTACAAACAAATTGGAGATGAGCCCAGAGGGAAGACTTTAGTACGACAAGGGGTTGGGAAACACTTCTTGCAAAAGGTAGAATTTTAGCCAAGACTTGATGGAAACTAGAGAAGCTGACGTGGAGAGGAGGAAGGGGAACATTTCAGGTCTTAGGAGGTGGCCAGCATGGCCAAACGAAAAGGAGATAGAGTGCCATGGTTGAGGAAATTCAAGGAATCCAGTGCTAGCAGATCACAGAATATGTGGAGGGGAGGGTGATAGAAGACTGGAAAGGTAGGAAGGGTCAAGGGATGAGGCCCTTTAAAAGCCAGAGGGCTTTATATTTCATCCTGGAGGTAAGAGACAGCTCCTGGAGTTTATTGAATAGGGGAATGCCATGGCCAGACCTTAGATTATGAAGACCAAACTGACAGCTGAGTGGAGGTTGAGCTACAGAAGGGAAGGACTGGAGGCAGGCAGATCAGCTGGACTTCAGGTGATCAGGGTCTACATCAGAGGAGATAAAGGGGTATATGGGAGAGATGCTTTGAAGGTAGAATTGACAGGACTTGGCAACTTACTGGATATGAGAAGAAATGAATCAAGGATGACAATTAGGTTGTGAGCCTCGATGGCTGGGAGGACAGTAGTCTGGAGGACCATGGAGGTTAGAAGAGGGGTTACTGGAAAGGTATCGTTCAGAGTCATCTGCACAGAGATGATCCTTAAATCACAAATGACACTTTTTTGCTGGAAGGGAGTCTTTAAGGAAGCACTGTGCTCTGCCCTCAAGTGCATTCTCTATATCTGTCAGCCAATCGTGCAACCTACTATAGAATATCCTATGGAGAAGTCTTCTGGTTGGTTCCCTTCTCAAGCCTCCGAGGATGTTCTCCATAGGCATTATTCTCAAAAATGCCATACACATGTGCCAGTGGGCATATGACTCTGTTGTTATGGCAACTTACACAGCCCTTGTCATGACCTTAAACATTTCTCTGAAACAAAGGCTTCTATTTTTGGTTAACAGCATTCTTCAGAGGATGTTGTGCGTGAGTCATGGCATACCACTGAAGAATTTGAGTCTAGGGTCACCTAGAGGTCAACGAAGAGGCACGAGCAGGCTGCAAAGCAAAGCCCATGAAGAATGACACCCGAGAAGGGGGAAGTTATAGGACCAGAGAAAATGTAGGGGACCCTGGCATTTGATTGGTAAATGTCCACCTCATCCTGTGTAGACACTTCCTGGCCATCTTCATGCCTTGCCTAGTATATGTCCTCCCCTCCTCAGCTTCCCAGTTCTAGCTCTGAAATCAGCCATCCAATCTATGCTACCATTCCTGAAAAGGAAATGTCAATCAATCACGCTAGGGCACTAACCACCATTCCCTCTGGCTTCCCTGGACATCATTCTCCAGTATATGTTGTCTTCCATTGTCATCATGTGAACTCCTTGAGGGTGAGGATTGTCTTATTTGTTTATAATTGAGTCTCTAGTATTTACTATAGTGTCTGCTTTATGGGGAAAACAATAAATGTTTTTCCATTCATTCTTCCTTCATTGATGAACCAGGCAATTGGTGAGTTCAAAGGATATCCCATGCAACCAATTGTTTACCTAATGTTCAGAGAACTAAAAGAGAAGCAATATGCATCATCAAGGAAAGACTCATATCAATGAATTTCTGGATCTATGGATATAGCCAAGTACAGCCTGGAAGATCCCTTATTCTAACAATTCCTGGGCTTCTGCTAGTGATGGTTTGCCTTTATGTCACATTTGGAGCTCTGGGTCCATGGAAAATGTCAGCAAGGAGTTTCCACCAAATTTAGACTAATACTAGTTTTCCTATTAAGAACAAAAATGAACTGTGGGAGAACTCACTCCGGCAGTCAGTAACATTTCTGGGAGTGCTGCCTGGGAAAGCTGGAATGCCAGTCTTTACCACTGATGCTTGCACACCCTGAAATCATTGGCATCTAATGTAACCCCTGAAGAACTTCAGGGCTTGGACTGGCAACCCACTTTATTCTGGGGGAAGGGGGAGCCAAGTCTTTCTACAACCTCTGCTCAAAGCACAGTTGACTGTCTCAGACAAGAGCCTGACCATAAGCCTGCAAGACTGGAGAAGGTGAATAAAATGGTATACCTCATCCTTTCTGCTTTCTCTTCCTGAAAATATTTATTGTTCACAAAATTTACACATGGGGACAAACACACACACATGTACACCCACTTACATAGACAAAATAACAATATAGCTAGGGCATTCATTTGCAACTATCCCTGGGGAGGCTTCATTTGATTATGAAAAACATTTTGTGAAAAGATGTAATTCATTAAAATAGTGTGGGTGGAATGCCTGGGATCTGTCCATAGCTGAATATTGTGCCATTTATTTCCTTGGAGAAAATAAAGGTCAGGGGTATCTATAACTTGGCACATGCTTTCTCCAAAGAAAGTCAGAGCCTAGAGTCTCTGGAGGCTTGTACAGTGGCATCGTTTTTAATAGTTTCACTAAAAATAAAAAAAGGAAAAGAGTTACCTATGCTGAAATCTCCTTGTAGCTGAGCTGTTCCTACCTTGGCTGAGAGATTCCATTGTTACCTATGCCATGGTCAAAGAGAACCCCTGGAAAAGTAAGAAAACATGAAAAGTTTCTACATGAAAAGGACTGCAGATTTGGAACTGAAAAGACCCTTAGAGTTCATCTGCTCCGACCTCCTACGTTGGCAGATAAGGAAACAATAGCAGGGAAGAAGTGAATTATTAGCCCAGGTCACACAGGGCCTACTGCTCAAGGAAGTCCCAGGACTGAAGTCTTCCAAGCTGGCAGGCTCTCTGGGCTGCCTCTCAAAGGGGCCCTGCCTGGGTGAGGATGAGCTGTGTCCATATGCTGCACAGTGGTGCCACCCACCTTCTCATGCTTTAACGAATATTTTCTCATCCCGACATCTTCGTCTAGGGTAGGATAATTCTACAATCATTTTTACAAGTTTAGAGAGATGAAATTATATATGTTTTTACTACATCTTAAAATTAGATTTTGTTCCTATGTAAGTATTCATTCTTCTCCTCTACAGAATTGTGTGCCAAACTTTTCAAAATACCCTGGCTTTAAAATAATAAAAACCTTTTAAAATCAGCAAGTTCTAAAATGTTTTTAAATCGTCATTTTGAGATTTTAGGGATCACGGTCATTCAGGAGACAGCTCTTCTTCCTTATTACAGACCACAGGACTTACTCCAGTTTTAGGTATAGGAGTCAAGGCAATACCTTCCATTAGATGGTAAACTCTGTCAAGTGTGGCTTTATGTTCACATTTGGGCAGGCTCTTAGCATCCTCTGCTTTCTTTTCCACTAATCCGCCATCACTATGGAAGCAGAAGGGGTTGCTCTCTCTCAAAACTCTCAAGGTCTCTCTCAGGAACGTTGGATTTGACTGCAACATGAGAGACACTGGCACAGGACCGCTCAGCATGGCGTGCCCACATCAGAAAGGGTGTTGTGCTCTATGAGCAAAGCAGAATTGAGACAGCACAAAGTAAATGTAGGATGCACAAATTTGGGGTATCCACCCCAAATATTCACCCTATCTGTGCCCAATCTGTGGTAGAGCATTCCAAGCTCCTATTGGTCTGATCAGTCACAGCTGGACACACTGACACTTTACCATGGTGATGTCATTTTGGTCCTCTTTGAGAACAAAGGACAACAGCCAACCAGAAGGGGCTGCACAGAATGAGGGGTCATTTTACTTTTTCTCCAAATTTATCAATTGATTTGTTTTCAGTTTTCAACAATCACTTCCATAAGTTCCAAATTTTCTTCCCCTCCCTTCTCCCTCCCTCTCCAAGACAGCATACAATCTTATATGGGCTCTACACACACATTCCTATTAAACACATTTTCACATTAGTCATGTTGCATAGAAGAATTAAAATAAATGGGAGAAACTATGAAAAAAACAAAACATAACATAACAAAAGAGAAAATAGTCTGTTTCATTCTGTGTTCTGAATCCATAGTTCTTTCTCTGGATGTGGATGGCATTTTGCATCATGAATCTTTTGGAATTGTTTTAGGTCCTTGCATTGCTGAGAAGGGCTAAGTCCATCAAAATCAGTCCTCAAATATTGTGGCTGTTGCTGCATATAATGTTCTCCCGGTTCTGCTTGCTTCACTCAGCATCAGTTCATAGAAGTCTTTCCAAGTTTTTCTGAAGTCTGTCTACTCATCATTTCTTATGACACAATAGTATTCTATTACATTCGTATACAACAACTTGTTCAACCATTCCCCAAATGATGGGCATCCCCTCGATTTCTAGTTCTTGACCACCACAAAAAGAGCTACTATAAATATTTTTGTACATTTTTGTAATCCCTTTGGGATATAGTCCTGGAAGTGGTATTGCTGGGGCAAAGGGTATGCACATTTCTATAGCCCTTTGGGCATAGTTCCAAACTGCTCTCCAGAATGGTTAAATCAGCTCATAGCTCCACCAACAATGAACTAGTGTTCCAACTGTCCCACATCTTCTTCAACATTTTTCATTTTTAGGAGTCATTTTGAAAAACCTTTTCTTTTATTGTGATGGCCAAAGAATTCATCACCCATTGGCCAGCTAATAATGAGTCTCTCTGTATTTAACTGGAGCAACTTGGGAGAGCAGGCTCAGTCTGTTGCTGAAATGACCCTCAAGGCCTTTCTAGTCTGATTAAATCTGCTACTAGAGTGACCGTGAAAGACCTAGAATCACCTTCATGAACCAGTGAGACACAGGTGCTGGACCTTGTAAGGCCATCCCATTTGGGACACCAGCATCTGTGACTTGAACTGATTCTGGGACAGATCAAGAGACATCAGTTGGGACTCACTCAGTCTGACTCATCCATCTTTCCCACCAAATATTCAAAAACTTTTGCTCTCTTTCACCCCCAGTGCTACCAGTGGCTGAAGGAAAAAATCATAAGTGAAGAAGGAAGAAAGCAGCAAACCAAGCTAAAGGACCTTTCTCCAATTGCAGAACGTCTGGGCTGCACTCTACCTCAGCTAGCAGTGGGTAAGAACCAGTGGTCTGGGAGAAAGCCAGGCTTTGCTGGGTCACAGATGCTTCGTCTTTTTTAGTCTCTCTCTTCTTGTGCTGTTTTTTCTCAGTCTAATTGCAGACACCCATTGATCTCTCAAGAGAATTTTCCAGAAATCCAAATCATTTTCTTCATTCCTATCTGTTTCTTTCCTCATTCCTTATTCATTCATTCAACAGGTTTAAGTACCTACTATGGGGCCCAGGCCCTGGGAATACAAAGACCAAAAACTGAAGTTATTCTCACCTCAAGGAATTACATTAAAATAATAATACACATGCTCAGGTACATAAACATATACATTTGGAAAGAAGTGTAAAAACCTAGGTGACAACTGGCCTTTCTGCTCCCATCCATTTCCTTTAACATATTTTCACCTTTGTTTAAACAGTATTCAAAAGAGGGCCCAGTCTGATAATGATAAAGAAGTAGGGGAGAATTCAATTTAACCAACATTTATTTAGGGCCTCCCATATGCCAGATACTGTGCTGGGTGCTGGAGACACAAAGACAAAAATGAATTGATCCCTGTCCTCAAGGAATGTTCATTCTCCCAGTAGGATTCATAAGCACATACAATGTCACACAATACAAACTGGAGAGGAGGAGAGCCTTGAAAGCTGGAGGGCGTGGGTGCTGAGCAAGAAATGCTGCCTATAGAATTTCATGCCTGAGTTCTTTTTCAAAGGCAGCCAGGATTCTAGGAGGGGACAGTGAGAGACAATCTATGCAAAGTCATAGAGGTGGGGGATTGAACAGTTGCATAAGAAGCAGTCAATATTCCAGCGACAGAGGGAAGTCAGGAAATAAGATGAGGAAAAGTAGGCGGAAGTCAGATTATGACAGGCTTCAAATGCCAGGCTGGGAATGATATTATCATTTATCCTAAGTGTAAGAGTGAGCCAATGAAGTTTTTCAAGTAGAAGAGGAACATGGTTAGATTTGCATTTTAGAAATATCGTTTTGTCAGAATGCACCAGCACACCAAAGCTGTTCTAAGAGGAGAATATCTCCTTTGATTTCTTAAGGTATAATGAGAAAAGTTCAGAGGATTTGTCAGCAATAAGCAAACAGGCAGAGGAAGAAAATAAAAACCCACTTCCATCTGGTGGGCTCTCAAGTGACCTTACTGGGAGATGGGATGGCCAGGATTTAGGAAGGAAGCTGAGTCAACAGCCCCCTCCCACTATTGTCAAACCCTCTGCTTTTCCCCCACTCTCCAGTCACCTGACATACACTGTCATCCACTCAGAACACTAGAGGTTTTCTCTAAACATCTTCCAAAATGAGTATCCTCCTGGAAGTTATGCTAGTGCAAAAATCACATAAAATGACCTTGAGAGACACTGCGTAGAATAAGTAAAACCGCAGAGATGGTCAGAGAAGGCTCCTAGAATAAGGGAGATTTTCTTTTTTTGAGTTCTGAAGGAAGTATTAGATAGGCAGATGGGGAGGTGGGGGTGGGGGAAAAGATAAGATCAAGAAGGGATGGCTGACATTTCAACAGCAGTTTTGCTTTCCACGAATGATCTCCTTTGAATCTCATGATTCTCCATCTACAACCTCATGAGGGAGTTACCACAGCGATCATCATCTCCGTTTTGCAGATGGGCACTCCGAGATTGAGAAAGCTTACGTGAGGTTGCTGATAATCCAGTTTAAAAAAAAAACGACCATTTAGAGCACTCTTTCTGTATTGACCAAGAGCTGGAATAAGGAAGAAATGGTTAAAGAAATAATTGCACATTAATGTAAAGGAAATTTATGGTGCCATGAAAAAGTCGAAAGCAATGATTTCTGAGAAACTCAGGACAATTTGTATGAAATGATATAGTTGAGTAAGCAGAACCGGGAGAACACTTGGTCACGTAACAAGAGCCAAGGATGATAGGTGGGCAGCCAGAGCACTTCCCAGGAGAAACTGGAGAAGGTGCCCAGGATGTTGGGGGGACTCCCCTAGAGCAATTTCTGGGAGAATTTGATCAAGGGTCCTAGAGGCTGAGCAGGCACATGTAATTCATACTACATGCTCCTGAATCAGTAAGATCATAGATCTATTTGAGTAACATTTAGAGGCAGAGAAAAGAGGGTCTCAATTTCCCCATCTGTAAAATTGGAAGGCTAGTTTATGTCTGTTGCCTCCCGATTCTACCACTGTCTTTATTATTGTGAACTTAACACTAAGTAAACATGTTAGCATATAAATAACAAGACTTTTGTATAAGAAACTGTGAACTTGTTGCCTATAATTTCTTTTTGCTTGTAGAAAGGAACTAGAAATTGTACTGGAGATTCTCTTCTCCTTGGCTCTGGAATGGCATCACCATAGCATCTGCCTTTAGAGGCTCTTTGGCACAAGCCAAGAAGGGTAATGAGGTCCAGAGAGATAAGCTAAAAGGGGATTTTCCTAACCTCTCTCTAGATGGCTGACTGGTCTCCCACTCAGTGTTTGGAGAAACTAGTGGTCCTTATTAATACCGAAATCCTAGATCTTCTTAATATTCTCATTAAAACAAAAATCAACCAACAATATCAGTAACTACCAACCTACATACCTGTTCTTTCAACTATATGAACTCTTTATGAGAGGCTCTCTATGTGGTGGAGAAGTCAGTAAGTGGAAAGTGTAAAAGCATCTACTTAAGTCCATAATTGAGTTGATTGTGATGCAGGATCCTTTAAAGTGAACTTTGAAAGTGTGGAAAAGCTATTGATGCCTAGAGAGAGTCTCTGTTGACTTAAGCATTGCCCTACAGTTGTGACAGATAAATTCATTCTTCATTTCCACAACTTTCTATCACCCACTTCTGTCCCCTACCTCTGTCCGGAAACACAGGACAAATATCCCAATTTCTTTTCATCCTTCATGAACAAGTTCCCACTACAAATCTATGAGGGCAATGAGAGGGCAATTAACTGGGGTCACACTGCCCTTGATCCACTGTGGTGCCCAGAGATAAACCACAGCTCCAAAAGGAAGGGAGCTGTTTAAATAAACATCCCTGACCCCTGGCATCCTGCTGCCTACACCTGCATGCAGAGAGGGTTTTTGGGAGTTCCTGGGATGTGGCAAGCATCTTCTGTAGCTGTTTACATGGCAGTCTGAATCTTCACCAACTTCTGTGGTAAGATTCCATCAATAATTATCCCAAATCATACATAGGTGCAGTTACCGATGGATTTGGGCAAGTCTGAAGGACAGAGCCATCCATTGGCAGGGCAACAAGGGAGGAGTCTGTAGAGGACTACAGGGTAGAGCAAATTTCTTGGAATTAGTGATCTTTAAGAGAACAGGAGTTCCTAACTTGGGATTCAGGATACAATTCTGGAGATCCATGAACTTGGTTGGGGAAAAATATACATTTATTTTCACCAACTTCTAACTGAAATTTAGCATTTTCTTCCACTGTGGTTAAAATTTTAAAATCTGAGAAGAGCTCTAGGCTTCCCCAGACGACCAAAGGTGTTCACAATACAAAAGACCCTCCGCTCTAGAATACCCATGAAATTATATTATACAGAGAAATAAGAGGATATTAGAGATGGAAGGCCTTCTTTCTACAGAATGAGGTAAATGAGGAGCAGAGGAAAGGGTTTATCTAGGGAGTGACCTAGTATTTGTCTGACTGAAGACTTTAGCCCAGGCTTTTTCCCACCAGCTGCTCTGCCCCACTCTGTGAACATTCTGCTGTCCATAGGATAAGCTCATCATCAGGAATCTCATCAAAGAAATTTCTTCTGTTTTGATATCCAACCCCTCCTTAATACCCTCAGTTGCCCCTCCCCTCTGATTAGAGGACTCCCGTAGCCTCCCTTTAGGGAGGGCTCAGAATTTTCCATCCAGCTCTTCATTTCCCATCAGCTCTTCTGCTTGGTTTCCACTCCATAAATACCAGACCAAACCAGCTCCCCCACACTTGACGTCTTGAGGTCCCTTCCTCCTTTTTAAAATTGTCTTCCTCCATTAGAATATAAGCTCCTTAAGAAAAAGGAGTATAATTTATTTTTCTGATTTGTATTCTCAGCACTTTAACACAGTGTCTGACACACGGTAGGACCTTGGCAAATGTTTATTGACTGCTTCAATGTTCCATCTACTACACCCTTCTGCTTGTCATTGCTTTGTACCTAGATCAATAATTTCATTCGGTCAATAAGCATTTATTAAGCACTTACTAAATGCCTGAAGTTGTGCTATGTTCTGGATATATATAATTAAAATAAAAAATACTTCCTGTCTTGAAGGACTTCCTGTCCCATTGGGAGAAAAACATGTACACATAAAAATAAATACAAAACTTATAACACAGCTATTATATCTTCTGGGGTGAGAAGACACCAGCAGCTAGAGAGACCTCCTCCAGGAGGAAATGGCACCTGAGTTGGGGAAGATTCCCCCATGGGAGGAAGGGGATGGATGATGATCCAGCAAAGGAGACTGAGAGAAAATGGTCAGGCAGGTAGGAGAAAACCCTGGAAAGATCAGAAAAGGGATGAAAACTCAAAGAGGAGGTGATCCAGGAGAAGGTGATGAACAGTTACAAAAGTTGCAGAGAGGTCCCATAGGGCAAGGTCTGAGAAAATCCTCTTCAGATGTAATGGGAAAGTTACAGAATCATTTCAGTCAAGGTGCTTATCTGCTGTGTGATGGTGAGAAGTCAGTTAATTTTTCTGAACTTTGGTTCAATATCTGTAAAATTATCTTAGCTATAATACCCATCTCCTAGACTGTCATGGCACTCCAAGGAGACTGTGTAAAATGTGAGGTAAACCTTACAGTATGAAAGACATGTCAGCTATCATCATCTTCATCACCATCACCATCACCATCATCATGATCAAAGAGTCCCTATTAAAACGTAACAACTGAATGGTGACACCTCAATGAGATTAGCTGCCAGCACAGAGTAAGACCCTGCAGAAATGGGAGACAATCTGAGTAGCCAAGATAAAGAGGTTTATGAAAGAGGAGGTGGATTGCACCATGGCATGGAGTACCACAGCTTCCATGGGATAAAAGTTGATCTATCCACCCTACAAGGTAGAATACTTTGTGCACTTTGTAAATAAAATGTTGTTGCTATTAGCAGTAGTAGTAGTAGTAGTAGTAGTAGTAGTAGTAGTAGTAGTAGTAGTAGTAGTAGTAGCAGTAACATTATGTGGTACTTTAAGGTTTAACAATCACATTACATATGTTATTCCTCTGACAATTCTCAGAAGTGCTTGGAGTACATAATTGATACTTCTTTTTCCCTAGCATGGTGCCTGCGGAATGAGGGAGTGAGCTCTGTTCTCCTGGGGTGTTCCAATCCTGAGCAACTTATAGAAAACCTCGGTGCCATACAGGTAAGTAGATCCACTACCAATGAGTTCCATCAAGAACAATCTCTTGTGATATGAAGTTCCTTTGAGGCTCTCCTCAGATGGTGATTTCATTTCCTTCATCTCAGTGCCTCAGAGAATCATAACCTTTGAGTCATCTGGAAACCCCAAACTCCAAGGATGAGTTAGATCTAGTTTGGAAACAATTATAATATTAAGCATCCATCTTAGCCAATAAACAACTCTGGTCCATGCACCAATGAATCATCAGTAAGTCTGGTAGACTCTGATTCCATCAAGGAGATTGGAGAAGAATCCTGGACATATAGCAGTATTATACCAATTTAAAATCAATTATTTCCTGTGGTTTGCTGCACTTCACAGCTGAGAACAAATGAATAAAAAGATAGTTACCAAGCTTTTACCATGTGCCAAGCAGTGTACTAAGTTAATGGGGACATAAATATAAGATGATCCCTGCCCTCAAGGAACTTATAATCTAATAGGGGAAAGACAACACATATAAGGGAATGGTGCCCAGGGAGGACTGTTCTGGTCAAGGAAGTCAGAGAGATGGTAAGTAGAAATAAGTTGCTGATTGCCATGTCCTTTCCCAGAAAGAACTGTGTTGAATTTTACTATTGTTCCTAGAGATGAAGGTGGAAAGCCATGGTATTTGTTGGTAGGGGAAGAGGGGTTGCCCAGGGAGGAGAAAGGCATGCTGATGAAAGCTTGACATTAGGATGACCAAGGAACATTAATGTGGAGGGACTGAATCAAAAGTGTTGGCAAATCCTAACAGACTTTCCAAAAGAAAAAATATATGTGTGCATGACCCACTTTTAAGTTTAATCTTCATTATTAACATTTTCTAGACCATTTCTTTAGGGTGAAACACAAATAGAAACAGGACCACTAAGGAATTCCTATATAAGGATCTCTGAGCTGCGTATCAACTGTTTTTAAATGTGATATTATCTATGTTTTATCATATTTTTATTTATGTTGTTAAATGTTTCCCAACCATATTTTAATGTGCTGTGGGCCACATGAAGCTGAGGTTGTGTCACCCATGGTCAACAAAATAATCCATGAAGCTCTGGTTTCATAGCATTTTCTGATTTCCAAGGTGTAAATTGTCACACTGAAAATTTAACCATTGGCTTGGCTTAAGCTGACTCCTGAACAGCCTGACTCTGGGTCAGATTAGAAACCATGAAGCCTTCACAATTCCAATGTTGAGAATATAAAAATGAAGTGTGTAAACTGTTCTCTCTCAAGACTTAAATGAACTGATGCAAAGTGAAGTAAGCAGAGCCAAAAGAACATTGTAGACAGTAACAGCAATACTGTACAATAACCAACTGTGAATGATTTGGTTCTTTTTAGCAATACGGTGATCCAAGCCAACTCCAAAGGATCCATGATGAAAAATGCTATCTGCCCCTAGAGAGACAACTAATAAATTCTGAGTGCAGATTGAAGCATACTTTTGTTCACTTTATTTTTCTTGGTTTTGTTTTTGGTAACCTGGCTAATATGGAAATGTTTTGTGTAACTTTACATGACACCTGTCACTTCACATGAACATTTTATTTTTGCCTTCTCAGTGAGTGGGGAAGGGTGAGAAGAACAGAAAGAATTTAGAATTCAAATATTTTAAAAATAAATAACAGACTAAAAATTAAAATAAATGAAAAACTTTTAAATGATCTTCCCTCTTCTCCCTCCCCCTTTCCCACAACATCAACTTAGGATCATAGATTCAAGGCAATTCTCTAAAACTGTAAGTTGCAGAGAAGGTCCCAACCTGTTTGGTAGAAGGAGTTTCCTTATCTGGGAGTTCCACTTACTAATGAAATCCAAAGCTCACTTCCCATCCTATAATTGACCAGCTGTTTCCAATCCAGAAGATGCAGATCCAGCTCTCAGTCCAAAGGCTTTGATTCTTTTGAGGGAAGGGTTAATAATGAGATGTGAATATAACGGTACCGACAATGAGGAGAAGGAGAAGAAGGAGAAAGAGGGAGAGGAAGAGGAGAAGGGGACAGGAGGGGAGCGGGAGGGAAAGAGGAAGAGTAGAAACAGAAGAAAAAAGAGAAGAAGGATGTAGAGAGAGGAGAGGAAGGAAGAAGGAGCATTTATAGAGTGCTTTTCAGTTTGCGAAATCGTGGACCTGGTACTAAGGTGACTACAAACAGTCTAATAGTGTGACTGAAACCAGGAACTGTAATCAAGGACCATTATTCACGACTCCAGCTCCACGCAGAACAGTAAACCATTCCAGAGAGGAATCAATCCCTGTCCCTTGGCCCATGGAGTAACCTGTGCTTCAGGCACCGTGAAGAACGGAGAGAAGAAACAGTGATAGTCTTCTAGTCCTGGATGGAGCCCCTGCCCAGGGTCAGATGCTGCGGGGCTCTTTGCTGGCTTGTTCAGTGGATATTTTTCACTCTCTATTCCAATTTTCACCCTATTTGAGAACTCAAGACGAACTAAATTAAGTATAGATTTAAGACCAAGAGTCCTAGTGATAGCTATGGAGGTATAGGGGCCCGATAGCCTTGTATATATAACCCTTGTTACCTCTCTGCCCAGGAGAGATCCACCTGAGGATGAAGCCTGCTGCTTGGGTCAGATGTCTGCTGCTGGTTCCACGAACAAAAGAAGGGACAGGTGGCTTCACTGTCAGTCCTGGGAGAGGAATGAGAGGCTCTAACTAACTGCATGAATTCTGAGAATTGTAGCCTTGGATTGACAGCACTGTGTTTTTTGGCCTGCCCTAGAAGAGCTGAGATTCTTGGGAGTGTGTGCATGGCCATGGGAGCTGGAAGGAAAGGAGATGTTGGCAGATTGAAACAAGAAAGAGCAGTCAGTGGCAATGAGCTGTGGTGGGTGGAGGGAGAGAGACAGATGACTTATTTACAGCAGGCACTTTGCATAGACTCAGACTGAGATGAAAGAGTGACTTGGGCACTGTCTTTTCAAATCCCTGATGAAGGGTTTAATTACTCTGCACTCCCCCACTAGACCCCCCCTGCCCCAGCCCCACTACTACCCCACAGACTGCAGGTATTACTACAAGAATTCTCCACTGCTTAAGTTGTACCTACTTCCTGATTTTGTTGGTAGTATCTTAGTAACTATGATGTAAAATAATGACTGGTCATGACTGTCATGTGATTTTTGTCAGTTATTAATTTGCAAACGGGGAAGCAGCCACAGAGGGGGCTGATAAATGGGTAGTCTGGTATAAAGAGGGAAGTAGAGGTCTGATCCATCTGTCTAAAATAGCTTGGATTTTTTCATCCTACCCTGGGGGTTCTGCATTCTAATTGTGAAAATGTTATCATTTATTAATTTTGATTGATAACTTTTGATAAACTTCCTAAAATGAGAATTTAAACTGAATTCAGGGTTTGTTTCCTGGCCTTGAGGTTAAAATGTCAAGCCAGGCAGCCATAGCAGTCTGGTGAGGGGAATGGACCAGCACCTGGGAGCTAGTTTCATTCCTCTAATATCCTCTCCTTGGGCATGCCCAGTGGAATATGGGCAGTGCTGAGAAGTAGCCCACCTTGGTAGAACCAGAAAAGCATGGTCTGAGAAAAATGACTATGGCCCCAAAAGTCCAAAGGTGGAGGCCAAAGAGAAGAGCACCACCTGCTGGTTATATATAAAATAGGTGCTCCACTTAAAATATCTAGGTGTTTAAAGACTTGGCTAATTTTTATTAGGTATCATACCATTTAAGAGAAGATATAGACTTGATTAAAATTTTTAGATTTTTTTTAACTTTCATAGGTTACATGTGTCTTTGCTTGTGTCTTTGTGGCAGCTCACAACTTCATGGGTAGTAGATTACATGACCCTTAACTTCTAAGTTAGCACTTTCACAAAGGAGAGTCATCACGTAAATGAACTATACTTAGACTTTGTAATGCATTTGGAGATATGATAGCAATCTGTAGTGTTTGATACTACAATAAGATTCTCCAGATGAAGACAGATTTACTCAGTAGTAGATGTCCAGGCAAAAACATCTGGCCAAGCACATTTGTGGCTCTCTCTGGATCTCTCTACTTGGATACTTCAGGGATCCATGATTGTCCATATAGATAATCTCTCTGCAAGTCCAGATTGCAATCCCTTCACATCCTCCTCAACTGTCTTTCTGAATTCCTGGAAGTCCCCAAATTTTATCACCCAGTGGCCAACCTCCCAGCCATGAGGCTTGCAATCTTCAAGCTGACATATAATCTGTAAATAGGCCTAAAGTTATCTTGTCTTCTTTGTATATGATTTGAACATTTCTTCTCCATTAGAATAGGAACTTCATGAAGATGAGCGCCAGGTTGGGGGAGTTTTACTTCGTATTCCCAGTATTAGAACAGTGCCTTGAACACAATCAGCACTTAAAAAATCTTAATTGAATGACTACCACCTTGGTAGGTGCTGTCAGAGCTTGTGATCTGCTGATACAGATCCTGGGAACTGAGGGTCATCTCCCCATTATGAAAAGGCATTACAGGGTGTCAGGAGAGGGCTATCTAAGAATAATAGCAAGAATGGGGAAGAAATGATACTCAATTCTGACTATACAATTAAAGATAACAGAAAATCATGAAGTTCATCTATGTGACAGACTCTGCTGTTCAGTGGTGGTAAAGTACACAGTGTCGGACTTAGAATTTGGAAGATCTGAGTTCAATGCTTAGCTGTGTGACTCTAGGGGAGTCTCTGCACCTGTTTGTCTCAGTTTCCTTAGCTGTAAAACAGGGACGCTAACCATAACACCTCCCTCCCAGACTTGCCACAAGAATCAAATGAGAGAGCATGAAGGGCCATAGAAACATTAGCTATTACTACTGCTGTTACGGGTGCTGTTAATATTATTATACAAAGGCAAAAGTGACCGTCTCTACCCCCTTCCGCTTTGCTTGGAAGGCCCCGTCCACCGTTTGTTTTCCTTTTCTCTCCATCTCAGGTCCTCCCAAAAATGACATCGCACGTGGTCAACGAGATCGATAGCATACTGCGAAACAAGCCCTACAGTAAAAAAGACTATCGCTCCTAATCCGCTGCATGAGCCGATGGAAGTGCATGGTTAAAACAGGGGCCTGTCCCCAGTTCTGAACTGTTCTAATATCCAGTCATCCAAGTCACTTAGCAAGCAGCCTGCTGCTCACTCAACCTCTAGCGTTCCTGGATCCTCCGAGGTGTCTGCTGTCGCTACCACTGGGCTCGGATGTTTGAAAACTCGCGAAAATCACCGTCCCCACAAGAGCGATTCTATTTTCTTATCTATGACTAACGCCCGCTGATTCCTGCGTTCCTGCTGTGTACCTCACGCTTATGCAATGAAAAGTAGATGGAAAACAAAAACAAAAGATTTATAAACTTCAGGTATTTGGTAACATAAAGAAGGCTGTACAGATATATTTTTTCAAACAAACAAAATCCACAGATGTGATTGTGAGATATATTAAAAAAAAAAAAAGTCTTAGCTACAGTCTTGAGGAGGCTTAGGAAACAGGAGTGATTTCAAGTCTTTTTCTTTTTTAAATGGAGTTTTCTTTCACTTAGTTATTAACAAAACTGTCATTATTATAGTTGGGGACCTGGGAATCTCATCAGCATAGAGTACCCCCAGCATGGAAACTCCCTCCCTTGAGGCAGACTGGCACTTTGTGCATAACACAGTCTCGGAAGGTTCCCTGGGGCTTGAAGAGATTAAGCGGCTTCCTCCTATCTGACCGGACTTGCCCCCCAGGCTCCAAGGACAGCCTCTCACTTGTCTATGTTGGACCACAAACCCTGTCTTCTACACCTTTGTCAGTGTTCTGTTCAGATATCAATAATGTTACGTTCACTTACAGATTAAAAGAATAGCTGATAAGAGGATGAATCACATAATAATTAACCAGAGATGTTATGAAGACTTTATGAAAGGGAGATAAATGTATGCTTCTAAGGAATCTTAGTTCTGAATAAATCATAAATGAATGTATCTGCAAACAAAGATTTCATTTTGTCTATATTTTATTAAAAAGCTGTTTCATTCACTTGATTGTTTGTAGGTATAGCTTCTGAAAGTTTCAATATTGGACCTTTTAAGATATACTTATACTCAGTTGCAATTTAATGCCATAAAATGCTCAGAAAAAGCCAGTGTTCAACAGTAAGATGAGTTTCAAAGTTTTACTATCCATCTATTGCTTAGTATTTGAGGGGAGATATCAACATGAAGCTGGTTGTGTATTTCTTGAAGGTGCTGGGTCACCTAGGCAGTGGGCTTTGGTCAATGTGGAGTCCCTCGCTGATCCACTGAGAAACAGGTGAAAACTTCCTGATGGCTCTGTAACCATAACAGGCACGTTAAGCCACATAGTATGCATGAGACACAGCATGAGCTAAAAGCAAATGGTTTGGTTGGGCACAAATAGACTTTGACCTTGAGTTATGATGAATCCTCTTGCTGAAGGACCTCTTGTATTCTCCTGCCATATTGTATTTGCCACTTGTATCCACTTAACAGAGCTGTAAGCTCCCACCTATCCCTCAGAAGGGAAGAAACCTGTGTCTTGCTGGTGGCCCACTAATGATCAGACCATCAGAAAGAAGTACAAAATTTCGACCTTTATTTTCTCAGCAAAAAAGACCGTGTCACTTTTACATGAAATATTTTGAACCCAAAGAATGTAGAATTCATATAGACTTGTTCTTACTGTCTTCTACAGAGATGAGTGGTTCAATGCTAAATCTTAAACGGTGAACATGTAGCACTAATAGTTTTCCCTTGATAATCACCAACTTGTAACTATTTCATGGAGGAAGTTTTGTTGCCCACTCTCACCCCCATTAACTTTAAGAGTATCAGATTCATGATAAAAACACCTTTAAAAACCATTCTGTATTTCATCTGACAGTCTACTATATGTATAAATGGGCTGTGGTGCCATGTATCAGGAATTGCAATCTACTTACTATACATTTGCTTGGAGACAATAAAAGTATTTTGTGCATCTAACCTTCTAACCAATAAGTTCATTATATGTTGCAAGGTAAAACTTACATCCCATCACAAAAGAGGGGACAATCCACTGAATGGGATGTTACTGCTGTCAAGTACAAATGGGAAGATAGGTAACAAATAGGAAAAGGGGAAGGATACAATTATGCAATATGACCATACATATGAACCACCATAATTGGTTGGTCAATAAAAACTCTGAATTTTTAATCCAGAGATATGAGTTCAGATCTTGGGGGAACCTCGAGACTTGGAGGACGTTACCTTTCATCGTGGAGAAAGCGCTGGGGTTGGCATCAAAAAGAACTAAGTTTAAATTTGCCTCAGACACTAAATGCCTAACCCGAAGCAAATCACTTAATTTCTCACAATGCATCCCCCCCTTAAAATCAAAGGTTAATTTCAGCGACCTCTAAAGTCCACTCAGCTATACTGTTATTCTTCTAAGACCAGAACCAAGGTTGGACAACTGGGCTTCTGTCTCAGGGTGCCAGATGTTAAGGGTACTGATAGCTTTTAGAGTCCTTCCACAACACGGAAATAACAGAGCTCAGCAGCCCATAAGGACAGTAAGTTTGGGATGAAATAGAAAGCTCCCAGGGAAGGAGTGGGTGAGCTCTCCCCTCCCCATGCAGTGGCCTTATAGCAGGATCTTGTTCTCTACTCCTCTGACCCTTGAAACAGTTCATTCTCAAATAAGAAAATCTAGTCCAAATCTAAATAGATGAGAAAGTAAATTCATAATGGTTGAGTTAAAGGTGTGGGATTCTTACTGCTTGGACCAGCTGGAGTTCGAGGTGCTCATCCCAAGCCCAAGAATTATTATAGTTCTGCTTCTAACTCCTAAAACAAGGACAAGAGAATTCTAAAGAAAAGGAAAATCTCAAGAAGTTTCCAAATGAAAGGAGCTGGGAGATATTTTGGACAAATAACATAAAGCCCCAACTTGCTTATGGGTCTTCAAACAGAAGGCAAAGTTGTTACTGAATAGTACTTAGGACAGCCAGGAACACTATCCTCCCTTACACCCCCCTCAAAAAAATATTCTACATTCTTAACCATGTCTGCGTCATGAACCCCTTCAGGAGTCTGGTAAAGCCTATGGACTCCATCTCAGAATGATGGTTTTTGCTAACTACATTTATAATTGAAGGACATGCTAAATTTCCATTAGAGGCTTTTACTCATGTGAATTCCCAGCTCTCCTTCAACCAAGAGGTGTGTGGACCCTAGATGACAAACTTATGCTCTATATTGCATGAGTTTCCTGTGAAACACTTCAGAAAGATCTCCAATAACCTTTTCTTCTTTAAAGGATGAAATCCATGTACAGAGAACATTTTGTTCTTGGAAGCAAAATTAACAGCCATGTACCTCAAACTCACAGCCAAGATGGCAAGTAAAGAGAGGCACAGTGCAACCCAGTACATTTCCTAACTCCTCACCTCCCTCTAAGAAAGAGTGCCAAGATGTCGTCCAAGGTTGGCATTGTGTCAAGTTTCTCACTGTGCAGAAAAGGGTCCAGATACATAGCACCAAAGGGGAAGCAGTCAGGCGGGCAGATGTAGACTGACACTGATGATGTTTGCCTGTGAAATTGTGCCTGCTCACTTTCCTAGGTGACTCTCATTATCCTCTGTGGTCTTTTGATCTGCCACTTCAAAACCTGGAAATGCAATTAAGTGTGCCCAAAATCAGGACACAGATTTAATTTTGAAAATGAAAATCACCGCTAATGCTAAAGAAGAGCTTTTTAAAAGCCTAAGATTTGGAAATGTTATGGATTTAAAGAAAACTGAAGTTTAATGGAACACTCCTTAATATTAAGGCTGAGTTGTCAATGGGGATGTCGAAATCAGGGGCAGTCCATGACTTAAAAAGGGTTAAAAGCCCCTGCTCTCTACCCTTCCTCCCAAGGCTATTCTGACTAGATTGATTTTTCCCTCCTCTCCATAATTTGTCAACCAAGTTAAGCTAACAGACACATACAAACACCAACAGAGACCAGATCCCTTCCTCATCTGGTGATCTCATCACACACACACACACACATGCACACACACACACTACCCCAGTAATCAGGCAGGATCATATCATAGCTGGAAGGATGGGGTTAATGAAAATCCTTTAGCAAGTTAAAGGGAAACCAGTAAAGTGAGAGAATTAGGACCCCACCCCCCCAAATGGAAGCTGCACATCTCCTCAAGCACAGGGTAACCATGCAAAATCATAAAGCACAGCAGGACTTAGAGATCATCTTGTCAATCTCCACTTTACAGGGGGTGAGTGACTTACCCAAGGTCACAACCTGGGATTGGAACCCGGATCCCATGTACCCTGCCTGACTCACCTACCCACTTCCCCATCCTGCTTACCTCCAGGCAGTAAGGCACAAAATCGTGAAACTCGGAAAATCAGAGGATCTACTCCCTCCCATACTTGGCTTATGCAAGTCCCCAGTATCCAGGAATTCCACCGGACCATCTCTGCAGCTAAGAGTCAGCCCCTGAGGGAGAGGCTGAGCCCAGACATCGGATCAAATAGTTCAGTCCTTGCAAAACAGGATCTCTTATGACTCCTAGATATTTTGTCTAGCCTTAGAGAGATATTTGGGAAGAAGCTAGGTGGCACAAGGGGGAAAGCACTGGACTTGGGATTTGGGAAGACCTAAGTTCAAATCTTTCCTCCTACACTAACCGGGTGACCCTGTGACAGTTGTCGCAGCCCTAGCTAAACAAGTACACTGAATTTTCCGAGTAGTTGTGAGGATTAAAGAAAATCAACCTTACACTAGATAAATATGAATTGCTACTGGATGGCAGTGGAGAGGAAGGAGACAGAACCTGATGGTCCTGTAAAGAGACTCCCATCCCACACAGGAGGGAAGATTGAAAGCACATGCTGAGCAGACGGCATTGATCTCCTTTACCTTGCTGTGGTAGGAACATTCAAGGCTTCTGGCCATGGGCTCCCATAGAATGCACAGCTCAGTGAAAAAACTGCTTTTTGTCTAAAGGAAGGGGAGGGATGGTGCATGCCAGTGTTGCTCAAGCTGTGTCTATAGTACTGAGATTCAATTAACATCCCTCTCCCTTTTTTAAAAAGCCAGAATCCAAGGGCAATACTTATATCTGAACCAATGTTTTTCAGAGGAAGTGGAAAATGATGAAAACATACATAAAATGGGTGGGAAGTGGTATCTATAATTTCATTTCAAGAGTTGCATAGCACTTTATTTACAAGATCTCACTGGATCCTCATGACCACCTTGTGAGGTAGATGCCACCACCACCACCCCCATTTTAGAGATACTGAGACACCAAGAGATTAAATGGTTCACCCCAGGGGAAATAGCTAATGAGTGTCTCAGGCAGGATTTGAACCCAGGTCTTTGGGTTTCAAGTCCATCTCTAACCACTCCACTATGCAATAAAAAGGTTAATAATCACTAGAACAAAACACCAATATAACGAGCCCTTGCTAAAAACAAGCTAACACTAGAGGATAATGCCACATTCTTACAAAGGTATCATAAATACAGGGATAATTCCTTGGAAAGAAACTTGAAAAACACTATTCTCGGGGGTAAAAAAAACAAAATCAAATCACCACTAGAAGGGAAGATCAGATCCAGAAATGAATTTCACCTGCCTCCTCTTCAAATTACTTAGTCACTATTTCAATAGAAACGATTATGAGAACATGGGTCCCAAATTCAACCTTAGCTACTTGCTCCAAAAAGAGGTGACATCTTTTTCGTTTTTAATTGAATGACTGCCATCTAGTGGCAATTTTCCTACAATTTTCAAAGTGACTGATCCAACTGTGGTAAACCTGATTCAATCATTGAATTGATAGTAATATAAAAACTAAGCCCATAGTTGAGTCAATGGTTCATATTCTTCCTTAACAGCTAAGAAAATCTTTAACATAAGTAGCATTCGTATGTGGTACAAGATTTGGGTTATTTCCTATCACTGCTGGATCAAGCTTTCCTTACACTTTCATTGTGATAAATGAGAAACCTTCCAGATAAAATGGCTGCCAGAACAGAAGGCAGGCAGATCAGCTTTCCCACACCTATCCAGTCTAAACCTAAAAATCACATTATGGCAAATAACTATCAGGAAACCCAATGAGGACCTTCACTGTCTGCTTCCATGTCAAAATGGAAAAAGTCAGTCAGAAACCCCCAGGTGATGGAAAGAGAGCCATCAGCCAAGTCAGCACCACCAGCAGAGGCAAACCAGCCTCCAGTCTTCCAGTACAACTGAGACAGGCTAGAGAAACGTGTGAACTACAGGGCTCAAGAACCAGGGCCTCCTGAGAAAACTCCAGGATATCTAGCCACCCACCATGCAGCCCCTGGAAGTTCCGAGAACCCCTCAGGCTCTCAAATGCCTAGAATTCTATCCCAAGATACCACAGAGCGCTCTGAAAATCAGGTGCATCAATCCTCACAGATCCAAGGGGATAAGGCCAGACAGTGGAGGCAGGTGAAGGAATGGAGGGCAAGACCAAACAGGGTTGATGACCACCCTATCCAGAAGTGTAGAAGACAGAACCTGGGTCTAGCACAAAGCCCCAGGTCTAGAACTAAGCTAGGAAGCTAACCAGTAAACCGAAGAAAACACCTATTATGAGAGAAGTATGTGTTCGTCCTTCATTGCTGAAGACGTGCCATTAGAGGAATAACGACATGACTTGCACTTGACTTTGTTTTGAGTGAGGGAGGGTTGTGCAGGTCACCAGCCTCACTTCTGCTCCAGAGCCATCTGAATCAAGTGACCAGATATTCGTCAGGATGACTGGAGATGACCCAGGATGAGGCAATTGGGGTTAAGTGACTTGCCCAAGGTCACACAGCTAGTGAGTGTCAAGTGTCTGAGGTGAGAATCATATGAGGGAATTATAGCAGATCCAGAAATGCCCAAAAGTCCAACCTAGAAAAAACATTATAACCACAAATATCGACTTAAAGAGGAAATGTGCTTTCCACAGGGTCTACATGAATAACTAGAAAAAATGGAGCAAGAAGTTTTGTTGATATTGTTGTTGCTTTAATGACATGAAAAAGCTCAAAGAAAGAACTTCAAGGGAACTAAATAATTTAGATAAGAAAGTATCAAATCTTACCTCAGAAATGGAACATCTTAAATTCAGAACGGATCAAACAGAAATCAGTGACTTCCTGGGACAGGAAGAAACTGATTCAGAAAGTAGGAAAAAATATAAGAAAGCAGTGTGATAAATACACACACATACACACACACAAACTGACCTGGAAAACAAGTCAAAAGCAGATAATTTAATACTCACTTGCCTCCCTGAAAATTATGCTTAAAAAAAATTTAAAAACCTAAATACTGTATTTCAAGGAATCCCATATTAAAACTACACATATCTACTACTATAACCAGAAGGCAGTGAATATAGAATGCCTCTCCTGAAACCCTAAAAGGAAGTCTAAGAAACATCAGTCAAAATCCAGAGCTTCAACATCAAAAATTCTGCAAGTATCCAGAAAAGATTTGAGGTATTCACCATAGTTAGGATCATATAAGTTTTTACAACACTGTCTATATTTTTACATTAACTATATTTTTATAGCATTTTTACAGCATTTACTGGCAGCAAGAACCCTTCTCTCTACTATAAGAAAAGAGATTCAAATACAATACTCCAACAGGCCAATGACACAGGCTTTCAACAAATTCACTCTAGAGAGCTGAGCCTAATCCTGCAGGCAGGAAAAAAAGAGCTTTAATGGAATAGAAGACTTTCAAATATTTCCAATGAAAAGTGCAGAGCTGAAAAGAGACTTTGAAATGCAACGAATCAAGGGATACCTAGAAAGGCAAATTTCTTTAAGCAAGGGCAAGGGGCTGTACAAAGACACAGTCAAATATCCCTTTACAACTTTATTTTTCAAAGGAAATTGAAGGAATTAGAGAAGAAAAACAGGCAGAACTTGGGAGCGTCTTGGTTCCACTGAGGGCTTTGGATGAGGAAAGAATGAAGGGGGTAAAAGGAGGAACATTACTGTGGACTGGAGGCAGGTGGCCATGGAACTTGGGTTTCTCAGACTGGGCTAAATGAGAATATATACAGAGAGAAAAGGATCTCGTGAACCTCACATTTACCTGAAGCAAAGGTCTACATAAGTAACTAAAAAAAATGGAGCAAGAAGTTTTGTTGATGTTGTTGCTACTTTAATGACATGAAAAAGCTCAAAGAAAGAACTTCAAGGAAACTTGAACACAGACACAAGTACAATAAACACAAAGCTTGTGACTGTAGAAATATATCATATTCAACAGAGAAATACATGGAGGTAGGGAGAGAAAGGTTTAAGAAGGAGGAAAATACTGGGGAGAGGAGTGAAACAAAATGAAACAAAGTGAAGGAGTGAAACAAGTGAAACAAAGTACCTGATCATTAAGGAGAAATTAAAAGAAAGAAAACACCTGGAATGTAGGTGGAGGAGGGCACCCTTCAATGGGAAATGGCTGAACAAATTGTGGTATAAAGTACAGGCCCATCTCCGAAGCCGTAGGGCAATTTCAAGCCCTAACAGCTTTAAACTTAGAACATAAGCTATTAAGGCTTAAAACTGCCCTGACTTTGAAACAGCTGTGAGAGAATATTCTTGCATTCTAAGAAATGATATCTGAAGTCCTGGGAAGAAGGATCAACTGACGTAGAATGAGGTGAGCTGAACCCCAACCGTTTGGAACAATGGCTCTGAAAGGTGTTAAAGATGTTTATTAAAGCAGCAGGGATTGGGCGTATCTCCAGGGAACCTGGGTGAAGCACGGTGCCTACCTGAAAGGAGGCGATGGGCTGATGATAGAAGGTGCAGAAAGACACACATCTCTGAACACGAAATAAATAGTAATAAAAAAAGAAATTCATAGGGTGGGAAAGGATCTACCTACCTTAATCATCCCACCAGTGAGTTTTCTGGGCATTTTTCTGCAACTTGACTGTGCATTAACAATGATTAGCAGCCACAGGACAGGAAACCAGGAAATGCTTTCCTTCAACCTATGCTACCTGTACAAAATATACTCATGGCCTCTTCCTTTCACATACATTTTAATGCTGCCCTGTCAGAAAGTTTAAAGTGACTGATAGAGAAGCTTCTCATGGACCTGGAAAGCCTCTTAAAAGATTACAATCTAGTTCAACTTCTTTCATGTTACAAAGAAGGAAACAAAATTTCCAGAAAAATTAAATGGTGGGCCCTATTTAGGAAAGCAAGGTTTGAACCCAGGTCCTGACTCCAAAATCCACAACTCTCTATACACCACAGCACACTGACTTCAGCTGTCAATAGATAATAAGTATAACTTTTACAAATTCCAAATTTAATAGGAGTATTTCAGACATACAAGCTACATTCCTGGGATAGACTCACAGCGAGACTTTAAAGAATGACCAGATGTGGTCAGCAAAAACTAACCAGAACATGAAACTGTCAGCATCGGTAACTCTGTCGTCATGTTACTGGCCAGTGGGTCAAACTGACACAATTTCCACTGGAAACAAGCTGGCAGGCCCAGAAGTCAGCCAGAAAAAGCCTTCTCCAGAACCCTATAATGAAGATCACAGGCTTCCTTCAGACTTTCAAAGGCCATTGGGATTTCAGGGGGAGAAGTCTATTCATGTCTGCCTCCAGGGATGTCAATGAAATTTCAAGCCTGGGAAGCTGAACCAACAGAGTTGACATGGTCAGCATGACCGAGTTCTGACCACATTCTAACACTGTAGAGATCATTAAAAAGCTAGGGATTTAACAGTATGGGCAGCCTTACATATCTGGCAGGACAAGTCTGTAGTTGTAATCATGCCTGTAGACAACAATTTTTCAAAATTATAACTTTTCTTAAGTTTTCCCCCATGAAAAAATGTGGGCGTCCAAGCTTTCTTTTAAATGAAGCATTTCCAACCTAAATTTGGGACAGTTTTGCATAAAAGTACAAATAAGGATGCTGATGAAACTAAGAAAGAAAAAATACTTCATTTTGGTATTTGCTATTACAAACCATTATAATTATCTACTGGGAACACAGAGAACCAGTTATTGCTTTTATAAAAACAACGGAACAACTCAGGTTACTGTGACCTTTGACAGGTCAAGGAAACAAGTTATTTTCTACTCAAATATGATTACAGCTTATTCTGAAGTACTCTTTGCTTTTTAATAAATGTTCTAGGACACTGAGTTTTCTGGTCAATTTATTTATTTCAAGAATCTGTCAAAAGGAGCCCAAAAAACAAAGATTGTTTTACATTTTCTTGGTTTAAAAAAAACACCCACAAAACCTGTTAAATCTGACTACAAAAAAACAGTCCTTGCGTGTCTCCCTGCCCTTCTGTCCACAAAGGGTCTGCTTCATTTATTTGGAGCCAGTAGACAGCAGGGCAATCAGTCCTGATGAGGCACTCATGGACAAGATGTAATTCCTGAAAAGGGTTAATTATTAAGGAAAAATTCAAACTCCTCCAATCATACCCTGCCTGAAACAAAGGAGCTTCTCCCCAATGTTTTAATCATCAGAGTCTACATCTAGCAGACTAGCAACACATTCCCAAGGTAGAAGTCTACCAGCAATGAGAAACATCAGCAGAAAAGCCGCCACCATCTTAAACAGTCAAGAAGACAAAGATTCAGCTAACTGCATTAAGGAGACAGGAAGTCTTCTTCTCCACGAGTCAAGGATGCTGGTAGCCCTCAAGGTGGATCCCTGGCCCCAGGGCTATCCCTTGGCAGCCAAGGTTCTCTGAGATTTTAGTTTCTGGGCCCTTGGGCATTTCCACAAGGCTACAGCTGGTTGAATGGCTCAGCCACTCTTTGACAGCGTAACTTAACTGCACACTCCTGGAGAATACCTTTAATAAGTTAGTAAAAACAAGACAAGACACTTTTCCTGCCCAATGGCTCCAACAGAACATGAAACAAAACCTGAGAGTTTGGGGCACTGCATGGGACTATGACATGGGCCTCTTCCAAAGCCCTTGAGACCTGGCCAATCTCAAGGCCTGAAAATACAAGCAAGTGTCCCTGGGCTGGACAATCTGGAGCTCCCAGAGAGCCAAGGTGACAAGCACGCTTCAGCTTCAAAGTCGTGTTACACATTCCTGCAAAAGCAGGAATCCTCCGGCATATTTCTGGTACTGATTCTATCATGAAGCCACAGCCCTCTGGAGTTGGCAGGATTGGCTAATCCAAGCCCAATAGTCACCGAGGAGGAGTTGAGTGAGCTCCACCACAAAGCACTCACCTACCTGGGCTGCTCTCCATGCCACCCCACCCCAAGCCCAAGAGAAGGAAGGCCGTGAGCAGTTCAAAGGATACACTGTTGGGTTGAAGTTCTTCAGGATAAAGAAAGATGCCACAATGACTAAGACCAGGAAAAGGGTGTTATTGTAGAAGATGGAGAAGGTGGTAGCTTCATAATCGGCCACTTCATTCTTCTTCCACAGGATTCTGCAGACACACAGAGAAGGCACTGTCCAGGCTCCAAACACATATAAGGGGATGTCAGAGCATTGAGGGGGAGAGGGGGGTGGGAATTCCAGATGGGAGGCCCAGGGGATCGGACAGAGAGGGGATGTCTATGCTGGCCAGACCCCTGGCAAGGCTCTGGCTTTGTATTCCAGGCGGTAAGAAGCCACAGAATGCCCCTTTCTCTACCACGGAGGGCAGCACTGTGTCATCAAGGAGCTGACCATGTGCACCAGAGCAAAACGAATGAGCCCTACTGGTCTTTGTCAGGAGGGGCCAAGTCAATCAGCACTTAGGAAGCATGATGCTGCTCTTGCCCTCAGGGAGTTTACCTTCTCTTAAGGGAGACCACCTGTACCCAGTGATACCGGTAGGGAGGGGATCAGGAAAGGCTTGTACTTTAGGAAAGGCAGCTAGAAAGGTCAGGAGGGAGGGTCTTCCAGGTGTGAGGGGGAATTCATGCAAAGGTCCTGAGGCTGGAGATGGTAGCCCCATGCCTAAGTTGGACAGGGAGAGGAGGCAGCCAGCAGAAACAGTTGGCAGGTACAGAAACTGCTCTGGAACCTTCACCTTTGGCAGCAGCAGAAGGCAGGGAGACCAGGAAGGGATCAGAATGGCACAGACACACCCCCACCCAACTTTCCAAATCTATATTAGGTAGGTGGGGCAGTTCCCTGCTAGGGGACGAGGAAGGTACAGAAATAAATCCTCCCTCTCCTAGACCATCTGGCGTCTCTTAGGCAGCTAACTTCATTATTCAGGGACTGATTTATCCAGACCTCTCCTCCCTTCTGCTGCTCACACTTTTGGCAGCATGCTGGTCTTAGCGTTGGGAGCGAAATCAGAAGTTGGCAGAAAGGGGAGGGAGAGAAAGCTCAGCAGGTCCCACCACTAACTGTCAGCAGCTCGGGCCAAGCTGCGGGGAGGGGGACCTGGCATCAACAGCACAGACAGCCACAAGCCGGTGGGGAGAGAGCAGAGCACCTGGGAGGTGGGGCAGCTAGTGCAAAGGGGGCTGGGGAGGCCACATGTCCCGCCCAGGGACCCCATGCAGAAAACCTCCACCTTCTGTCAGAAATTCTAAAATCTATAAGCGCTTTCAGATTCTCTTCCCCAAAACCTTCAGTCAAGCAGCCAACCTTTCATCTTTCTCTTTGCGAGACATCTTCCTGTTGTCAGCTTCAGAAAGTTTCCGAGTCACCTCCTTGGAGACAGCGTCTTCTCTCTTCTGGGCGACCCTGGAGGGGAAAGGTGCACAGTTTGCACAAGCTCTGGATAGGAACACCCTGCTAGAAATGATCTGTCCTCCCCGAGCCTCAAAGCTGGGGGACGCTTTATATTAGAAGAGAAGCTGGACCTCGAGTCACAGACTTACTGTTTAAAAACACGACGTGGGCCAAGGTACCTTCCAAAGCTGTAGCACAATGATTTGGTTTGAGTTATTTAAAGAACAGAAAAAGTAGCAAAGTTTAGACAGTCAATAAATCGATAAACGCAGTCATAAGCACAGCTTCCAATCAATGCCAATTCTATTTACTTCTTTTACCTAAAATGGCAAAGTGACACCTCAAATTCTCTTCATTTGACTAATAAATAATAGGCACAAAAATCCATTGCCCTACCAATCATTAAAGGGCAACCAGCATGATTCCAGACACATTTAACTCTTCAGGTGACGTGCCACATGGAAAAAGGGAGATAACACACCCTCCATTGGTCTAAATAACAACTGGGAATGAACCCCACATGGCAATCTCAAGAACTCAGGGAGGCACTGACCAGATGCCATAGGGTCACCACAGAGACCAGGATCATCCTACAAACATTAAGCAGCTACCGTGTACAGAATATGATTTAAACTGGGGTGTGGGGGGTAAGGAGAGGGAGGCCCGAAAAGTAATACTAGGGATAAATATGATAGGATCTCTGCCTCAGATCAACAGCCTGTCCTAGGGCAAAGAAAATGAAAGAGAGAGGACTCTGATAAATAAAGGTGCTAATGAAAGGCAGGGATGAAATTCAAAATGACTTGATAAATTAGAAAAACAGTCATCAAAGAAGCCAAGTCAATCCAACAAACATTCACTAAATGCCAACTCTGTGCAAGGCTCTACCCTAGAGTCTGGATACAAAGACTTAAAAGGAAAATCAACAAGACACAATACAGTGCCCACGGAAAGACCCAAAGTCATACGAACATAAGGAAGATGGACTTGGCAAAGACATCCAGGACAAAACCAAGGGGGCAGAAGGAGCTGGGGGTGAGAAGGTGCTGGGCATCAGAAAGAAGTGGAGAGGTGACCCAAAGCTGAATATAACTCACTGTAGAAAACATCAGTCCAGGACTGATGGAATATGCCTTGGTAGGTCTGTGAAAGTAATCTTTCCCCTAAGCTTTGAATAAAACCAGATCTGTACATCAAAAAAAGATACTGAACAACAGAACCTCTGGAGATTTAAAGTACAAAAAAAAAAGTCCATTTAGGGAAGATGAAAGGATGTGGGCTATTTAACCTAGGTAGCTAGGTGGTGCAATGGATTGAGTGCTGGTCCTGAAGTCAGGAAGAAAATGGAAATTGAAAACTATGCCAGTATATTTGCCAAGAAAACCCCAAATGGGGTCCCTGAGTGCTGGGCACAACTGAAATGATTCGAAGGCAACCATGGGAAAACAAATTACTGTCTTTAAGTAAATAATATTGAGAAGTTCAATTTTAAGAAAGGAAAAGAGGAAAAGGGAGGAAAAAAGGAAGGAAGAAATTAAGAAAGATGAAAGGAAGGGAGAGAAATAAAAGATTTAAGGTAAAGGAGAGATTTAGTCAGAAACATCAGGGTAATGGAAAGATCTACCAAGAGAAGCTAGAGTCTCTAACCTTGGAAAATCTTCAATAACATGGGCAACCACCTGTCCAAAGGATTCATACATCCAACTTCCTGAAGGCCAGGACATTGGGCCGGGGGACTTAAGTCCAAGATTCTCTAACAATGTACTAGAACTAACCCAGAGGTCATCTCACAATTGTCACAGTCCTTTGCACCAGAACTGGTTCAGAAATGCCACATGCTTGTTGGCTTGCTGACCTGACCAAATGGACATTAAATCCCAAACTGGAAGAAGGCAGTCACTGCCGAAGCAAGAATCTTCTGAGTTTATTAACAAGATGGTGCTGGGAACCTGGGCAATCCAAAGCACTGAAATGGACACTGAGCGGAATTCCCAAAGCCAAGATAACTTGAGTGCTGCTCTCAGGAAGTGTCCAACATATGTCCAGAGGCAACAAAGCACAGGGTTGGACCTCACCAGCACCAGGGAGGATGCAAACATAACTCTGTGATACCTCCAGTCAAGTTTCCTGCTGAGTCCTGAAGAAATAAGTGATATGAACTGATATTAAGACAGAAGGAAGTGTAGGTGGAGGGAATTAGCAAGTCACAACGGAAAGGATGGAATGAAGATAAACCCTGGAGGGGCCCAGCAGAGTCAGCTGACTGATGCTCACTCTCCCAGCCCTGGGAGTGAAGAAGTAGAGGGAGAGGTTGTGACACTAGTAGCAAACGAGGAAGGCTATTCTAACAGTTTTACAGAGGATGAATTAGGTAAGGGAGAGAGCAGTTAGGGACCCCAGTTTGGAGGAATGAAGGTCTATTGCTCCTGCGGGGTGAGGGGAAAAGGTAAAGAGAAGGGGAGTCAGTTCGCCCCAGCTATTCTCAGCTGAAGATTTCCAGGGTTGTCCTAAGGGTCTGTGGCTAAAAGAGCTGTCACAGGTTCACAAGATACATCAATTCTCAGAAAGTGAGCTGTAGGGACCTTGAAGCCCACCCTGTCCCAAGTCCTTCCTCATGTTAAGGGCAAGGACACAAGAGTTTAGTGACTTGTGTGACGTTACAGGATTGTGAGCTGGTGAAGGTGAGAACAAACCCCAGGTACGGCCCTGTTCTGCTTCAGCACATCAATGGGAGATGTATGAGGGACATAGGACAAACCAACTTGGGTTTTAACTGAACACCACCTACATGTTAAGTGCTCACAAGGCCCACTGAGGCAATCATTTAAAGAGAAACAGTAATTCCTAATTTTTCCTAGTCACATACTTAATCTGAAGACGTATAAGAGTTGAAACTGTCAAGAGAGTCAGTAAAAGAAGGCAGTATTCTTCCCCACTCTGCCATTTCCCATAATGGATGCCACTCTCTAAGGACATTATTTACATACAAAAATGCAACAACTATGTCAGACACTGAGTCCATTTAACTCCGTGTGAGGGAGAGAGGGCCTTGGAGTGGTTCTTGGTTTTTGGAGGGGCTTTTTCTGGAAAGTTTCACAACTGAAAAATATTCCGAGGCTCTCCTCCCTGCATTGGAATGATCCCCAGGGTAGTGTTTAAACATCTCACAATCACAGGGTCAGATTTTCAACGTGACCTATAACCAACTCAAAAGTACTATACCACCAACCAAAATAAAATACCACTAGGGAAAAAAATCTGAAGAAGTTTTAATGGTTAAAAAGAGACTAACATTTAAAAAAAAACTGAAAAAAAAATGTTCACTGAAAAGTACTTACTTGTGTTTAAGGACAAACTTGACATTCTTATATGCAAAAGCCACTAGGTAAGTGCTGACCAGGGTCATGACGCTGTAGAGGACCGCTGATTGCACGAGGTCCATATGCCATATTCGCCAGTAGAGCCCTGCAACAAAGTCCTGGTGTGAGTGATTGTGACTCAGGCTCCAAGAACCAATGGTGAAGTCAACAATATGTGTCCCAAAAGTTGTAGTACAATCTCAGAAGTATAAATGCTACAAAGTTACAAAAAAAATCACTTGAAAATTTGTTGACATTTCTTTTATACTTTGATGAACTCTGAATAAAACTTCAATTTTTAGAAGATGGTATAGTGTGTGTGTGTGTGTGTGTGTGTGTGTTTCTAGATGACGCTTTCTCAGACCTTTGGATTTGTACCCAAAGTCCTCTTGCCTAGCCACCTTGGTCTCTTGATCTATCCCCCATTTTCTTGTGGGATTGTGTCCAAACTGTCGCATATGTATCAAAATGTCATACTCTGGATGATGTTAAGACTAGTATTTATAAACGCAATTCATTCGGTCACTGAGCAGCTGCTGATGAAAGTTTTTACCAAGACTGAAAATTGGCTAGAGCGATGCATAGCTTATTAACTAACTGCACAAAGTCCTTTGGTTCATTCTGTATTAACTACGATTTGGCAAAGCCCCCCAGAAGCCTGGACCTGCATGCTGCCAAAAGCAAGGCAACACCAAGACTGGAGCCCATATATCAAGGAGGCCTATGAACTCCAACTCACTCATTTCCTACAACAAATCCCAAATAGCTGCTTTTTCTATACCCACGAAGGCTACAAAATGCTTTCCTTGCAAACAAGGTGGTGACAAGGGCAATGTGAGAATTATAATCATTATATAAAGGAGGGAACTGAGGCTGTAGGTAACATTTTGGGTGACTTGACCAGGGTCACACACAGCTAAGAATCACAAGATCAGAGGACTTAGGGGTGAACTGTGACCTTTCCATCCAACTTCATCATTTTAAAGATGAGAGAACTGCGGCAATGAAGGAACTTGGCACCAAAGGGCCAGAGCTGGAAGGGACCCTAGCAATCATCTGGCCCAACCCCTCAATATACAGATGAGAAAACCGAGACTCAGATAAAAAGTCACATCTGGCCCAAGGTCATCAGGGAATAAGTTACAGAACCGGAGCTGAAGCCAAGGTCCTCTGAATGGGAAGCCCAGTCCCCCTAGCTCCTCCAATGTTTGCTGGCATAACAGCAGTAAGGGACAGAGCCCAAAGCTTCTTTTGACTCCAAAGCTAGAAAATCTACAATGAAGAGGGAAAAGGACAACTTAGCCCCAACTCCCCCAAACCCCAAAGACATTCACATCATGGATCTGAGAGAACGGAGAGCCTGGACCTGTTGTTACTGACTGACTACATGACCTTAGACTAGGAACAAGGAGCTGGGTTTACTTGGGCTTTTTTTTTTTTTTTGTAAATATACAAAAGGAAAAAGTGCATTTGATGTTGGCCATGCCTGAGATCTCTCCCTCCTCTGCCTTTTGAAAAGATGAGTTAATTTGTCTTTGCTTGACTATACATATTTGTTATGAGAGGGAATTTCTTTTAAGGGGAAGGAGAATTATGGAGAAATGTGGACAGTGATACTGAAAAAGTGAGAAGAAACAAAAAGTGATAATGAGGCCTCTAAAAATGTAAATTAGACTGAGGAGAAAACATGTTCAAAAGGGATCACAGACAAGCAAGAAGTGTTAGAACTATGTTTATTTAACATATACCTTTTTTAAATGTTGCACATAACAGCAATTTATGGTTCCTTTGTATAAGGAAATGTCCATATTCCCTGAAGAGTGTCAAGTACATAATGATAAGAGAGTAAAAAGAAAACTGCCATTTGAAATGCCAAAAAAAATAAAAGTGAAGGTGGGGGCCTTGACCTTCATCCCTAGGGGGTGTGAAGTGCAATAGTACTAAAGGAGAGGCACAAGGCTTTAATAGGACTAGACAGCAACAACTTTAAGAAGAGGGGGGTGGTTCCAGTCACTGGGGAACAAGGTTAGGAACAAACTGTGCAGAGGATCAAACCTTCAGTCCTCTTTCCCCACAAAAGCTGGTCTATACAGAACTGCAGACTCAAGTGGGGGAGGGCAGAAATGCCATCTCTGGGGTCTCACCTCTTCTCTAGTCACAGCAGAGACCACCAGGTCCAGCCCTCTCCTTTCATGGCAGGAAAACAACTGACCAGTAGCAAGAGGGTGGTAGGAAGGCAAATGGCCTGGGAGTGGCCAGGCCTGGGTTAGAGCCCAGGGTGTTACTAACAACACAGGTCAACTCATGGGAGGCTCCATCCCTTCATGGCCATGGTCCTGTCCCCCTCCCTTCCTTGGGCCTGGATCCTTCATCTGTGAAGTGAGAGAGGCAGACACACATGCAGGCCTCCAACTCTCTGATCTCCCTTGAGCTCCTTGAGGACAGGGTCCATCTTTTGCCTCTCTGAATCTCTAGTGTTTAGCACAGTGCCTGGCACACAGTAGGGCTTAATAAATGTATTGCACTGAATCAATCTCTTCCCACCCTCAATACCTCACCCCTCACTGACAATTCCAGGGCAGGCTCAGGCAGGTCCTAGGATCCTGAGCCCCTGACCGCACCACCCAATGCCCCTGTCTGGTTGGTGTCTCAAATGTCAGAAGGCAGGGTCTTGTTGTTCCCCCACCCTAAGACCATATATAGTCACATCTCCCCCTCCTCATGTCCCTATTTCCAAGTAAGCCACCCCCTCTATCCATCCTGTTCAACAGCCTGACATCCCTTCTCCCCTCCTCCATCCATTCATCTCCCATCGACATCACCAGTCCTTCCTGGGATCTCTTGCCTTCAAGCCTCCAATGGGGCCTCTGGCCTGGGTGCAAAACTGCTGCTCCCAAAGAACAGGCCTGATCACTTCCATCTCAGCCATCTCCTGTGGCTCCCTATTACCCCTCTGACCCTGGGTGGAAGCCCTTGGGTCCCCACTGGCCAAAGTCACCGAAGGCTTATGCAGCCTAGGCCTTGTGGATCGACCAAAGCTGGGTACTGGATCCCCAGAAGCCCACCCAACCCACTTCCTCATTTTACACAGGGGGAACTGACGTGAGGGACAGTGGAACTGCCTGGCCCACAGCAGGTGCTTAATAAACGGTTGACTCCAAACCCAAAGAACTCTTTGCATTGCCCACGATGTGGAGTATGCTCCGGTCATCTCCTTTGCAAACGGGCTCTGTGGCCTAGCACCCCCCTCCCCTGGGGTGAGGTCACCCACGATCATCCTCGAAGCTCACTGCCTGACAGGGCCCGCTGGGGAGCCGACACTGGGGTTTACATCACAAGAAGCACAAGCAACGTGGCAGCTGCCCGTGAATACTACGGAGGGAGCTCCTGTGGCAGAGCCCAGTCCTCTGGGGAGGGATCTGATCCCCCATCGTCGGCCAGTCATCCACTCCTGACACCTGTACTGGAATCCCCGGAGCACTGGGGGCCTTTCCAGGTTATTCATGGCGGGATCTCACCTGTGGCTGCGAGGGAGCCTGGCCCAGGGAGCCCGGCCAGCCCAGGGAGTCCAGGAAGCCCGGCCAGCCCAGGGAGTCCAGGAAGCCCGGCCAGCCCAGGGAGTCCAGGAAGCCCGGCCAGCCCAGGGAGTCCAGGAAGCCCGGCCCGCGGAGCCTGGCCCAGGAAGCCCGGCATGGAGAGGCTGCGGAACCTGGCCTGGGGGCCCAGGGCCTCCTGCAGGAGCAGCAGCACCCCCGCCCCCCACAGTGTGCCGGGCCCCTCCCCCACCTATTCCCTCAGCACGGATAAGCTGCTTAGGTGTAGAAGTAGTTGCGTGTGTGATTAAAAAAGAAAACAAAAGGAAAACACAACAAAGGAGCCCGCCCCGTCGGCGCCTGGTCTTTACTGCCTCCACCACCCTCGTGCTCCCCAGCAGCCTCGGCCACGAGTTTACGTGGCACTCCACGGACACCAAGGACCTCGGGCAGCCTTTCGAACCCACGGCCCGGACGCGTCTCCACCCATTCCGGGCCGCCGGGGCGCCAAAGGAGGCTCCCTTCCCCACCCCCTGCGCCGGCTCCCGGCGGCCTCCAGGATCGCCCCGCTCACCCTGCCAGCCCGCTGCCAGAGGCCGTCCCCCCTCCGCGCCTTTGCCCCGGCCGGGCCTCCTTCCTCCGGCCCCCTTCCGTCTCCACGCTCCTCGGTACACGGCCCTTTTTACTTCGGCCCGACCGCCCCCACCCCAGCTTCCGGCTACCCGATTACAACGTAACGGGAAGGGAGCGTGCACGTACGGGGCGCCGGCTGTGTGCAGGCCCGTGGGGCCTCGCGGGCTCCAAGCGCTGGGTATACAGCAGACGCTCAATGAGGGCTGGGGAGGGCCAGCCCCGCCGCGCCCGCCACGTGCCCAGGCCGCCCGCCCGAGGCCCACTTACAGATGGGGATGGCCGACACGATGAAGGCGTTCCCGAAGAAGAGCGCCGACGACTTGGCCGACAGGTTGCGGCTGAAGTCCTGCAGGAGCAGGTCCTCCTCCGACTGCTGCTTGAGGCCCCCCTTGGGAGCCATGGCCGGGGCCGGGACGCGGGAGCAAAGGGCCAGCTCCGCCGGGACCGCGCAGCAGGGCGCAGGCGCGAGGCGGGCGGGGCCGAGGCCCGAGCCCCGCCCCCCGCGCCCCGCCCCCCGCGCCGACCGCGGAGCGACCCGTCCGCGCAGGCCGGGGCGGGACTGCCGCCGCCGCGGAGCGAACGCCGAGCTGTGATTGGGCGACGCGGATGCCAGTCTTCGTATTCGTGACGTGTGAGAGCGCTGGAGGCGCTCAGGTCCGGGTGCGGTGCGGAGCATCAGCGACGTGGCTGCGAGCGGCGGTGACGCAAGGGGGGAGGGGGAGGGCCGTGCTGCCGGTTGTTTTGAACCTCTGAAACTTTATTGACAACAGGCGTCACAGACACTGACATGGCAGTGCTCCAGGAGGGGGAGGGGAGGAAGAGGAGGAGTCCTTCGCAGGTTCTTGTTCTCCTCTTGCATTCATTCATTCATTCATTCATTCATTCTTTCTCCTTCCCTCCCAGATTACCCTCTATTTAATTATATCTGTTTATTAACGTTATTTTTAGGCTGTGTATTGACATATTTTAGTACATTGTGATTTAATGTAATTATGTATATATATAATTAATACCTTGTAATTACATTGTATCCATTTGTATGTTTATTAATGTTATTTTTGTGTTGTGTATTTACATATACTTTAATATTTTGTAATAAATAATTACGTATGTGTGTCTAATATATTAATGTAATTAATATCTTGTAACTACCTTGTATTTAACCATTTGTAACCGTTTGCATTTATTAACATTGCGTTTGTGTATGTAAATATAGATATATTTACATATCTGTTAAGGCTGAAAGGTTGCACTGTGGGTAGAGACCTGGGTCTGGAGTCAGGAAGACCTTAGTTCAAATGTGACCTCAGAGGCTTTCCAGGTGAACTCACAACCCACCCTGGGTAAGGCACTTAACCTCCATCTGCCTCACATTTAATTCATTCAGCAGACATTATTAAGGGATAAGCACGGAAGATACAAAAAGGTACAAGTATTGAAGATATAAAAAAAAGGCAAAAGAGTCTGTTACATGCAGATGAGGAAGGTGACTGGTGGTCCAGCAATAATAGTACCTACCTCCCAAGGATGTTTGGGAATAAAATGAGGTAATATGTGTGAAGTACTTTGCCAATCCTAGAGAGCTGTTATTTTATGGGTACTTGTGCCCCATTAGACTGGAAATGCTCCATGAGCAGGGATTGTTTCCGTCTTTGTACTGGTATGTACCTCGTTTCCCCAGCACATGGTAACAATCCACTTTTCTAAGGCACTTTTAAGATCTGCAAAGTCATGTAGAATGGTCCTGGCCTTTGTGCCCTGCCCCAAGAAGCCACACAGCTGCCATTTTGTTTTTGGTTGGGACCCTTCCATCTGGTCTACATGATTCTGGGCATACAGCATTGCAGATTTGAGGCTCGTCCAACACTTCTGTAGATCCTGATGCACTGATATGGCCTGTCCTTCCCCATTCCCTTCACAGCCTGATCAATAAGCTTTCCCCATCACTTGAATATCAATTGAGTGAAATGGTGTAAACATTGTTCCCTGTCAGTCAGTATAATGGTTTCAGTATTAAAGTTCCATTTGTGGGAGGCAAGGACAGAAGGTAAGGAAAGGCTGTGGCCCTTTGTTGGTACAATCTGATTTCCAGTATTTATAAACCTGCCCCCTACCCCTACTATAAAGAAGTGTAAACAAGCATTTTTGCTTCCATGACTGTGTTAATAATTGTGATGGTCATTTTACCACCAGATTTATTGTGCAATCTTGGGAAAGTCTTCTTCTCTTTTCTGATCTTGGTTCCCTCAGCCCAGTATGAAAAGCCAGGGCTGTGCTGGTAAATGTTTAACAACTGTCCTTCTCAAAAGTCCAGCACACTTTTAAATTTAATTGGCATTATTAACATTTTCTCCATTACTTTTTTCAGTCTAGACAATCAAGAAAACAATAGTCAGAGTGCTAATTTGTATCCTTAGTTGATTTTTGAGGTGTACATGCTCACTCTGAAGATTTAACCATAGGCTCTCTAAGCTGTTATGAGCTGGTTCCAGCACATCCCTGTGTAAAGCCCTCTCCAATCTGGCTCCCTCTTACCTCTCCAGTATTATTTATTTTTAATCATGCCTTTTGGTTTTATATCACATTTATTTCTTTCCTACCCCCAGCTAGCCCACTGAGCCTTTCCTTGGAAGAAAAATTTTAAAAAGAAAGAAAAAAATATCAGTTCAACCAAAGTATCACATCCACTGTGTCTCATAGAATGTGTGGTGCATTTTCTCACTTCATCTCTGACTATCAGCTTAGTCATTAGTTACAAAATGTTCCATTTCATTGTACTGGATTTTTTTCCTTTTTCCATTTACACTGTTACAGTAATAGCATATAGTTCCCCATGCCTTCTCATGCTCCTCTGAATTCTTCGTATTTCTCATTTATAGCATAAGAATATTCTGATACATTTATATGCCCCCAATTCCTGTCATTCCTCAACTGATGGGCATTTTTTTTATTTCCAGTTCTTTGTTACCATAATAAACATTGCATGAATATTTTTATATAGAACCTTCCTACTTTTTAACTACATGGTGTATATGCCTAGTAATGTGAGCTTGGGATCTTGCATATATTTATTTCATCTTACACCATCTTTCACCCATTTGTTCCAGGCAAACTTGCTTACCGGCTGTTCCTCTAAATGGCATTCCATTCTCCAGTTCCCGGTTTGGCAGATCTGGCCCCATGTATAGAATACACTCTCTCCTTGCATATATCCTGTAGATCTCTAGTCCCATTCAAACCCCAGCTCAGAGGGGTTTAGACATAATAGTGATTTCTGGATGTCCCAGTTGTTAATTATTTTTCTCTTTCATTCTTCCAGTTACTCCTGTGGCACCCTCATCTGGGCCACTCCCTCAGGTCACTTGCTTTCTTGGGATCCAGGATTAATTCTGTGAATCATCACTCCCAACACTATTGCTCGTTAGTCCCTTGGTAGTGTGCTTCCTATGAATCATAAGACAGTAGATATATCTGGCTCTTAGCAAAGTAAGGCATCTGTGAACATGGCATAGTTAAAAACAGTAGCTAGAAAATTACCCACCCACCCTCCTATAAGCTGAGATAAATTCCCCCACAAATGCTTACAAAATCTGTGGGAAAAGTAAGAACAAATTTAGAGTACAATAGTAATGAGGCATACACACAGAAGACTCATATGACCAAAGAAATCCATTTCTCCATATGAAAATACCACGGGGCCCAAAAGTTGCTTTTCCTATCATAAAGTCCTTATGCAACACCCTTTAATTATAGCATCTCTCTGGAAAGATGACTGATTTGGGATTGCAGGGACTCTTCATTTTCAAAGCTCCCAGTTGCTGGGGCTAGTTTTCTCTTGGGTCTGTAGTCAGCTCTCTTCTCTGCTGCCAGGAGCTCCTTTGCTCAGTGCTTTTTCTGTCCTGAAGTGCCTGCCTATGAGGATATTTATCTGAAGTGTATAACTCTGCTTCCTCTACTGTGCCTCAAACTCTCTTGAATCGATAAACTCTGCTAGATGTCATGAATGATAAAATGGGAAAACCAGAGAAATGTCTTCCTATCAACTTTCGTGATGTCTTCCACAAAGAACTCCAGAACCTTCAAAAAACCTTCAACATCTCAAGTTGTTCTTAGGGCTTAGATATTTAATGCCCTCCAAAATTATGTCCAATTTTTATTTGCTCAATGAGATTGTATCTTTAATTAATTTCAGTTGCATCTCTTAAAGGGATCACTAGGAGGCATTAACACCACATAAACATACATTAATATCTCATTTTCTCTATTATTACATCAAATGCACTTGGGGGAAAGGGGTATGAAATCCCCTCTTACAGAAGACATTGTAGATATTTTATCTATTTAGTTTATCTGTGTACATGGTATTTCCTTTTCCCTATCCTAACCCCTCCCAAGATAATTCAATTTCCTTGAGGGCAGGATCTATCTCTTTTTGTCTTTGCATCCCCAGTGACTAATGTAGTGCCTTCCATATAGAAAGCACTTGATATATTTGTTTGTTCAATTGAGTTCAGTTGAGTTTCTTAATCTGTAAAATGGAAGGCTGAATGAAATGATCTATAAATTATCTTCAAGCTCCAGACATTGTATGACCCTAATGGTTTGAAAATATAGAAAGCATACTTTACTACAGGATTAGTAAACTCCTCTTTCTAAAAATATAATCAAACAAGAAAAAAGGAGATTTTTCTGTTAGAGTCTCTGATTTTAAAGCTTACATTTTATGAGAAAAATATTTTTCCAGTTCAATATCAAAACATGACACAAAATTAGTGACAGCCCCAATACACAGAGGCTGTGAAAAAAAGATTGTTTATATGCCTAAGGACACTACTAAAATGACTTGGAAACTGAGACATATCTAGGAAAATATATTATACCAATAATCATTTATAGAGATTTTACTATTTTAACCTCTCAAATTCCCTGAATCTCTCATTAATGCAAATTATCACCCATGTATCATGGATGCATCATGACAGCTTTATGTAAACTAAAAGGGTGCCCTGGTTTTAAATGGAATAGCAGAGATAAGTTGAACTCTCCATTCTGAAAGCTGTTTAGCATCAGAAGCTTCTTGTAAGAGACCTTTGACAATGGCCTTGGGGTCATTACTGGGCAGATTTCCAGACAGCTGACATTGGCAGCATTGGAGGAGGAATTTAATGAAAAAGTGAAAACAAAAAACCGAAAGATAGTGAACAACATCATGGTGCCCTAAAGGAATGAAGGACCGAATATGGAGAAGTATGAAAATCAGACTAGTACACTTTGCATTCCCTTTCAGAAAGACCAGGTCCTGGATCTTGATGTCCTGTTTCACATGGTAGGTGATGCCAAACTTGAAAGTTCCCGATGGAATTTCCAATGTAAAGCTATGATGGTGGACAGGATGGGAACCAAGAATTTCAGGGCTACATTGCAAATGATGATATTTCTGGTAGCCTTTTAATCTATCATGGATTGGAGTCATTTGTAGCAAGATCAATTTTGATACAATGTTGAAATTTAAGTCTTTAGTTTAGAAAGTTTCCTGGCCTACCATAGCTGTTGGGCTTGAAAATAAAAATCACTCCTAAATAAAAAGTTACACAAATTTGACAAACAGAATTTTGTAATATTTATCATCTTCCAGACATGGTTCTTATGAGCTTAGAGCACATTCCCTTCTGTCTCTAGTTTCTTAATGTTCATGGACAGTCTACTTCCCAAGCCCAACAGGTTACTGGGTCTTCATCCCTATCCTATGGGCAGGATTTGAGGTGTGTGGCACCTCTGGGAACACGGGGTGAAGAGTTCCTAAATCATGGCTTCCAATTACACTAGTTGCTCTTTCCTCACTTCAACGATGAGGCCATTTACAAGGTCACTGTGATCCACACCTGTCAACAGATGCTCCAGATAAAGTCTGATCCTGGCTTGTCTCAGAGGCTTCAGGATTGAAATTAAATAAGACACTCAGAAGGTAGCAAAAGGAGACTAACTTCACAGTAGCATGAAAAAAATAGTCAAGCAGGATGCACGTTGCTTCAGTTGGGCACAGTTTTCCACATTTGCCATGGGGATGGTTTGCTCACAAGTATGTGTCAAGGTTGACTCTTATCATGTTGTTTTTTGTTTCTGGATTAGCAAGAAGTTGTGTGAATATTTTAAGCCTTAGTTCCTTTCTAAAGGAAAAACTAGTTTAGCCTACAAGTACCTATGTGCAGTAGATGTTGCTGCTAGCACATTGAGCCTTGTTGTGAATTAGAATGTGTTCCTCCCACTGGTAGCATCTCCTTTGAAAAGAATTTGATATGATGAAGGGTGACAAAAGGTTAAAATAAGGATACAGTAGGGGAGTAGACTGTGTGCAGTCCTTGGCTGAAATTTTCAAATAAGCTTTAGATTTAAATCCTTCTTCTCACAGCTTGATTTGTTATCATGAGAAAACCCCTCTAATCTCTCTGGTCTTGGTGTAATATATAGGGCACTGGACTCAGTCAGAAAGACCTTGGTTCAAATGCTGCTTCATGAGCTTACTAGCTCTGTCACCTTGGGGAAGTCACTTACCTCTCTGTCCCTCAGTTTTCTCATCTGTAAGGTGCAGGTGTCCAGATGTTGGCCTCCATGACCCCTAAGGTCATTTCTAGCTGATCCCATAAGTCCTCCTCTGTAAAGTCTGCAATTCCAACCTCATGGGATTGTTGTGAAGCCTAAATAGTACCTACATGTAAGCCTCTTTGCCCATATTTTTCTCTCAAAAGGATGTAAGCTCCTTGAAGGCAGGGGTTTTTTTGTTTGTTTTTGAATCTCCAGCACCTGACATATAGTAGCTTTTGACCAGAACTGACTTGTCGATAGTTAGTAGACATTTATTAAAGCATCAAGGGGCAGCTAGGTAGTGTACTGAATGGAGTACTGGACTCCAAGTCAGGGGGACCTAGGTTCATATAAAGCCTCAGGTTCTTATTAGCTGTGTGACTCTAGGCAAGTCACTCAACCTTGTTTGCCTCAGTTTCCTCATCTAGAAATGGGCTGAAAAAGGAAATGGCAAACCACTCCAGTATCTCTGCCAAGAAAACCCCAGATAGGGTCACAGAGAGTAGAATATGACTTAGTAATTAAATGACAACAACAACAAAGCACCTACTTTGTGCCCAGCATTGTGCTAAGCACTGAAGAAACAAATAAGAAAAAGAAATATAGTTCTTGTCCTCCAACAACTTATAAGAGCTGAAATAAATTGATTTAAAAAAAAACAAAGAGCAGTTTTTAGAGATAGGCTTACTAGCTTTATTAGCATTGAAGATACCAGTGCTTCATTTATTGAGATTTGTGTAAAATACCAAGGGGTAAAAGGAGATTCTGGGCCAGATTCTGGTGGTGACATGAATGACATTCAGTAAAGGGCCACATGTGTCCTTAAGGCAGAAGGTTCCCCACCCCAGCTCCAGACAATATGAGTATGAGATCTCCTGCCATGCCTCCATCAGTCTAGGGAGCTTCAGTGAAAAAGGATCTCTGCCCCAAACCTTGACTCCCAAGAGACAGTTTCACAATAGATTGGAGTGCTGGACCTAGATTCAGAGAATCTGGATTCAAATCCTGACTTCATTCCTGTGCAATTTTGAGAAATTATCTTTTAAATTGGGCCTCAGTTTTCTCATCTGTAGACTAGAATTAATGATACCCATCCTCTGAGGGTTGTTGAAAAACTGCAAAAAGCTGATGCTGAAAGCACTTTGCAGACTGGCCTACAAGCCGTAGTTATCATTTTAAAACTGTTTTGTAAACTGTGACTGTGGATAGTCATCTTTCTAAAAGTCCTTTCTTGTCATCCTCCCTTGGCCAAGGGTGGCCATTCACCTTACCTGGCTCCGATGGTTCTGGCCTCAGACAGGGCACCAGACTTGGTTGGGTATGGAGAGTCTGTGTGGTCAAGGCTGCCGACCTTGCCTAGCCCTGGTCCCAGCTCTGACCATATACATAGATAAGCAAGGTGCCAGAAAGAACATGGCAGCTGCATAAACCAGCCCTGCTGAAGGTCTGTGGAAGGGAAAGTACTTGTGGCCTCCACGGCTGGTCAGGGTTTGGGAGGAGCAAACCCTGGAGCTAGGATTTTAACGGTGGGTGGGACTGCCCAGGTAGAGCTGGAGGATCAAGGGAGAGGGCAGGATGGGAGGATATTCCTGGCAAAGGGAACCCTGCTTGGCTGATAAACTCAGCCAGCCACAAGAGGCTGTGGATTAGATATGACATATGTATCTCCTGGCTTCCTGGGTATTTGTCAACTTAGCAAAATTGAATAATAATAATAGCTAGAATTTTACAGCATTGAAGATTCACAAAGTCTTTTGCAAATACGATTTCACTGGATCTTCTAATGATCCTGAGAGGAAATGTGATCGTTAGTCCCATTGTGCAGATGAGAAAAACTAATCGGAGAGAAGTTAAAGCCCAGCATCACACAAACTATTCTCGTCTTTTTACAGATGGGAAAACTGAGGCACACAGCGGCTAAGTGACTTGCTCAGAGTTATACCACTAGGAAGTGTCTGCAGCTGGATTTGAACTCAGGTCTTTGTGGCTCCAAGTCGGAAAGACATTCCAACCATTAGACCATATAGCAGTGAAAATGTCAGGTCTTCCTCCCTCCATCCCCTAAGCAGTAATCCACGGGGGATACTTTTTAATAAAATCTTGACAAAGGCACACAAGGACATAGTCTGGACCCAAAAACCTAGATTACAAACTCCTTTAGGAGGTGAGGGAGGAGGAGTCTTGCTTGTGTCAATGTCTCTTCCTCTGGGGCACCCCACCCATCATTTAGGGCAATGAATGTATTTAAGTATTATGTTTCACTTGGATCGTGTCAAATCAGTGTTGCTGATATCAATCAATCAATCAATAAACATTTATGAAGTGCTTACTATATTCCAAGTGTAAACTGCATGTTGTAACATGTCATAGAGCCCCGAGGGCCAGGACATGGCTTGTAGAAGAATTAGTAGCTTGTAGAGAGAGAATCCTGAAACCTGCCCAAGAGCCAAACCATTCTTCCCTTGGAATCTGAGATTGGTACCTCCTTCTCTCAGGTCTGAGGAGCCTGGGAACATGCCTGAGAATTATTCCTGGAGGGAAAACCTGTCCCTCCTCATCTACCCAGGTGTTCATTGGCAGCCTTCTGGATTTCTGGACCTGGGAGCTGAGGCTAGACCACATGGGAAGAGAATCCAAAGAAGGATGTGGGCAGGAAGGCTCCACTCTCTTCTTATACACAGCACATTCCTTAGCACAGAGGGAAGAAGAGGGGAAAAATATTACAACCAACCTCACTGCTTAGAAATCAAAAACCCCTTGGGGCCAAAGAACTTCATGTTTTTGATTTGGGCAGACGTTGGATGAATTTGTAGACTACATAGCACTTAGCACAGTGCAAAGCATCTAGTAGGTGTTTAATAAATATTGCTTGATTGATTAACCTTGAGAGTCCTACTATATGCTCTATGAAGGGTCAAAATGTTATCAATCTGTAATAACATATACTTGAATAATAATATACACTTGAAAACATTTAATGAACATTTGCTATGACTATTGGATAATATTTAACCTATACCTTTCCTTTTTTCTGGTCTCCAAAAATATGATTGTTTGCACATTTGCTGCATAAGTAAATTCTTTATAAAACTAGTCAGTTGAACTCCACAGCTGAGCTTGGATACGATACACAAATATTTTTGACCACACTGTGGCCTTGGGAGGCCCTAGCCAATACACTTCACCAAGAAGGGTAGAGTCTTTCACATACAGCAGTTTATATACTCCATCCCACTAAGAAGGGAGGCTCTGGAAGGATACACCTCTCTCTAGGGTTCTCAGAGAGTAGATGATCTCTCTCTGGATGACCAGGTTTGTCCCAGTCTAAGGGGTATGGTTAGCATGGGTTTACTTAATAAAAAATTGCTGTAAATTCCCTCTTTTTCCATATCCCAAATCCTCCTCCCTCCCTGAACCTGCTATATTTTATGGAATCTTCATCATAATGCCTTGCCTGAATGAAATATACTCTTCCCTCATAGAAAAAAAAGGCACTGATAAAAAGAAATAAGTACTAGGGTGACTAGGTAGCACCATAGTGTATAGAGCACCACACCTGAAGGCAGGATGACTTGAGTTCAAATGTGGCCTCAGACACTCACTAGTTGTGTGACCCCAGGTAAGTCACTTCACCCTGTTTGCCTCCATTTCCTCATCTATAAAATGAGCTGGAGAAGGAAATGATAAACTTCTCTGGTATCTCTGCCCAAGTGGGGTCAGGAAGAGTCAGACACTGAACAACAGCATATAATGGCACATCTAGGCCAAGGCTTCACCCCTTGTAGCTTCTCCTGGATGCAGACCATCATTAAATAGTACAAACTAAGAATCTTTAGGAGAGAGTTGGTTCAGTTTAGCCTTCTGGGGTGGCATGTTGATACCATCTCACAAGAGCCAATGTGAAAATGTGAACATTGACACATCAGAACTGGCCGATGCTGCAGATTAGGACATGATATGTTGTTTTGTTGATGGTCTAGACAAGGGGTGGGAAACCTGCAGCCTTGTGACCATATGTGGCCCTCTAGGGCCTCAAATGGAGCCTTTTGAATCCAAACTTCACAGACAAAATTCCTTTAATAAAAGGACTTGTTCTATAAAACCTGGACTCAGTCAAAAGGCTGTACTCAAAGACCCAGAAGGCCACATGTGGCCCCACAGGTTCCCCAACCCTGGTCTAGGCTGAAGAAACTGTCTGTATTGAAGATTGACTTTGAAAGTGTGTCCTGCATTTCTGGAGAACTGGTTTTTAATCATTGCCCATCATGGGAGTGGAGCCAATATGGCAGAGTAGAAAGACTCACCTACTCTAGTACTTCCCCGACAGCCCATAAAATACCTGTAAAAAACAACTCTCAACAAATTCTAGAGCAGCAGAAGCCACAAAATGACAGAGTGAAAGAGATTTCCAGCCCAAGGCAGCCTGAAAGACTGGGAAAGGTCTATCACATGGGATGCAGAGTGCAGCCCACAGAGCCCAGCCTGACCTTGGCCACATTGCACCAGCAAGAACAGGATGGGAGCAGGCCTTTGGGCAGAATCACAGGGAACAGTTGTGGTTCGCAGCTCCTTCAACCCACAAATGCCAAAAACAACTTCAAAGGTCAGTAAGAAAGCTTTTTCACCTGGGTGAGAAGGGAGCAGGATCCTCCCCCAGCCCCAGCACCAGGTGGTGGCAGCAGTAGCAGCTATGGTAGCAGCTGTGGTAGCAGCAACAGCAACAGCCATTTTTGAAGCCCTCAGACTAAAGACCCTGGCTGAATTGAGCCACTGAACTGAGTCTCAGCCCTCAAAAGTCAAGTAACTGACTGGAAAAATGCCCCCAAAAGGGAAAAAATATAAGACTATACAAGGTTACTTTTTTGGTGAACAGGTATTTTCTTCCATGCTTTCAGATGAGAAAGAACAACACTTACCACCAGAGGAAGACATAAAAGTCAAGGCTTCTGCATCCAAAACCTCCAAAATAAATATGCCATGGTCTCAGATCATGGAAGAGCTCAAAAAAGATTTTGAAAATCAAGTAGGAGAGGCGAAGGAAAAACTGGGAAGAGAAATGAGAGCAATGCAAGAAAATCATGAAAAGTGAGTCAACAGCTTGGTAAAGGAGACCCCCAAAAAATGCTGAATAAAATAACACCTTTAAAAATAGACTAACTCAAATGGCAAAAAAACCCTAAAAAGTCAATGAGTAGAAGAATGCTTTAAAAAGCAGAATTAGCCAAATGGAAAAGGAGGTTCAAAAGCTCACTGAAGAAAACAGTTCTTTAAAAATTAGAATAGAGCATATAGAAGCTAATGATTTTATGAGAAACCAAGAAATTACAAAGCAAAACCAGAAGAATGAAAAAATAGAAGACAATGTGAAATATCTCATTGAAAAAAACAACTGACCTGGAAAATAGATCCAGGAGAAACAATTTTAAAATGGGACTGCCTGAAAGCCATGATCAAAAGAAGAGCCTACACATCATCTTTAAAGAAGTTATCCAGGAAAACTGCTCTGATATTCTAGAATCAGAGGGTAAAGTAGAAATTGAAAGATTTCTGATTGCCTCTGGGAAGAGATACTAAAAGGAAAACTCCTAGGAATATTGTAACCAAATTCAAAGGTTCCCAGGTCATGGAGAAAATATTGCAAGCAACCAGAAAGAAACAATTTCAATATTATGGAAATACAATCTGGATAACACAAAATCTAGTAGCTTCTACATTAAGGGATTAAAGGCCTTGGAATATGATGTTATAGAGCTCAAAGAAGTTAGAACTAAAACCAAGAATTACCTTCCCAGCAAAACTGAATATAATCCTTCTGGAGGGAAATGGATATTCAATGAAACAGAGGACTTTCAAGCATTCTTGCTGAAAAGACCAGAGCTGAATAGAAAATTTGACTTTCAAACACAAGAATCAAGAGAAGCACGAAAAGGTAAACAGGAAAGAAAAATCATAAGAGACTTATTAAAGTTGAACTGTTTACATTCCTACATGGAAAGATGGTATTTGTAACTCATGAGACCTTTCTCATTATTGGGGAAGTTGGAGGGGGAGGGAAGAGAGAGAGAGAGAGTGAGAGAGATGGCACAGGGTAAGTTTAATATGAAGGGATGATATTGAAAAATAAAATTAAGAGGATAGAAAGGAATATATTGGGAGAAAAAGAAGAAGAAGAAAGGGAGAAATAGAATGGGGTAACTTATCTCACATAAAAGAAGCAAGATAAAGGTTCCACAATGGAGAGGAAGAGGGGGGAAGTGAGAAGGAATGAGTGAACCTTACTCTCATCGGATTTGGTTCAAGGAGGGAATAACATACACATTCAATTGGGTATCTACTCTACAGGAAAGTAGGGGGCAAGGGGATAAGAGTGTAGGGGGATGATAGAAGGAATGGCATTTTGGAGGAGAGGGGTAGTCATTTAGAAATATTTACAAATGTTTTAGAAAAGGAACAAGGTCAAAGGAGAAAATAGAATAATGGAAGGATAGGATAGGATAAAGGGAAATACAGTTTTCACAACATGACTATTATGGAAATGTTTTACATAACTACACACGTACAACCTATATTGAATTGCTTGCCTTCTCAATGGGGGTGGGTGGGAAGGGAAGAAGGGGCAGAATTTGGAACTCAAAATTTAAAAACAAATGTTAAAAATTGTTTTTACATGCAACTGGGAAATAATATATACAGGCAATGGGGTATAGAAATCTTATCTTGCCCTTCAAGAAAGTAAAAGGGTAGGGGATAAGAGGGAGGGAATGATAAAAGAGAGGGTATACTGGGAGAAGGGTTAATCAGAATATTATCTCAGGGTCGGGGGAGGTGAAAAGGGGGAAGAAAATTTGAAACTCAGAATCTTGTGGAAATGAATGTTGAAAGCTAAAAATAAATAAATTTAAATCTAAAAAAGATTATCAGTACGTCAGTTGTGGGAAGATTGTATTAAAGGAAGGAAAGATGAGGAAAGGAGATCAGTTGGGAACCTATTGCAACAGTACAGACAAGAAGTGATAAAGGATTGTTCTGGGATGATTGGGGCATGAGGACAAAGCAGAGAGTGCAACAACATGGCACACTGGGCCTGGAATCAGGAAGTTTTGTTATTTAAGCTTAACATAAATTAATGTTTTAATGAAATTAAAAATAAGGAAGACATAAATTATTGTCGGTATTTGGTATATCAAATTTTATAGGATGTAGAATTGGAAAAGATCTTATCAATCATCTAACATTCTAGCCCAGTCCCTTCTTCCTGTATAAATGAATAGAGTGAGACCTCAGAGGCAAAGTAATTTTTCTATGGTAGCAAGCACAAAACTGGGATTTGAATCCAAATATTCAGAGGCTATTTTCTATAACAACATGTTGATCCTGCAAGATGGTGGCCAGAAATACATGGGTGCTGAGATTTAGACCCCTTGTATGTTTAGTCACCCCAAAGTTTTAGCAGAAGGAATAGTTCTATTGCTAGTGGAAGCTAACATATAGATTTCATATCCTTTGAGCTTTATTTCTGAGTTTTTTCATTTAATGCTATGTTTCATTTCAGAAGATATGATGCAAGCAACCTTCCATGTCAGAGGCAAAATTTGAATTGTTTTCTCCATAGTGATGATGGATTTGTACTGTTTCTTCCATATTTTTTTTTCATTCAGGCCCCCATAGAGACAACAGCAAGTATTTGTGAGATAACTGGTCAGGGTTAAGGGTGTATAATCTATGACTGTGAAAATAAACAGAAATCATTTGTCCACATGTATATTAGCTCCAAGGCTTTAGCTGACTGAATCCTAATAATCTGATTTAAATGGTAATATGACTTTAATTCAGTAATTCAATATGAATTAAGGAAATCAAGGAAAACATTTTACAAGCAGCCAGAAAGAAGCAATTCGAGTATTGTGGAAATACAATCCGGATAACACAAGATCTAGCAGCTTCTACATTAAGGGATGGAAGGGCTTGGAATATGATATTCCAGAAGTCAAAGAAACTAGCATTAAAACCAAAAATCACCTACCCAGCAAAACTGAGTATAATACTTCACGGGGAAAAAATGATCATTCAGTGAAATAGAGGACTTTCAAGCATTCTTGATGAAAAGACCAGGGTTGAATAAAAAATTTGATTTCCAGACACAAGAATCAAGAGAAGCATGAAAAGGTAAATAGGAGAGAGAATAAGGGACTTACTAAAGTTGAACTGTTTACATTCCTATATGGAAAAATCATATTTGTAACTCTTGAAACTTTTTTCAGCATTTGGGTAGTTGGTGGGATTATACATACATTCATACATACATACATACACACACATATATATATATATATATATATATGTATATATATATATATATATATATATATATAGGCAGAGGGCACAGGGTGAGTAGGAAGGGATGATATCTAAAAAAATAAAATTAAGGGGTGAGAGAGGAATATATTAGGAAGAGAAAGGGAGAAATGGAAGGGGGCAAATTATCTCTCATAAAAGAGGCAAGAAAACCTTTTTCAATGGAGGGGGAAAGGGAGAAGGTGAGAGGGAAAAAATGAAGCTTACTCTCATCACATTTGGCTTAAGGAGGGAATAACATGCTCACTCAATTTGGTATGAAAATCTGTCTTACACCACAGGAAAGTAGGGGAGAAGGGGATAAGTGGGGTGGGGGTGATAGAAGGGACAGCAAATGAAAGGAGGGAGTAATAAGAAGTAATCACTTAGGGGAGGGACAAGGTCTAAAGAGAGAATAGAATAATTAGGGGGCAGGATAGGATGGAGGGAAATATAATTAGTCTTTCACAACATGATTATTATGGAAGTCTTTAGCAAAACTACATATGTATAGTCTATATTGAATTGCTTCCTTTCTCAGTTGGGATGTGGGGGGAGGGAGGGAGAAAAATTGGAACTAAAGTTTAAGAAATGAATGTTGGGAATTGTTTTTACATGCAACTGGGAAATAAGAAATACAGGTTATGGGGTATAGAAATCTATCTTGCCCTACAAGAAAAGAGAGAAGATGGGGATAAGGCAAGGGAGGGGTGTGATAGAAGGGAGGGCAGATTGGGGGAAGGGGTAATCAGAATGCATGGAATCTTGGGGTGGGGGAGGGGAGAGGTGGGGAGAAAATTTGGAACTCAAAATCTTGCAGAAATGAATGTTGAAAACTAAAAATAAGTAAATCAATTTAAAAAAATCATTGCCCATCATACTGGATACCAGGAATATCCCACAATTCCCAAGAGATATGCAGCTGACAGCATCCAGTGAGACCATTCTTTGGATGGACTTGGGCTCTGCCACATGGCTCCTACTCAGGGTGAAGGAATGGGGAATTGGCAGGCCACATCCTTTCTTTGTCTGTGGGGTAGATCAAGGCTCCTATGCTCAGTGATGACCTGTGCTGACTAGCATGGACTCCAATAGCTTTTCACTATAGTTAATAGTTCATAGAGCAGATGGAAGGCATTTAGAGGTAGGTTCCCATCCAAGAGAATCTGCCATCATTTCACCTTCTTTTCTCTGACTTTGAGTTCCATTTTTTGATGACTGAAGAGTATCTCACTTTCTTTTCTTTTGGTACCACTGCCCACCTCTTTCCACCCTCTTTGGCTTTACAGATGAGAATGCCTGAGGCACAGAGCTGTGGTCATCGCATAGGAGTAAATATTTAATGAATGAGAGGGGTACCTGTGGTGATGCTACAAATCTACACTCAATGCACACCTGGCTTTTCCTCCTGTTTTTTTATAATCTACACAGGAGCAGGCTGACATTTAACTAATCCATTCATTAGGCAGTTTGGATCCCACCACATGGCTATCTTTGATCCACTAGCCCAACAGCTGTGTTGGAGGGTAATCAATCCACAGACTCCCAGTGACTACCTTCTCACCGCTGTTCACCACTGGTATTGTCCTGTAATATCTCCTCCATGGCTCCCACTATATAAATTCCTATCCCTTCCTCCATCTGTAAAACAGAGATGATTACAGTGCCTAGCCCAAAGGGTTAGAGAGATAAAAAGAGGTATTTGTAAAGCACTTTGAAAACCTTAAGGCAAGCTACAAATCTTAGCTGATACTATTGTTGGAGTTGTCATTATTTTTATGACAGATGAGGAAACTACAGCTTTCCCTGGTCACATAAACAGTCAGTGTCAGAGGTGAGATTCAAACCCAGATCCCAGGGCACTCTCTCAGTTTTTCCATGCTGCCTCTCCTGGTCTGGACCTTGGATAAAAGAGCTACTTTGGCAATAAATGAAGTGGAGATAGTTGGGAGCCTCTTTGTTTTACCTTTACATGAAAATAAAGAGTGCAGCACCCACCCAATTCTCTCCCAACAAACAAAATGAGGCCCCCAAATGCTGTTTTTTTTAAATGTTCCCACAGCTCTATGACACTTCCTAAAGTCAAACCCAGGCTCTGCACCCAGAGCCTGCTTGTGAGCAGGATCCCAGCCTTGCTTCCAGGGCATCTTCCTCATTCACATTTTGCCTTGGTGTGAAACACCAGGTACCCCATATGGACTCATACTCTGCATGTGCCCATCTGTGCATCTATCCAACTCTTTACATATGGAATGAGTCTGCTTTTGAAAATCAGGCCCATAAAATTTCTGGAAAGGCTTGGAAAGGCTTGGAGGGAGTCCAAGACGATAGTCCCAGATGGTGGCAGGGGCCTTCACATAAGGCTTCTCATGCCGGCTAAGCTCTGAAGACCCGCCGTGGAAGTGAGCACACTATGAGCAGCTGCCATCCAGGAGATGCTCTGCTAAGTGCAACAAGTCTTAAATCTGTGGAAGAAAATTCAGAGGAAGATAGAATCAAGAGGCTTGGCTCTTTGTCTGCAAGGAGCAAGGAGGGAATCTTCACCTTTGGGATATGGACTCTTTGGGAAGGCCAATGGAAGCTGAGGGTTGCTTTTCCAAATCATGTATTTAAATGCATAAAAGTAGACTGAATGGGATTATCAAGGAAACCAGTCATATTGCAATATAGTTAATTGGTATATATACATGTATTCCATATATATGTATTTATACATTATATATGTCCTTATACATTAATATCTGTATTTATACATTATGTGTCCATACATTCATGTTTGTATATATGTTGTATATATATATATATGTATATATATATATATATACATATATATATATATATATATATATATATATACATAGAAATGTATATGTAAACGTTAAAGGCACCTGCTTCAGAGATCTAGAGGGGGGATTTCTCCCCAAGTCACCTGCACAGGTGCTGTGGGTAGCAGTTAGTTTGGGTAATAACTTTCTTAAGGGCCAAGTCCTCAGTTCAGTGACTAGGAGATTGCGGGGCTGCTTCACCCAGAGAAGACTAAGTAGGATCTTTATGAGGAGTCAGGGTACAGGGGATACCCCTTGGGATAATGCATCCCAGCCTCCATTTCGGAGCTATGAGAGAATAACTCAATTTGCCTGAAGGGCAGAGTACTTGAAATCAAGCTGTTTAAAATAAAGAGAAAGTCTTCATCAAAAGCAGAAGACGGAGGCTCTTGAGCAGAAGAATCCAGAGTTCATTTGGTTTGGTTTATTTGGCAATCTGGGAGAGGCATTTAAATAGAGAGATCTGCCTCAGGAAGAATAATTGAACATTTGCATAAAGAATGAATTGGAGAAAGGACGATTGGAGATGGAAAATTAATTCTTGATTCTCTGAGCAAGAGATTGAACTGATTTTGAGTTGGAAAGAGTCTTAGAGATCATCCAGTCCCCTGTCCTTAATTTCCAAGTGAGGAAAGTGTAGTCCAGAGAAATTAAGTGATTTGCTCAAAGTTTCCAAATGATTTCGTTTTAAAGCTGGGACTGGAACTCACTCCTGGGATTCTAAATCAATCTCTCTTTCCAACAAAGTACATGATGCCTCCACCACTAGAATGGTTGGGATGGAGAAATGAGAGAGGGAAAAAATGTTGGTGAGAGAATGAAGATGTCTTGGCAAGCTATGGATGATATGAGGATGGGATCTGAACCCCCCAAAAGGCAAAGCCTCTTGACTTTCCCACTTGGCTCAGGTCGCCGGCATTCACCTAGAGCAATCAGCCCTTCCCAGTTAATTAACTGCCCTTTCATTGTCTTCATGGGGCCCCACTCTACTTCCTTAACCATCTAGACCCCTTCTCTTTTCCCACTGTCTTCTGTTTAAAAGATCCATCTTGCCTCCATGAAAGTGCTCAGATTCAGTCTTGTCAATACAAGTGTCACAAATGCTGATTCCTTAAGTCTGGCCAATATATCAGCTTTTTAGAATTGCACCCACCCTCTATGGATGTTTTAATAGACCTTGTCTTTGGCTGAAGGAAAGCTTGGGTCAAATTCATTACGGCAGGACCCACGTGTTGCTGTTTTGGGGTCCCAGCACCCCTAAACCTCAATGGGATAAGAAGGATGAAGAAGAAAGAGCTGAAGATGTCTGATGTTTGGAGCCTGGGTCCCTCATATCCTGTGCCTTACTAAGTAAACGTTGTTTAAAATGGTTTGTAGAAAAGCATTATTCTATAAATAAAATACGTGGTATTAAGCCCGTGAGAATGGAAATAAAAGGAAAGTGAGCACAGATGGATACTTTTGTGAAGGGAATGGAGATAAAAGTGACTATCATGGGAACAAAAAGCACCTCCAACACATCTCTGTCCTGTGCCCTGCACACCACAGTGCAAGGCTAAGGGGCACGGCTGGCACTAGGAAGGATCTGACAGCTCTAGTAGGCAGATCGCTGACTGGCAAGTGTCCTTGACCCTCAGCAGAGAATGGACCAGGAAAAGGGAGATGATTGTATCCCTTGGATTTCGTTGTGCTTTTCCCCTTTCAGGAAATCTGCAGAGAGGCAGCAGGGGGGCGGCTGAGAGTGTGGGAGGCCCTGGGGGCCTGGAGTCAAAGAACCCCTGTGTCCTTGGCCTAGTCCTATTAACCTGATCTCTTTCCTCATTTGTGAAAGGTGTTTTTGCAGTTCCATCTACTCTCAAGGTTTTTATGGGGTTCAAAAGAGATAATGCACCTTCATAATACACCATTTTTTTTAAAAAAGTTAAACTACTCAGAAAAAGACTTTTAAAAAATAGAAAATAAATAGAATTTGTAAAAATCCAGAAATTTAGACTCTCATTGAGGGTGAAATTCCCTAATGAGATCTCATGTTCTTGCTGTGAGAGTCACACTTTCTTATTTAGACTTCCCTTTTCCTCAGTTTCCTCAGCTATAAAATAGTCACACTACTTCATAGGCTTATTGTGAGCATCAAATGAGATAATATTTGTAGAGTGCTTAGCATGCTGCCTGGTACAAAATTGGCACGATGGAAGTGCTAGGTACTATTTATTGTTTATTTAATTGCACAGATGAGAAAATTCAGCTTCTAATTTGCTCTATATATGCAAATATATGAAATCTTAATTTTAAATTTCATTGTTATTTATAGACACTGTCTACAGAGGAGAAGATGAGATGTTCAGGCCTGTAGATAATTTCCCAGTTCTTGTGATTTCATTACCAGGAAGCTTCATCCATAATCCAAAATCTTCCTGAATTGCCCAAAGCAGTAAATGCAGTGACTTGCCCAGGGTGGAACAACCAGTATGTGTCAGAGCAGGCTCTGAGTCCAGGTGCTATCGCCATCCACTATGGCAGCTAATTTCTCAGGGAGGAGGAACAAAAAAATCCCTTTATAGAAATACTCTTGATGTTTACCTAGTGCTTGGAAAGCTTAGATCAATGACCTTCTACAAGCCAAGATTTATGAAAAGGGGAAAAAAAATCACATAACAAAAGGATTCATCCCATTACAAAATAATTCACCAAAGCTTTTCTTAAATCATGAGCTCCTGTAGGACATTTAAAGCATAATTTAATATAGAAAAATTTGATTTATCTTCAGCCTTTAGAATATATTAACTTAGTGGTGTTGTACTGAAAAGAGCCCACTTCTTTAGAGAAGGGAATCTCCTAGCCCATTCAGAGGGCTGAGTGATCTCATCAGTGGGACCACTCCCTCCATTTGGTTAGGTAACCTTCCTTCTAATCCTGAGGGAGTACTCTCCACGTTCTCCCCAAAACCCTAAACTGAGTCTCTGTCCAACACGGGAGGCCTTCCTCAATAGTTTGTTGTTGTTTCGGTTTTTAACCATTTCTTGGTTCCATGAGTGGCTGGAAAGTCTTGTTATCTCTCATTCTCAACAGAACCTCCCTTTCCTGGATGAACTTTTTATGCCATTTCTTAAACATGAGGTTACTGAGGGAACTAGAAGACATCTTAGAGGTCAAGTCAGCACCCTCAGTTTCCAGATGAGGCCCTTCAAGGAGAAGTGAGTTGCCCAAGGTCAAAGAACTAATAAAGAACAGAATCAGGATTTGAACTCAGGTCCTCTGACTCTAGCACGGTGGTACCACCGTGCATAGAGCACCAAGCCTGAAGTCAGGAGGACTCATCTTCCTGGGTTCAAATTAGCTTCAGATGCTTACTGGTTGTGTGACCAAGTCACTTAATCCTGTTTGCTTATATTTTCTCATCTGTCAAATGAATTAGAGAAAGAAATGGAAAACTACTCCATGATATTTGCCAAGAAAACCCCACATGGGGTCTCATAAAGAGTCAGACAACTGAAAAAATGACTGAACATATACATAACCCTGACTCCAAATCAAGTGTTCTTTCCAGCAGGGGCTCTAGAGACAGTTCCAGAGAACCAATTGCTAGATCTTCAGTGTGAACATTTATACCTTGGAAATCATTAAATGCCACAGATTAAAATTAAACATGTGTCCTCTGCACATTTTTCCCAAGGAGCTAGTGGTTAAACATTAACCAGTATATCACACTAGAGACATGTTGCCCCTCTCCCCATAGTATTGAGGGGAATACAACAAATGAGCTGTTCTCCTTCTAAACCTGGCTCAAGTCATGGCTCCCCAGACCACTTCTTGACCTTGCTTTCATGTGTAGGCAAATGAACATTATGTGAAAACAGAAAGCATCAATAAAATAGATTTTAAAAATTGAAAGTTAAAATAAAATGAAAAAACTATTTTTAAAAAAAGGTCACTTTCTGTGACCAGAGTATATTTTAAACCTTATCTGTGACTCTGAGATATAAAATCCCAAACCTTCCCTGTCATGATTTAATGACAAATTAAATTCTAAAAACAAACACAAATTATCTCTAAGCAGATTTTTTAAGAAACCAAATATGCAAATCTTCCTAAAGTTACCCTATGAATTAGGTTCATAGACACCATCCAGTAATTATTGTTTTCCTTAGTGAAGTACTTGGAAGAGAGGAGGGATATAATAAATGCTTGTTGGTTGAATGTTTCAAGCTGTGAAGAGGAGCAGTTGTGATGATAAAGAGGACCTAGATCCAAATCCTGCTCTGAAGATGTCTGTGTGACCTTGTCATCTGGGCCTCAGTTTCCTACTCTGTAAAACAAAGTAGTTGGATTACAGGGTCTCCGAGGCTCCTTCTAGGTCTTGACAAATGATGCTCTGATTAGTTGGATATGTTCCCTGGCTCTGGCACAAGACGCTCACATTGTACAGTTCTTTTGCCCCTCTCTTATAGAGATCCCAAAGTGCTTCACTCTACATAGTTCCTCACTACCAACCTTGCTCCCAGTTTCTTAGCTGAACGGCTGAGGGCTCCCTGTGAAAGATGGAAGTTATCATCCTGGAGGCCTCTAGGTGGTGGTGCAGTAGATCCAGGGCTCACCTGAAGTCAGGGAGACCTGAATTCAAATCCATCCTGACACAAACTCGCAGTTCAACCTTGGGCAAGTCACTTAACGCCTATGTGCCTTAGTTTTCTCAAATATAAAATGGGATAATGACAGCACCTACCTTTCAGGCTTCTTGTGAGAATCAGATGAGATAATATTTGTAAAGCATTTTGTGCTATTATTTTTAATACTCATTATGGATGAAGATAACCAAGTGTTCTTCACAGATACACTTTGTATTTTAGAGAAAAGCATATGGCACTACTCAGATTTCCAAATACCCCCCAGTTATCACCAATAGAGAAGTTCTTTGAGGACAGAGACTAGACCTTTTAATTCTTGAAGCCTTAGCACTATGACTGACACATAATATGTGCTTAATAAATGTTTATTGATTGGTAGAATGTTGTCCTCAAGTCATTTTTTCAGTCATATCCAACTCTTGATGACCCCAACGTGGGTTTTCTTGGCAGAGATACTGGAGTGGTTTGCCAATTCCTTCCCTAGCTCATTTTACAAATGAGGAAACTGAGGTTAACAGGGTTAAGTGACTTGCCCAGGGTCACACAGCTACTAAATGTCTATGACCAAATTTGAACTCAGGAAGATGAGTCTTCCTGACTGCAGGCTTGACGTTTTATCCACAATGGTACCACCTACAGAAACTCTTTTAAAGTTGAGTTTTTGCCCTCTGATGCTCATCTTCCTGGCACTTATCCACAGAAGATATTTAATAGATGTTTCTTTTAAAAATTGAACTATAGAGGTAATGGTGAGGTAATAATGGACAGAGAGCAGTATTCTGAGTTCAAAGACCTTTCATCTCTGACTTGCTCTAGCCTCATGACCCTTGGGAAAATCACTTAACAATCCCTCAGCGGCCCTAGCAACTTGAAGATCTCAAATTACAAAAGAAGTGTTTGCCATCCATCAGTGGGGTTTCCTCAGGCTGGGGTCCCCTACAATAGAAAAATCACAAGGCCAATCCCTATCCCTATACCTTGAATTGAATTGTTCTCTGCCATACAGAGTCCTTCCCCACCTTTCAGAGAGTTGGTTTAAACAATAACTGAATGACTAGATTTAGAAATTGCCTAGTTACACAATGCACATCAGGCATCCTTAGATGAATCTGGTTTAGTACATTAAGAAGCTGTAAAAACCAGTCACTCCTTAATCAAATGGCAGGGTCTGGTTTAGACAAGGAAGATTTCCTCAGGGATCTCAGAATGAGTAGGACTGCAGTCTAGTGCTTAAGGTCACAAGTGACTGATGTCCCTTGGTGTAACTTTAGTGACTGCTTGTGAAAAGTTGATGAGAAGATGGGAATGGCACGCATACATCCGTTGACACTGTCAGTCACCCTCTTTTCCTTGAGAGTCTCTTCTCTACTTTTTCATGGCACTGCTTTTTCCTGATTCTCCAACCTATCTGATCACTCCTTCTCAATCTAGGTCCAGTACACCAACCAAGGATGTCTGCCAAAGCCCTATCTTATGTCCTCTCCTCTTCTCCATCTATGCCATTTCTCCTGGTGAGTTCATCAACTTCTATGGATTCAATTTCTGTGGAGATGATTCTTAGACCTATTTTTTTCAGACCTAATCTCTCTCTTGACTTTCCGTCTTATATCTCCTGCTGCCTATTGGAAACTCCAACTGGATATCCCATAGATATCTTATACTTAACATGTCTAAAACTGAACTCATTTTCTTTCTTGCAGAAAAAAAAGAAAACACCAAGAACAATTCCCCAAATGATAAATAGTCAAAGGATATAGACAAAAAAAATTTCAAAAGAAGAAAAAAGTAAACTGTTCAAAACCAAATCAAAGAATGCTCTGGTCTACTAAATAATCAGAAAAATACAAAGTGAAACAACTCTTGAGTTTTGTCCAAAGCCCTCAGACTGGCAAAGCTGACAAATGAAAAAGGTAAATGTTGGAGCGACTGTGGGAAGACAGACACATTAATGAACTTTTGGTAGAACTGGGAATTAATTCAGTCTTTCTGTACAATAACGTGAAATTATACCAGAAAAGTCACTCAACTCCTTATACCCTTCGATTTAGTGGTATCATTAATGGGCATCAATCCCAAGGTGACAGAAGACTGAGGGAAAGGTCCAATATACAGTAAAATATTTATAACATTCCTTTTTATGATGGAAAAAAAGGAAAAAGAAACAAAGCAGACACTTGACAATTGGGCAATGGCTGAATGAGTGATGGTATGTGAAGGTGATGGAATATTATTGAGTTGTAAGTAACAATAAACAAATCAGATAAACTTGGTAAAACTTGTATTAACTTACATAGACTGAAGTAAACACAAAGGGAAAAATTTACACAACAATGTTAAGGAAAACAAGACTGAAAGACATCAAAATTTTGCTCAGTAAAACACAGAATCACAGCTCCAGAGGAGTAATACTGAAATACAATCTCCTTCCCTCTACAGGAAGATGATGGACTTGTAGCACACAATAAGGCCTACGCTGGCCAAGGTTTTGCTTAATTTTGCTTAACTATATTTGTCTCAAAGGAAGGCTTTAGTGAGGGAAAGGGGAAACACTGGGGATTGAAAGCTATGTTTAGGGTTTTTTAAGCAAAAAAAAGGGTTTTGGGGGGGAAAGATTGCCTAGTAGGCTGGCTCAAGCAGGACCTGTGTTGTAGAGGACTTGCACGAAGCCTTCCCCAACCCCTTTTAATTCTAGGGTGTTCCCTTTCTTCCTTATTTCCTCCTTATCCTGCAGAGGGCTTGCTCTGTGTGATTGTTGTCTCCCATTCGATTGTGGGGCAGGGCCTATCTCTAGCTTGCCTCTCTGTACACAGGGTTTAGCATATGCTTCATAAACTTTTATTGAATGTAATTGAACTGAATGCTGGTGAATAAAGCCACCATTTGGTAAAGTGGAAAGATCCCTTGGTCTTTTGGAGCCGCAGGGTTTAGATTCAAATCCTGCCCATGACAGAATGGCTTGGGCCTGTTACTTTAGGCAAATCCTAAACTGAGGCATCAGTTTCCTCATTTGTAAAATGAGGAGGTTGTGCTGGATGATGTCTACGGTATTACACAGCTCTAGATCTGTGATAAATCTGGAAAAGTAAGCAGCAGTTACGTGGTGAAGAATTTAAATTGCTAAACTGTGGAGTTAATATTTTATGCTAGATACAAATTCAGCCTCAGATTAGTTATTTAGACCTGGGAAAATCACTTCACCATGTTTGCCTCGGTTTCCTCATCTGTAAAATGAGCTAGAGAAGGAATGGCAAACCACACGAGTATCTTTGCAAAGAAAACCCCAAATGGGGTCACAAAGAGTTGGATAGGACTGAAAAATGATTGAACAAAATTGGACCTGGAAAAAAAGATGATGGATTAATTGTACCCCTTTCTTTTCATTAGAGAGATGTAGGGTCTGGGGGAAGGAGGGGTTATGGCAGTAGAATGTTGCTATCAACATGAGCTTTAGTTGATGTGTGATGATAGATCAATTGATTTTGCTTAAATGATTTTTCTTAGTTACAAGGGAAAGGAGGAGGGGGAGGAAGGAAAGAATATTCTGGGAAATCACTGAGAGACAAACAAAAGGCATCAGTAAACATTTTAAAAAAAGAATCTCTTTATTAAAACAGCAGGACTTAAACCTAACAAAGCAGGCAGTAATATTCCTAGAGTAACTTTCACTTTATGTAATATGTAAGTCCCTGTGGTATCAAGCGGTGCCTTTTTCCTCACTGCCTCCCTGCCAGAAGTCCTGAATCATGGCTGGAAGTTAAAAGCTTCTCTCAGCAGGTGCTCAAACCATCAGGTTGCCTTTGTGTCAGGGTGCCCCAGCCGCCCACCCCCACCACCGGCCACCTCAGCCTCTTTCTCCCACCAGCCTGAGGGGGCCCATTCATCCTGTTTAAACCATTCCTGGCCAGTCCCAGGAAAGACTGTATCAACCTATCCACCTTCAACTTCCCTCTCTTTTTTATGAAAAACAGAAGAGAACCAGCTATTCTGCTGGTGCTGAGGCCTCAGAAAAACCATACCTGTTTCCCAGTCATAGGCAGCTACATACCAGTCCACTTGGCTGGTGCCAGGGGTCTGCATGCCTCAGCTAAAACATGCAAGAAGACTTCCCCAGGCCTCCTTAATCTTAGGGCCTTCCCTTAGCTGTTTATCTCACTTACCCTGTCTGTGTCTTGTTTGTACATAGTGCTTTACATGTTACCTCCCCGCTTCCATCAGACTGTAAGCTCCTTGGGACTCAGTTGGCTTTTCTTTGTGTCCCTAGTGCCAGGCACAAAGTGGGTGCATAATGAGTTCTCATTGACTGACTGACTGACAAACCTTTCTCCTGAGAAGCTATGAATTTTTTTGGTGGGGGAGGGTTGCACACCATACCTAAGGCCCACAGCAGCTGCTTTCTTTTAGCCAGTCCACAGCAGAGATTTCAGGTTTCCAGAATGCTCTAAGTGCTGCAACTCTTAAGTGTTCAGTCTCTTGACTAGTCATTCCCCTCCAGGCGTCCACCTACCCCCTCCCTTCTGTGTTTGTCTTCCCCCATTAGAGTGGAGGTTTTCTGAGGTCAGAACTGGCTTCCTTTTTGTTTGTATTTGTAGCCCCAGCACTTAGCACAGAGTCTGGTCCATATTATATGCTTAGTAGTTCCTTCCTTCCTTCCTTCCTCTCAGCTTATATTCTCTCCAGTGAGAGCTTAATTCATTACCTAGACACATTTGGAAGATGCATCTGGGCAGAGATTTAAGGAAGTTCTAGCCCAGAGGGTTCTCTGACGAGTCTTCAGCCTTATGTTTCTCTCCTTCTGGCCATGGCTCTCCTCATTCCTCATACCTACAGGCCTCAGCCAAATCAGACACCACTGCTGAGTTCCTGACTATGGCTCCAATCTGAGGGTATAGGCAGCTTCTCCTTATCTCCTTACTTCGCTGGCATCTGATTTTCTATTAGTGGGGAAAAATGATAGTATGTCAAGTCACTTGTTTTTAGATTTTATTTTTAAAAAATTGATTTTCTCAACCAACAAGCATCTCTTTTTCTCTCCCCACTCTCCACCCCTGACCTATTTGTAGGGGAGATAAGATTTGCTGCTCCCCACCTGCATGGATACCCTTCTGACTACAAGCTCCAGAGTCTACCTGGGATGTAGTTCTCTCTGCCTGGCTTTCCTCATTTGAAAACATAACCAAACCAAACCTCTGGCAAGCTTATTCATTACATTGCCCCTTTGTTTCAAGACTTAAGCACACTCATAGCTCTTCACAAGAAAGGCAGATCAATGTTTCACTATTATTAGCTAAATATATTATTTACTGACTCATCAGCAGAATCACATGGTGCTATATTAAAGCCTCTTTACATAATAGTAGATTTAAGACCAATAGTGGGACATATATTCATTTTTCTTAGTCTCTTGTCCAGGATGGATGAATGGGTCATAGACTGATCTGGACCTGGTCATGGTTTGGTTGAATGCTTTCTTTGTGGTATCTTCTACTCTCAGTGTGGAATGTTGCCTGAAAAGCTTGTCATCCCCCTACTACCCTAGGATGCACTGATTATTCCAAATGGTAGGTTTGTCATGTCCCCAAATAACAACTGTAAAGAAATGTTGTTCCCAGAGCAATTAATCATTCCACCAAAAAACATTAAGTGGCTACCATGTGTCAGTCACTGTGCTAAACTCTAGGGTTACAAAGAAAGGCAAAATACAATCCCTGACCTCAAAGAGCTCACAGTTCAATGGAGGAGACAATAGCAAACAACTAGGCACAAACAAGATATAGGAAGAGTAAATTGGAGATGTAGTACAAGATACGAGCAAGACAGGTGGGACAGTGATAGAGTGTCAGGAAGATTCATCTTCCCGAGTTCAAATCTGGTCTTGGAAAATTTCTAGCTGTGTGACCCTGGGCAAGTCACTTACCCATGTTTGTCTCAGTTTCCTCATCTGTAAAATGAGCCAGAGAAGGAATTAGCAAACCACTCCAGTATCTCTGCCAAGAAAACTCAAGTGGGTCCATTAAGCTTTGAACATGACAAATAAGTTAACAGCAATTACTATATATATATATATATGTATATATAATATATACATATATATACATACATACACACAGAGGAGTTGGAAAATAGAGAAAGACAATCACTAAACTTGGTCAGGACCTTGGAAATCTGCAGATAATAGCTACCAGAATCTTGACTGGAGCAACTAATATGGAACCTCCAAAGAAGGAGAGATTACTGAGTGATGATGGTAGAAGGAGAGCCTGTAGTGAGTTAGGGGGAGGAGTGAAAGTATAACAACTAGTGCTGGAAAGGGTGGCCAGGGAGGTTGTGTCATCAGGAGGGAGCTTTGTCTCAGTGGGAGTTAGACAGAAAAGGTAGAAATGAAAACATGCTTGTTATCGATGGAGCAGGCATTTCAGAGAGCACAGTGAGTAGAATTTGAGTGGGTCATTGATGGGATGGGTTAAAGCAAATAGGACTATTTAGTAAACTGATTATTAAATGTCTAATAGCCAGCCCTCAAAAATGTATTCATGACACTTTGTAATTTAATTTGCATTATTTATATTTTTCTCTGTCACTTTCTTAAGTCTAGATAAGCAGCAAAGCAATAACTCAAGGCTGATTTGCAGTGTTTGCTGAAATAGAAATCCTTACACTAAGAAGTCACAATCAGGTCTCAGGAGCACAGTTTAGGCTGGCTATAGCACATCCCTGAAATGAGGTCAGTGGAAGATAAGGAAGGGGATTTGATAAGGGAGTTCAGAATCACTGTAATGGGGGAGTGTTTGATGGGGCTGTTGTTCAGTCATTCAAGAGTGTCTGACTTGTCACCCTATGGGCCATATAATCCATGGGATTTCTTTTGGCAAAGATATTGGAGTGGTTTGCCATTTCCTTCTTTAGTTTATTTCTCAGATGAGGAAACACAGGATGAAGTGACTTGCCCAAGGTCACATAGCTGAGGTTGGATTTGAACTCAGGTCCTCCTGACTCCAGGCCTAGAGCTCTATCCACTGAGCCATCTAGCTGCCTTTTATGAATTGGGTAGGAGTGTGCTAGTCATTGAAGAATGAGTTCAAGTAAGTTAACATTCTCCAGCATCATGGTGGTGTTGTTCCAGTACATCAGACTATTTGTATATGGATCTATATGTATGCTATATGTATTTGGAAAGCAGGGGTGGGAGATGTCTGTTTAGGAGGCAAGGCAACTGCTATGGAGTCATAGGAGGCAGGACAGGGTGCCTGGGATTTGGTGTCTGCCAAAGGAGGCCAGGACGCTCCCTTTCTAAAATAGTATTTCTGAGTCAAGAACCGTTTGAGATTGAAACCTGAAAGCATCTAGGATGCCTAACATACATTGTTTGCAGTTTGGATGCCAAGGAACTGTAGCCAGAAACCTATTTGGGCTCCAGTTCCATTGCCTGAAGTAAGGGGAAAGGCATTCTACTCTGGCTGTCCCTTCCTTTTTTACGATTCAGAGCTGCAGAGGGCTGGAGCTCTTTAACTAGTGATGGATAACTTGTTAGCTCTCTTTCCCCCAACTCTAGACTGTGGTAGACCCCTTCCTGAGATGAATTGTTCCACTTAATTCCAGAAACCCAGTGGGATCACTGACCTCAAGGGGTAGGTTGGAAGGCTCTCTAGCCAATGACCTAGAGGCAAACAAATGCCTGTCATTGTCATTTTTGTCCATCGAAAGCAAACGAAGAGGAAAAATACAAAGTTGTCCCGAAACTTATCTTTTCAATCCTCTGCTTCACAATCATTGTGGCCATTTTTTCTGGAAAAGAAATGCCCTGAAGCCTACCTTCTCATAGCATTTATTCGCCTATCTGCCTTTTGGTATTTCCTTCTGCCTTAAATACCCTGTCGATGGGATTGCTAGACTGAAAATAACTCTGGAAGACCTGAGTTCAAATCCTAACACAGATATTTTCTAGTCATGTAACCCTGGTTTTGTTACTAAACCTGAATGTCTCAGTTTCCTCATCTGTAAAGTGGGGCCAATTAACAGTATCTTACTTCCCAGGATTTTTACGAACCTCAAATACAATAACATATATATGATTTACAAACCTTAAAGCATTATATATAAGTTCTAGCCATTATTATTGTTTTTGGATCTGGCAAAATTAAGTCATGCCTTCATGGAGCTGTTCAGTTTAGGCTTGAAAATGTTAATAGTGGCAGCTGACATTTATATGGCACTCGGAAGTTTGCAAAACCCTTTGTGAACATTTTCAGAGGTTCACAGACTCCAAAGTTACAGAACTGTGAAATATTTAAGGGAAAATTTGAATGGGAAAGTAGGTGCTATGATTGTCCCCCACTTAACAGATGAGGAAACTGAGGCAGACCAAGGTTAAGTGACTTGCCCAAAATTAAACAAATGTTAAAACATTTGAGGGAAAATTTGAACTCAGGTCTTCCTGATTGCAAGTCCAACACTATCCTCTACACCACCTAGGTGTCTCTATACAGATATATGCAAAATAAATACAAGATAAATTGGTCATGAGAAGGAACTAAAAAGCAGGAGAATTAGGAAAGAGGTAAAGAGGAGGGTACAATCAACAGGAGAGACTGTCTGTGCAATTGCATGGAGGAGGCTTCATCGGAGCCTCCCAGCAGCTGTGTGAATGATGGCTGCAGGTCTTATTCTCCCCATTTTAAAGATGAGAAAATGGAGGCTCAGAGGGATTGCATTCTATTCAATCAGCATTTCTTAAGCAGGATGCATGTGGTGCAGTGGAAATACCACACTAGATATGACCTGGAAATAGATCCCACCTTGGCTACTTTCTGTCTCTGTGAACTTGTACAAGTCATATCACTGTTTCAGACCTCAATTTCATCATTTGGAAAATGAGAGGGTTGACCCAAATGATCTCTATGCTTTCTTCCAGCTTTAAATATTTAATCCTTTGTATAAGGTACCAATTCAGGTGCTGGGGTTGCAAATTCAAATACCTTTAATGCCTGACCTCAAGACGCCTATATTCCACTGGAAAAGATTTGAGATACAAGTACACAGAGAAATTGGCAAAAAAATAAGGGAAACAGAGCTAAGTGACCCTCCCACCCAGTCCAGTTCCAGAACATTATCCACTAAGCAACACTGCCTCTCCGGAGATAAAGGGAGATACAAAATGCAAAGTGGACTCATTTTTACACCATACAATTGAAAAACCAAATCTGACACCTGGCATACTCCTTGGACTGGACTCCCTCTTGGGAATCTCCTAGGAAGCGTCATCATCCTGGAAGCCTGCACCAGCTTTGGTACTCACACTTCATCAGGACCCTAGGTGCCCTCTGCCCCTCTTATAAGAGGGCTGGGGGAGGAGTCAAGAACTCCCCCAAAGCCTCCAGGTAAAGGGTGCTCTCAGATGAGCCATCTCTTCATCTCCCACTCAGATATAGTTCTTAGAACTGGACTCCATCATGCCCCCATGCCTGGCACTTTTTCCTCTCTCCCCTTTTCATCTTCCCTTTGTATTAGATTATAAACTCCTTGAGTGGAGGGATTGTCTTTCTTTTTTTTCACTTGTATTCCCAGCGCTTAGCACAATGAAGATGATAAATAAATGTTTATTGACTGACTGATTAATATTCAAGGTCCTTCATAGCCTGAACTCAAGCTACTTTGTAGCCTTGTTCTCAGATCTTCCCCTAAAGATATCCCTTGTTTTCAGCTAAACTAGACTTTTTACTGTTCTCCTAAACAGTTATTGTTTTCAGTCACATCTAACTCTATATGAGCCTATTTGGGGTTTTCTTGGCAAAGATACTGGAGTAGTTTGCCATTTCCTTCTCCAGCATATTTTACAAATGAGGAAAATGAGAAAAATAGGTTTAAATGACTCACCCAGGATGACACAGCTAGTGTCTATTCACTGTGCCACCTCATTGCCCCTCCTAAATGGACTCGTCTCATTATCTTTGCCTTCAGTGCTTTCTCAATCAACCTTCTGCCTGGTGAATTCCAGTTCAAATGCCTTGTCTCTAAAATCCTCCCTGATCTCTACCTTTCCCTGCCCTTCCACTGAACTCTCACAACTCTCAGTAATACCTCTCTAGTGGTACATACTCCATTCTCCCTTTTGTTCTTTTATGAGTTCATAGAGACATCCTGACACGGTGATGAATTGATGGACTTGGAATCAGGAAGATATTGATTAAATTCTGCCTCTAACATTGACTAATGCTCACTTCCAAGAAATGCACTTGACCTGCCTTATCTGTAAAATAGAGATGGTAATGTCTCTCGTAGTACTAAGATCATGGGAAGAGATCTGTGGGTAAAGGGTTCTACAAATAGCAAGGTCTGTATAGCTAGCATTTATGTGGTGGGTAACAAATTATATTTCATTTTATCCTCGCAACAACTAGAGAGTTGGTGTGATTATTATACCTATTTTACATATGAGGAAACCGAGGCAGATGGAGGTTTAGTGTCACACACAGGGACACATAGATATCTGAGGTCAGATTTGAACTCACTAAGGCCTGTCTGACTCTAAACCCAGTGCTCTATCCTCCATGCCACCTAATTGCCTAATATTTGTGTCTCCTCAAGAGGAGGGACTATATCTTGGCGTTTTAGTGTCACCTGGGTGCCTAGCTCAGTGCCTCTCCAAAAGAATACAGAATTGCTAAAGTTGGAAGGAATATTGGTGGCCATCTAGCCCACTCTGCACTTGAAAGTGACTCCCTCCATAACATCAAATCTCTCCTGCATATTCTCTGCTTCCCCACCAGCTCTGGGACCAGACCCTGTTCCCTCCATAGCCAGAGACCACTCCTATGAGAGATCCTGGTTGACTGTGGCAACCACAGAGGAAGATGGAGAAATAGATGAAACATCTGGGCATTTACAGGGATTCTGGAGTCCAGTAAGTCATGACATCAGGTCATTGACTTTCAGAGCCAAAAAGTACCTCAATGATCATCCAGCCTAAATTCCACAGCTAAAAAGTGAGGAAACTGACATTAAGATAGGTAAAAAGATAGGTTGACATAGTTCTTTTTTCCTTTCTCTTAAAATGTTTACTGTTTTTATATCACCTTTATTTTCAGATATAGCCCTCTAGCCTCAGCTACCCAGTGAATCTTTAGCTGAGAATTTTTGATATAGCCCTTTAACCAAGAATATAGTCATGTATATATATATATATATATATATATATATATATAATCACATATATATTAATATAGAACTTTATATCCCTTTAGCTGAGTTTTCTTTTAATGAGAAAAGCAATTTAGCAGAATTACTCAATACATCTTCTGTGTCTGCTAGTACATGCAATTTTCTGTGTCCATAATTCTCCATCCCTGAAAGTAAGTGAGAATGGTTGCAACAGATTCCCTATGGTTTTCCCCTCTCCTGAAATGGGCATGCCAAATAACACTGCTCTTAATATTTTTTAGCCATGATTAGAAGACAAAGAGAGGAGAGAGATTGTTTGTTTGTTTTAAAATAAAGAAGATGAGGGATGTGATTTAAGTTGAAGTTCATACAGGTATCTGTGGATGCCTCAGCTAAACTTGAATGAGATGAATGAAATGTGTATACTAATTTGTCCAAAGGAAAAGTCGTTGTGCCTGAGAGTTCTCCAGTTGACCACTTGGTGGCACTATCAGTTCAAGGCAGCTTGGTTGTCTGGAATAAGCTGAGGTAAGGGGAAAAAGACATTACCAAAGAGGAGGAAAGGATACCACAATGTAACTCTGTTCATATTCACTGGATGTTGGCTCATGAGTTCTGAATAAGTTAGTCAAGCATATATTGACTTTTTTTTTAGGGTGGATGAGTGTGTGCAATGGGCCTGTGAACATCTACCTATTTGTACATTGAAGGATACTTATAGATATGGCAGTTTTAATTCAAAACATAATTAATTAGAACAGGCGAGAAAAGGGAAATATTGTTCCCTTAATACAGAACTGAGGAAATGGCTGAGGTTTATGGAGATTTCCACTTTCGAGACTTGGAGCTGAAAAAGACTTAACCCATTTTATAGAGGAGGAAAGTAAGTCCTAGGAAGGTAAAGTGATTTTCACCAAGGCAATAAGTGACAGGAGCAGGATTTGAACTCAGGTCATATGATTCAAAGCCCAACAGTCATGCTGCTGTGCCAAGGGGCTTCCCAAAGCAATGGCAGAACAGACCAGCCCTAGGATCCCCATAGTTCCAGCAATTCCAGCAATATCTTCAGGTCTGAAATCCTTTAATAATCTGCATCTCTAACCTGGTTGTAAAAGCCCCAGAGTGACCCAGTTGCAGGGATGAAAGAAGTTCTTCTTGTGTTATCAGTCATGATTCATGACCCCAACAGGAGCTTAATCTACCAGATGAGAGCAAAGAGGAGGTAGGATTTCCTCACTATCTCTGTGGCAACCAGAAGCAGCAGCAGGGCAGGCTTACAATTCTTATTCATTGGCTTCCGAGATAATCTTCTTTCTGGCTGAACACATGTTCTGCTGCAAGAAAGAATGTGCAGTCCAATGAGTCTCTGTTCCAGACATTAGAAGCTTTGGTGAGTCATTAGCAGATCTTGGATATTTCACTTTCCCCAAGGGTGTCAACCGGGCTGATGATCATGTTACAGGAGCTATGACATCACTTCCAACTGTCCCAGGGCTTTACAAGTTTCTTAGTGACTGGAAATTAGAACAGAGACTGTCACCCACAATCCCCTTTAAAATAAACAAACCACTTCTCTGAAAGAGTAGAGGCAAGACCCTAGATCCATGATCACAGAGCTATAGTGAGCATTTCTTCTGCTTGAAGGTTTGCAAAGCACTTTACAAATATTTCACTTGATCTTCACAAAAACCTCGAGTTGGGAGGTGCTATTATTATATATGTTTTACAAATAAGGCAACCTAGGTAAAGAGAAGGTAAATGACTTGCTCAGGGTCTAAGTGTCCAATTTGAACTCAGGAAGGTGAGTCTTCCTAACTCCAGATCTGGAATTCCATTCAATGTAGTGCCACCTAGTGGCCCCATCTGTGTGTATGTAAGATATATATGTATACTTTTATTAGATGTGGGTCTATGTGTACATATATGTGTAATGTGCATATATGAACACATGTATATATTTTATATGTGCACATGTATGTGTATATGAGTGCATGTGTAGGCATGACACATATGTGTGTGTATATTTCTTGTCATTCTTATTCCATTTAGTTTCCAAAACTAAATGAGTTTCTTTTCCCACTTCCTTCTGCCAACTAAGCTGTTACATATGATGTTCTATGACTTTTTATATCTGAGAAGTTCAAGAGGAACAAGGCTAGAATAGATTGTTCCCTAGAGTTAAGGAACATCCACTTTTCTTTCTGAGTGGAATTTTCCGATAATGTAGAATCATAGGATTTAGAGGCAGGAAGCAGCCTAAAAGATCCCTTAATCCAACCTTCTGGTGTCAGAATGGAAAAAAGAAAAAAAGCCATAACCAGGGTTCAAAGGTCCCCGCTACTACTAGTCTGTCACTTCAGTAATGAGAGCAAGAAGGAAAACACTGCTTTGATTCAATCTCCAGTGGTGTCTGTGTGTTCAGTACAAGAAACCTTCCCTTGTGTAGGGAAAACATAAGGAGATATTCAGATCTGGAGGATGCTGGAGGTTTTTACTTGATGCTTCTCAATGTCATCCATCAGCGAGAGCTTCAGCTAAGACAAGAAACTGGGCCTTTGACTAGCAAAGAAGTTAGGAAGCATTGATCCATTGATCCATTCTTTTGCAGCTAGAAACAATGAGGCTGGTTATTAAGAATAATTCATTCTTCTTATTCTCACTTAATCATGTGTTCTACCCTAAGACTGCAGCTCAGATGAACTTCCTGGAGAGGAAGGGTATGGCTGCCTCCCTATGGCTTGAGGCCTCCATTCTCCTCTCCTCTCTCAAAAGAATTTATTTTTAAAAATTAATCAAACTACATACTGTGTCACTGCAATGTGCATTTCCATCCCTAGTTTTGACACTTGAGGGTGAAATGATATCAGAGATTCTTTACCCGGGATCTGAATTTGTTTTTAAAATATTTTAATAAATATAGTTCAATATAATCCATTTCCTTTGGAATTGTATATATTTTAATTAACGCATTTAAAAACACCATCCTGAGAATAATGTAGGATTCACACACACACACACACACACACACACACACACACACACACACACATTAAGAATCCTTGGAATAGATCATCTTTAAGACCCCTTTGCCTTAAGAGAGGAAGGATCTAGGATTTTCCTCTTTTGAAGTCTTCAAGCAGAGGATGTGTGAGCATTTGTCCCATATGTTATAGAGGGAGGGTGTCTCATGAATGGGTTGTACTTAGTGGTCACAGGCATTGCTTCCCGCTCTTATGTTCTGTAATTCTATAATGACCAAGTAGGATCCAGAGAAGACTAGGGGTGAAGGAGAACCACTTTGTTTGCTTCTTTGCAGAGATAGGGGATTATGGGCAAAAAGTATTCCATGAACCCTTAAATTCAGTTGAAGTATTTGTTAGTTTTGCCAAAATGCTGTTTCCCCCTCTTTTTTTTAGTGAGTAGTGGAGAGGGCAGGGTATGTTCAGAAATGAAGGGGGATGCAAAAGCAAAAGATATCGATACAACATTTTTTAAAAGAAAAAAACTGATTTGAGGCCATTTTTTGCAAAGGTTGCCACAGGCATGGAAAATGTTCATTTTGGTTCTGTAATCAGTTAATAAATATTTAATGCTAAGTAAGACAATACCCATTCTAGGGGAAATACAAAGTCAGAGGAGGAAGTCATACCCATTGGCTATAGCAGTTGGTAGAAGACTTCATGGAGGAGAAGAGATTTGAGTGGTTTCTTGAAGGATGACCAGAACTCAGAGAGACTGAAGGACAGAGAATGAACCTAGAAGGTAAAGTACCAAAGTCACCAAGGCTATGGATTCCATCGCCACCCAAGCCATTTTGTTTTGTGCAAAGAAAAGCCTTGTTCTACTACTATAGAATTTGATTTTGAGAGGCAGGATGGAGAGGGTGCTGGGTTTAGTCAGAAAATCTAGCCTCAAACCCTAGCTCTGTCTCTTACTTTCTGCAAGATCTTGAGTTATTCCACATCTCTGTCTCAATTCCTTTATCTATAAACTGAGGTGGGATGGACTAGGTAACCTCTAAGGTCCTTTCCCCTAACTCTACCTAGAAAGGGAGGAAATTCACAAGGTGAAAGATGATGACTATCTTAATACATCATGCAGTGAGTCTAGAAGTGGTAAGAGCTCTGAATTGAGAGGTAAGAGATCTGGGTTTGAATCCCCGACTCGTTACTAATTAGCTCTGTGCCTTTGGGAAAGTCACTCAAGCTCTGAGGTTCATGTGTCACTTTAGGAGACTGAACTAGGTGGTCTCCTGGGTCATCCAGTGGATTCAGATGGCTCTGGAGGAGAAAAGAGGCTGGTGACCTGCACAGCCCTCCCTCACTCAAAACAAAGTCAAGTGCAAGTCATGTCATTATTTCTCTGATGGCAGGTCTTCTTTGGCAACAAAAGACAAACAAACACACACACACACACACACACACACACACACACACATACTTCTTGCACAATGATTCATTATGTGAATCTTCCAGGATGGAAAATATACATTAAAATGCATATGACATTGAGAAGAGCTCGAGTCTTATCTTCTTAGGTTAACCCTCAAGTTCCCCTCTTCTCCTTAGCTTCTTGTATGCTGTCTTTTAACTATGCCACATTTTAAGAATTGCCTGCCTCATTAGCACCTTTTCCCAGTGGTTGGCAGGGAAGAAGAAGAAGGGAAAATCACACAGGTCGAGTTGGCCACCTCGTTACCATTTTGATAAAAGATTCATCTGGACAGAAGGCAAATGTAGATTTCTAAAATTAGGCTCTACCATTTTTTTTCTGTATTCATTTTGTTCCCAAGCTCATCAATCCTTGGTAGCAGGAATAACTGTGAGTCTGTTGTGGAAATAATACAATTCATAAAGTCAATTTTGTTTGTTTGCTTGATCCTATTGAGCAGTGAGATCTTCCAATCATTCCCTCTTGCCTTGACCCATAACTCTCCCGGCTGGCTTCCAGAACCCACTGTTATTTCTTCCCAACCTACCTGACCTCATATCTCATGGCCATCCTGGAGGACTCTTGTCCATATTCTCTCAGTAACAATAATGGCTAGCATTTAAATAATACTTTAAGGTTTGGGAAACACTTAGTGTGTGTTATTTCACTGTATCCTCACATGAACTCTGGGATGTGAGTGCTTTAATTATTGCCATTTTACAGGTTAGGAAACTGAGGCAACTTGCCCAGGGTTACTTAGCTGATAAGTATCTGAGGCAGGATTTGAATTTAGGTCTTGTGAAGTCCAGCCCTCAGTGCACTGGACTACCTGACTGCCCCAAATCTGTCACAAGGGGCTCACCCAACATGTGAGAGGCCTTCCTCTTATTCTCTTGACTTTGGAGGGTTACCAATGGATCACCTTCTAAGAACTTGGTCCAACTCAAAGTAAATAATTCAAGTATTTGCTAATAATACCTACTATGTGCAAGGCAGAATCACAGGCTCTCACTTGGAAGGGAGTCAACCCATTTGAAAACAAGAAGTCCCTATGCATCATCTCCAAATGAACGTGTATCCATCCTCAGTCTGAAGATGTTCAAACAGAAAAATGGAACAAACACCCATTCCAATTCTCCAACTCTCCATCAGTTCTGGTATTTAACTATATCACCTTGCTGCCTTTTAAAATAGCAGGGAATAGGGATATTAACTTTTTCCCCCAACACTTTCACAAGTCTAGACAAGCTATAGTTCAATAAATCAGCTTTGCTGATTTCCAAGTATAAACCCTCACGTTGAAATTTCGACCATTTCTCTCTCGGGAGCCAGCTTGAGCTGCCTTCAGCAATTCCTGGAGTGGCATAACAGAAAGAAACCTGACTTGGGAGTCAAAGAAGCAGCTGAAATCTCACTCTCCTTATCGGTAAAGGAGAGTTTGGAACTAGCTACCTTCTAACATAGTTCCTGTTCTTCTCCAAATTCCATGAGTCTATTAATAATAGTTCTTTCCAGCCTCGGACAACACAGTGGAAAGAGTGCTACAATGGGAATGGAGAGACTGGATTCAGATCCTCTTCTAGGTCCTACAGCTTATGAGGTTTTTTGGGGGGAAGTGTCACTAGCTGTGTGAGCTGGAAGTTGTCCCTTCTAGCTCACTTTGACAATGGTCATGAATTATGACAAAAATAGAAAGCTGTGTGCTGTCTGGTCTATAAACATTTATTAAGCACCTACTATGTGCTGGGCATCATCAATCCTAAGTGCAGGGGAGACGAATAGCCCTCAGAGAGTTGACAATCTAATGGGGGAGCGTCAACATTCAAACAACTATGTCCCAAGAAGCTTTAGCCAGCCTCTGGGATGTAAATATTTGGTAGTTTTTGACTCATTTGCAAAGTACACTTCTTCTCTGGAGGTTTGTATTCATCCTTCGTTGCTGAAGAAGACCATGCCATCAGAGATGACTGGAGATGACCCAGGATGCAGTGGGAGGCCTTTTCTATCCTGTGATCCCAGGAGGGAGAGGGAGGAGGAGAGCTCAGCTAAGAAGGATCTATTCATCTAGGGAACTAAAGGAAGAAGCATTGGCCACACCCACTCCCTCTGACCCCCTGGCTAATGAGGTTGACAACTTGGATTTGTGGCCTTCTCAATATTGAAAATTCCTGGAGCCAGAAACTGGAATGATCTGCTGACTTCATTCTGTGAGCCAGCCACAGGTCACCCTCCCTCACCTTTGGAGGAAGAAAATTAGAGTGTCCCATTTCCTCCAGGAGCAACCTGCCTCTCCATTAATGTTCTGCCAATTTTCACTGACCTTCTTGGGGAGCAGAAGATTGATGAATGAATGAATGAATGAATGAACGAATGAATGAATGAAAGAAAGAAAAGAAAGAAAACTTATTCCTTAAGTGTTTATTATATGCCAGACACTGTGATGTGCTGGTGATACAAATATAAAATCTTTTTCCTCAAGAAGTTTCCCTTCAAATAGGGAAAAGTAAGGTCTATTGGGCAAAGCAGAGTTTTGTTCTGGAGTATCATAGGGATGAAGAATTGATCTGTAGAAGGGTCAGTGTACAAGCTCTTTCCAGAATCAGTGGTACTATTGATTTGATTACATTTGGTTACATAGTCCAGAGAAGGAGGTGGAAGGTAGTGGAGGAGAAAGGATGGAACACAAGGTAGGCAGATGGCAAGGTGGCCTTTGAAGATGACTGGATGGGATAGAAGGGTGAAGTGCAGTCTGGGACCTAGTTGGGACTAGCTAGACATAGTAGGCTAAGTGGACCAGTCTGCACTTCATCCCCATTTGGCCCCAGGGCCAAAGTTCCAAAGATTTCAGATATACTTGAGGGAATATAGAGGCAGGCAGATTGAAAATTTGTTTATATAGATGGCTGGAGGAGGTAAGAAGGGTAAACAGGATCCTAAAATTTTGAGCTAGAGGGGACCTTATGGTTTGCACTTGAAGAGGTAACTCGCCTGTGGATAAGTAACTTGTCTGGGATTCAGATGTGGGTCTTCCAGTTCCAAATCCTGTGTTCTTCACATTCGTTGAAAAATCAATTCTTCAATTTGCTCATAGAGACTGGAAATGTTAGCTAGTAGAATAAAAAGAAGAACCACTGGTATTTATGAAACTCTGTAGTTGGCAAAACACTTTATAGACCCAATCTTATCTGTACTTCACACCAACCCCATGAGGTGTAGTGGCTAGGCAGCTAGACCCAGGGGTTAGGAGTTTTCCCATGGCCCCTTTAGCCTCATCTTAAAGATGCTTTGGTAGCATAACCCTGCCTGGTCTTGAGAAGCAATGCTGGGTGCTCTCTATCTGGGCAATGACTTCTGACTCAATCTACAAAGGAAATGGTGGGCTTACTTCACTCCTAAAATCAGAATGAAAAAGGGAAGGGAGATGGAAAAGCACCTTTTCTACCCTGTGCTGAAAAGGGTTGAACCCTTAAAAAGAATGCATTTCTCTCTAAAAAGTATGTAAATTTCAATATTAATCGCTATCATTTATATAGTGCTTTAAGGATCATAGATGTCATCTCATTTGGTCTTCACTACAACTCGTGGAGGTAGATAATAATTAACTCCTTTTTACAGAGTAGGGCACTGAGGCAGACAGAGGTTAAGTGACTTGCCCAGAGACAAACAGCTAGTAAGCATCTGAGGCTGGAGTTGAGCTCCCTCAGAGCTCCAAATCCAAGCACTTTTCCCATGGCAGCACTAGTTGCCTAGAGCCTGAGGGAGACCATAAAATCCATCCAGACCAAGCCCTTTGTTCTACTAACAAGGAAATTGAGGCCCAGAGGAATGAAGGAACATGTCTTTGGTTCCAAATGTAGCAAATGGCAGGCAGGATTTGAACCCAGGTTCTCTAGACATGTGGGCTAGTGGGTTGTCTTTTTTTCCCATCACTGCCTCTCTGGGATAATGTAGTAATATAACAGCCCTACTTTTGGGATTTTTTCCTTGCACTGATATTCGTGTTTTCTCAGCTACTTTAACCTTAATTCTTAGCTCAGAGTTTTGGCCCCTCCTCTCCTCTCTTGCTCCCAATTCCCCACCATGCACATTCTATCATCAGGTGTAGGAAGACTTCTCCCCAACTTTTCAATTCAATATGATGCATCATTGCCTTACAACATGGCCTGCATACATTCAATTCCCCCTTGAGTTTAGGTCCAGGGGCAAAAATGAGCCTTTGGTGGTGACATGATATGCTTTCATTCACCTGACAACAGCTAAGTGTCATTTGGGGAAGGGTGCTTGTGGTTGGGTTTTGTTTGACTTGAGCTATCAAGAAGTTCAATCATACCAATTAGTATATTTTCCGTGTTTGGTAAGTGCTACTCTATCTGCTTCTTTTAAATGCTCTCTGTGATTATAATTTATCTATCTACATCTATTTACCTATCTGTCTGTCTATCTATCTATCGATATATCTATCTATCTATCTACATATATCCCTTGTTAGCTTGTTTTCCCACATAATCTAAGGTTCTGGAAGTTGACTGTCTCATTTTAGTCTTCATAGCCTAAGAAACAAGCTCAGTGCCTTGCACATAGTAGGTACTTCATAAAGCCTTGTTGAATTAAATGCAATTTCATTGTAGTAATATTTAAGCCAGTCATTTCTTCTGGAACCAGTCAAGGCAGGCATCTGAATCAATGACATAACCCATGGGCCAACAGGATTTGACTCTAGAGTTGTCACCTTAGTGCAACTTATGCATCACATCAGAGTAGAGGAACCCATGGGCTTCCATACGTCTCCCCAATCTGCTCTTGGCACATCCTTCTGCACACCCTCTCTGACCCACTTCTAGGCTGGACTCCAGTTTTGCTTCCATATTAACTTTCTCTAGTAATTTTAAAAAGAGAAATCTTTGAAACACATGGTTTTATTTAGGGTTGATCCAATTTTTCCTCAATTTTGTGGCTAGGACAACACGACTGGTTCTTGGAATTTTCATTGGATTGTAATGTCCCTGAGGGCAGGGACTGTCTTTTGCCTCTTTCTGTATTTCCAGAGTTTAGCACAATGCCTGGTACAGGATAGGTGGTTAACAAATGTTTATTGATTGATTATGATGTCAAGTACAGGGGCTCATAGAAAAAATTAAGATCCAGTTATGACCATTTGGCTCCCAAACATATCCAGGTGAATTTCCCACAAACTCTTTTATTACCTGCAATAATTTGACTCTTCATCCACTTCCACACTGACTGAAAGGATCACAAACTTTGATTTGGAAAGAATAACAGGGATCATCTAGAACATGCCTTCATTTTATTTTAATTTGGGGAAAAATTCATTTTTTCTGTGCTTGTTTTTGCGTTTTTATTATGAACTTAACAATTATTGAGAAACACAAATAATTCAATATAACAAGAGAGGATGAACGAGATAATTTCTGTTGCACAGAGTTGTTTCTAAACACTAAGTTTAAGGAGATAGTGACAAAATTGTCCTGTTTGAATTTTTTGTTTTCTTCTGTGTTTTGTTGAATGGTCTTTTCTTTTTTACTCACTCATTTTACAGATGAAGAAACTGATGACCAGAGAAGCTAAAAGATTCCTCCAAGTCACTCCTCAAAGTGACAGAGGCAAGTCTTGAACCCAGACCTTCTGATGGAAAACTCCCACCGTCCTACAAAGAACCCAATGATTTGCTATAATGAGTCCTAATAAAGCATCCAAAGAGGTTTGCCTTTCCAGCTCAGCAGCCGTTTGATTAGCCCTATGTAATGTCGATAGAAATTTGAGTTATTTACTGAACATGAGCTGGCTGAGCCTCTGCTCAGAACAAGATTTTCCCTTTGAACAAGCATTTAACTGAACTATCTATTCTTGACAGAAGGCTAATGAATTAAAAAAAAAAAACCCACCACCCAATGTCTATGCTGAAATGATGTAGGCACTTCCTCAGAATCTGTAACAATAACAGAAGGTACCACCCCCACTCCCTCCTAAGGGAAGAAAAGAGGTCATCACATAATGCAGTGCTATCTAGGTATAATTAACCTTTACCTTCGTTAGATGTTCCTGATGAGCTGATGGGTACATGTGTTTCATAAGGTTGTTATCCTGCTAGGTCTTGCTGGTCACGTCTTATTGCAACACCAAACACGGGGTGGGGATTCCATTGCTAATTTATTCATTTATTTATCTATTCACTGACTTTTGCTGCTGGCTGATTACTCTACTCCTGTAGCAGGGTCTACACTGCTGCCCCTTTTGTGGCACGGAGGTAACAATAGCTACCCAAGGCTATTGTCAGGGGAATGGAAGAACCCTGGAAAGTTTCAAGTGTAGACCCGGTGATGGCTCCTATGCCCTAGAACCAAGCTAAGTCTGGGGAGGCCCATCATCAGAGGGTTTGCTCAAAGTGATGGATTTCTTCATACACAGCAACTCATGTAGACAGATAACTTGTATTTGCAGCTCTTTGCACATAGTAGGTGCTTAATCAATATCTTTTGACTGATTTATATGCATTCTGTCTTTCTCCTTCCCACTTCTATAAGCTAAATTTTTATAATTGCTATCTCCCTCACTGCCTATCTATCATCATGACCAAAACTGGGTCTTTAATCTTCATTGTAATAGAGGCATCAACAGAGCAGGGTTCAGGGGGGCTCTCCACTGTGTTACCTAGCTGCCCTAAAGCAATGATTCATCTTGATTCCCAAGACCTCATGACAAAGCATGTTTCCTACTTCTAATAGGGAGTGAGACTATGGATACAGAATGCTACCTATGTGATCAGTCCTAAGTCATGTGTTGATTTGTCTTACTTGAACGTGTTGCAGTGGTTTTTAATTACAAGAGGCAACTCTGTGGGGAGATTATTTGTAGATGACATAACTTTAAAGAGCATGAAGAAAACCTCTTTTAAAATGCTTGGCAACTCGCAGAGCTAAACCACTCCCCACCCTGCAAACTTGCAATAAGTCCCACACCTGTGCCAGGCAGGAATAGAATTAGTGCTAGGCTGCTCTGCCTCTGCCTACGGGGCAGGGTGGACCAGAGTAGTGCAGGTTAGGCATGGCAGGGCAAACGTTTTCCTCTAGATTTGCATTATCCTCTTGGGAGTTGTCTTCTGTAGACTGTGCTGAGCCAAATCTTTAAGCCCAGATCCCGGAAACCAAACTCACAGAAACAAATTGGATGTCAACAGGCTAGGTCCCTGTTGCATAAGGGGGTGCACTCAGGGCAGATTTGCCCAAAATCCTGGGAAAATGCCATTTGATAGTCTATGTCTGACCTGCATGAGTATTCAAATGAAAGACTTATTTGCTCATCCTTGTACCTGAAAGCACACTGTGTTTTGTACAAGGTTTGCTGTACAACGCCTGTACGCCATAGCTGACTGCTCTCATTAATGCCCTTGCACAGGGTTCATGCCAACTGGCCCTGAAAGAAAAAAGGCAGGCAGAAACAATGAACAGCTGCTTCCCAAAAGGATGACAAGGCTTTTATCCTGGGAAATGGGTCAAAAATCAGAGATGTGCTGCATCTAGAAACAAAAAAAGGAGGAAACCTCAGGCAACCCTTATGTCCAAAACTTAGGTGACTCTTGGACCCATTCCTGGAATTTTTCCAATGTCAGTTGTCTGCATTAGCAGTCACCTTCAAAAGTACCTTCTTTCAAGGCTTAGCTCAAGTGCAATCCCTAATAGGAAACCTTTTTTAATTCCCTAATTCTTACACCCTCTTGGGATAGAAGCTTACTGAGGACAGAGATCATTTCCCCAGTGCCCAGCATATAAAAAAGGCTTAATTAATGCAGATTAATTGATTGTGTTCTTCTGCTTCCAATAATCAGAATCCTAGTTTTAGAGGTGGAAGCAAGTGAAAGTTTATCTATCATTTTACGGATGAGGAAACTGAGGCACAAAGCAATGAAGTGATTTTCTTGGGGTCATATAGATCATGTGAAATTTGAAGTCAAGTCCTCCCTTCAAGGGCAGTGCTCCATCCTTAGCATCACCTTTCATATACTCATGTACATATTTATCTGTTTACATGTTGTATCCTCTAGTTGGATTTCTTCAGTAGGGACCTAAGATGGTAGGGAGCTCAGCTGAGGAAACTTTGAAACTGTTCTGCAATATAGGGAAGACCCTGGAGATACTGAGAGGTACAGGTATAGTGACTTGTTCATGGTCACAAAGTCACTGTAGCTGAGAGATGATTTGACCCCAAGCCTTCCTGATTCCAAGGCAAGCTTGAAGACTCAGGTTCTCTGACTCCATGAAGACTCAGGTTCTCTGACTCCATATCTAGTAGTCTTTCCAAAATATCATGCTCTTCAGAAAATAAGGGTCTCCCACTACTTATTGAAACAAATAGAGACGTATCTGCATAAGAAAGCTTTCAGTTGAAGGCTATCAACCATTTGCTTCTTAGAAGTATAGAACTGTTTTAAACAGATTGCTTTCATTCTCTTTTAGCAGTTTTATTCTATATTTGTAATAATGTTATCTTCCATGATCTTTTCCATTATTTTGGAATCTACCTATCTTTGAGTTATCTTTAAAATCAATCTCTGAAAGCCTTTAAAAACATGTTATTTCCATCATAAAGTCTGCTGCATGTATTTGCTCAGGTCCAGACATTTTAATCAACCACCTTCATTTTCTTAATTAACATTCTAACTTTCACAAATAGTTCATTGTGTATTGAGATGATGGAGTTCAAATGTGGTCCCATTCTTTTTATCCACAAGACTACCACACCATGCCAACTGATTTGTTCAATTTTAAATCCATTTGTTGTCTTTTTTGTTCTGTTTACACATCTGGGGTGATCTGGTTCAGCTGGGTTTAATGTCAAGATCTCTTTAGGTTAATTTTTTTACCCAACTGCTTCTCCATGTTTTGTCAGAAGAAGCATCAGCCTCTTCTATAAGGTCTTACAAATAAACCTTTACCTTAAACCCTTTTCCTTTGACTGCCAAGTTTTTCCACTTCTCAAGGAGATCAAGAATTGGCTGACTCACAAAGCATCTGCGTTCTTTTAGCCTCATTGTCTCATTGAATGTATCATTGAAACAACTCGAAGAAACGACATTAGTGTCAATGTTTGTAATTTCGTCCATTTCCCAATTTTTGAAGTCAACTGCTTATTTGAATAGGTCAGTCTAAAGTCACTGTAATTATATGAAATGTCTTCTCATCTTTGTCTCTTTGTTTTAGTTTAATGCTGATTTTATTTTTGACGCAACTAATCACAAAACTGATTCTGAAATAACTCCCACATCAATGATCATTTATTTCTTGCCTAGCAAGATAAAATCAAATTCCAGTTTTAAAAATGTCATTGGCTGTATACCATGCCCATTGCTATCTGATTGTTCAGATTCATAATCTACAGACATGAAGCTTCTGAGTAGTTTGCGAGCCTTTGGCCTCTTTGATTTCATGGTCCCTGACCCTATTTTTGAACACAGTTTTCATTTTGTTTCCCTGTGCCCACTTTAAGGTACAGGTTACTGAATATCAAAGTAAATGTTGCCTTTGTGTGGAAGCTCTTTTCCCCTTCAAACATTTTTTCCATCTTCCCCCTGTGCCAGAGATGTGCTTGAGTGACAATTTTATCAATAGCTGTTGTCTTGTTTATGTTCATCATGGGCCCTTTGTTTCAGGTATGGGAAGATAGCTTTCCAAAAGCACAAAGATAGAAGAGAGAATGGCTTATGTGGGGAATAAGAAGCGGCCAGTTTGTCTGGCAGTACAGAGAGTGTGAAAGGGAATGATGATGGGACAGGAGTGTGGAAAGGTAGGCCGGAGACATCTTCACAGTCTCAGCCTATGAGACTAGAAGACTCACAGAATGTAAGGTTCTGCCTTGGCCATTGTTGTTTGATTACCAAAAGCATGTGATTTGATGGAGGAAAATGGCACCTTATACGCTGGTCTCAAATAGCTATCTCCCATGAGTTTGCTTGTTGTGTTTGTCCTTTGTTGCTGAAGAAGACCATGCCATCAGAGAAATGATGACATGACTTGACTTGACTTTGTTTTGAGTGAGGTAGGGCTGTGTAGGTCACCAGTCTCACTTCTCCTCCAGAGCCATCTGAATCCAGTGACCAGATATTCCTCAGGATGACTGGAGATGACCCAGAATGCACTGGGAGACTTTGGTCCCTTTAGGCCAAGGTCCATGTAGGTACTCACTTAGGGTGAGGTAACCCCCATTCATTGAATAGGCCTGTTTAAGGAGTAGCCAGGGCACGGCCCCTTTAATGAGGCAAAGAAAAAGAAAGGCGTCAGGATGGGAGGAAAACAGCAACAGTTACTATAGATAACAAAATAATAAAATAAAGCATATGTACATATACCTATGTATAGAGCATATATATACATACATTGAGCATATAAACATATACAAAGTATGTATATATTGATACACGCACATATATGCGTGCTTATATATATTTATCTACACGTCTGTATATTTATTGTTATTAAGTTATTTTCAATTGTATCTGATTCTTTTTGACTCTATTTAAGATTTTCTTAGCAAAGATACTGGAGTATCTCTAGCTCATTTTACAGATGAGGAAACTAAGGCAAACAAGGAAAAGTGACTTGTCCAGGGTCACACAGCTATTAAGTGTCTGAGGCCAGATTTGACCTCATGAAGATGATACTTCCTGTCTCCAAACCTGGCAATCTATCCACTGTGTAATCTAGCCCTGTGTGTATTTATAGTAAACCCTTTTTTGTAGTAACAAAGAACCAGAAGGGAAATGGATGCCCATCAACGAAGGAGTGACTGAACAAAGGCTTATTATCCAAATTTTGGCAAGTAACTGGATGGGCAGTTCAATGAGTTTATCTATCTCAGGTTAGTGCTGCAGCGAGAACAGAAACTGGGTCTAGAACTGAACAGGGGAGAGCACAACAGGTTGGAATTCCATTTGGGGAATTGCTCCCTGAAACAAGACACCATGTTTGGAACACCAGTATCCCATTTCTCTCCCCACCCACTCAGGAGATGGCCTGTGTCGGCTGAACATGGAACGCTGTGAACTCAGAACAGCACAGTCACTGAATATCACAGTCCAAGTGACACAGGTTAGAATGAAGCTTAACCCAGTCAGGGGCCATTTGCAATCTAAATGAAACTTTAATTGGGTTTGGCTAATCCACTGGGGATTAAAATACTGGGAACTGAGCTGTAGCAGAACACTGAGCACCCCATTCAAAATAGCTCTGTGGACCTTGGAACTCATTAAAACAACCTCCAATTAGGCAGAGAACATAGTTTGGCAATATTGTAAACCTGTGACTTTGGAAAAAAGGGCCTCCTGTCCCCTTGCATTGCTAATGGGTACTCTGCCAAAAGGTGACCAAGTTGTGAAAGGGCAGGGTTGAGGGTGAAGAGAAATATAGGCAAGTCAGGCAGGACCAAGACCTTCCTTCTTTGTTCACAAACCCCAAAAGCCTTCAACTCAGGCTTTGACCCTCAAGTATATAATTACCTGTTAAGGAAAGTTAAGCAGGTGCCATATTGACAAGGAGAGCTTGGAATAACACAAGCCAACACCAGCAGTCCAATATCCATAAAGAATATTCCCCTCCTTTTTTCAGCTGTCATAGAGTCATAGGTTTAGATCAGAGGGTCTTTAGCTGGGGTCTAGGAAACCATTGATTCATGACTAGATTTCAGAAAGTCCATGAAATTGAATGGGGGTAGGGATGGGGTAGAAAACTATATCTTTATTTTCATTAAGTTCTAATTGAAATTGTTAATCCAAAAATCTCCTGAGAAGGAATCCATAGGTCTCATCAGACTGTCAAAGGGAGTTAATGACCAGTGACCTAGAGCTGGAATGAACTTCAAAGGCTACCTATACAACCCCCTGTTTTACAGCTGAGGTCCAAAATTGACAATTAGTTTGTCCAAGGGCAAAAAGGGAGTATGGGCTGAACCAGAATTTGAACAGAGAGCCTGGCACTCCAAGTTTAGAATCTAAATCAGTGTTATTTCCACTGCATTAATCACATCTATGCTGTGCTTAAATATAGTGATGTGTGGTATTGCAGAAAAAGTTGCTCATTCCTATTCTACAGTGTTTTAGGGCAACTAGTTGACCCAGTGAATAGAGTGCTGAGTCTGGAGTCAGACAGAGCGGAGTTCAAATCCAGCCTCAGATACTTATTAGCTGTGTGATCCTGGGCAAGTCACTTAACCCTGATTCCTCATCTGTAAAATGAACTGAAGAATGAAATGGCAAACTGTACCAGTATCTCTGCCAAGAATATCTCAAACAGAGTCATGAAGAATCAGATACACCTGAACAAGAAAGACAATGCTTTAAGATTCGTGAAATACATTCCTGGCAACAACAAAGTATATTATTGCACCCATTTATTTATTAGGAAATGGAAGACCAGAGAGCTCAGGTAATAGCAATATCTAGCATTTCTATAGCACTTCAAGATTCATTGGATCCTCACAGCAACCCTGGGAGGTAGGTGCCATGATTATGCCCATTTTACAGATGAAGTAACTAAGGTTGAGGGAGGTTGGTACTTGACTTGCATCACACAGCTAGAAAGTGTCTAAAGTCAGATTGACACAGGTCTTCCTGACTCCACATCCAGCTCCCTACCCACTGTGTCCTTCAACTCCTTATCGTCACTTTTATCTCTTTTGTTTTCTCTTTTATCAGAGTCTTACATTTTAGAAAGATATATTTTGTAAAATGTGTTTCCAAGACCAGTCAGAGACATAAGGAGGAGTAGCGGACCTCCTAGATACATTGAAGGAGTTGCCCAGTCAGAAGAGGAGAGAGAGCTTTGGGGCCTGGAAAAGGAGATGGCATACCTCCGTGAGACTTTATATGGGCAAGACAGCCTTTCCTAGGCTGCAGCCAGGGGATCAGTGTGGGTAGAACCCACGATGACTAAGCTAGGGAGGGGAATGGAAAAGGAAAGTCCCTACTAATAGGCCACACTGCCCAGATGCCATAGTCAAGGTTGAAGAGGCCTGTGAAGGTCAGCTCTGGACACTGAATTCCAAGGCAGTAGAACCCAAGGAAGTTCATGTCAAGGCCCATCCAAGAAGAATTTTAAACAGGAGGGAAGATTAAGGCAAAAAGACAAAGGCCCTGTGGCTTATAGGAAAATGATGCAACTCTTTCTGTTCTGTGAATTGTTCATCTTTTCATTTGTCAAGGTACTCCCACCCTCTTTGTATAGTTTTTACTTTCCTATCATTCTTCAAGGTAAATTTCTTTGAAATACCCAAGATGCCTCATGAATAAGGGGACCTAGGATATGGATAATTTTGAAAAGAAAAATCACAAGCCATCAACAAACATCTGGAAACTTGTTCCATGCCATTGACAAGAGAAATGCAAACTGAAACTATTCTGAGGTTTCAACTTCCATGCAGCAAATGGAGAAAGACAATAAGAGCTGGACAGGTTGGAAGACATGCCCAAGCTTTGCTGGTAGAGTGGAGAATTGGTCTAGCCATTCTAGAAAAGAATTTGGAATTATATGAGAAAAATGACTGTTCATGTCCTTTGACTCAAAAATGCCACCCTTGAACATAGAGCCCTATGAGGTCAAACATAGAAAAAAAAGTCCCAAATATACAAAAAATACCCAAAACAGCATTTTTTTTTGCATGTGGTAACCAAAAACTAGAAATTAAGTAGCTTGATTAATTGATTGATTGACTGACTGAGCAAATCGTGGTGTTCTGATAGAATGGGATTTTATTCTCCATAAGAAACAATGAACATGAGGAATTCAGAGAAATATGAGAAGACCAGGCCATAGACCTCTAGGTCCTCAAGTGTGGCTTTTTAACTTGAAGGGTTTGAGGACACAGAAGGTCACATGTGGGCTCAAGGCCTCAGGTTACCCACCCTTGAATATGAATCAATGTAGAGCAAAGGAAACTGAATCAGGAAAACAATATGTACAATGCAGCTGAATTCAGATTAAATACGATAGCGGATTTTGGTGTCCAGAGGATGGGCAATAGGTCACTCTTCTCATCTCTTGGTAAAGAAAGTGAGTTCCATGAATCCAGAAGACAACACTGAGGGTGACTGGACTCAGATCATGTCTGATAGGATCACCTTGTGAGTTAGTCTCATGTAAATGTTTTCCTTTTTCACAAGAAATGATTCTATGGGCCAGAGGAAGAATTATGTTGGGAGATGACTTTTAAAATGACTATTTTAAAAATAAAAGACAGCAATAAAACTTTTTTAAAAAAATTTTAAAGGGGAAAAAAGAAATACCTAAAAATTTTGTGTGCTACTGTGACTCATATCCTGGAGTCCCATGTTTAAATGTAAAAATTTAACGAAACACAGAAGAGTCAATCTGATAGAGATGACCTTTTTTTCAATGCAGTGACAAAAACCTCCCCCTAGACTTTGTCTATTTCAGATTGTTCTGGTAAGTCTGCACAACCTGCAGCCTGTAAGCAGCCCATAGACCATAAGTGGTGCAGACCTGGTCTAGCTCATGTTATCTCCATACATTCTAAACAGGTGGGTATTTTACCTAGTCAACTATGCAGCAGAAAGGTAGATAAAAGTTGTGTTTGTGTGTGTGTGAGTGTGTGTGTTTAATCCTTCATAGCACCATTAGTTATAATATTAAATTTAAAGAAGAGGAGTAAGGGGAGAAGTTTTTTCAGGTTTAGAGAATTAACCCAAGAAAGGTCATCTCAGGGAGTTTAAGCTAGAAGGGACTTTATAGCTTATCTAAACCAATTCTTCTATTTCACAGATAACAGTATTGAGGACCAGTGAGGTTGACTGACTTGTCTAGGGCCATACAGGGAGTAAGTAATGGTGTTAAGTACTGGATACAGGCCCTCGGATTCCACTCCCAAGTTTTTTTCCACTGTACCACCTTACCCCTCTGATATCTCATCCACTTTCTCACCTTGAGGTAAGCTCACACTTAAATAATTCTAGACAGAAGAGAATTTATCCTCTTTCCACAGATTTCAAGTAAAGGAAATTCCACTCTCCTTCTCATGGTTCAATTGTCAAATAAAACATACAGATTCATTTTTCAGTCATGTCCAAATCTTTGTGATCCCATTTAGGGTTTTCTTGCAAAGACATTGGAGTGATTTGCAGTTCATTTTGCGGATGAGGAAACTGAGGCAAACAGAGTCCAGTGACTTGCCCAGGGTCACACAGCTAGTAAGTTCCAGATTTGCACCCAGGAAACTGAGACTTTCTGACTCCAGACCCAGCACTCTATGTATTGTGCCATCTAGCAATACAGAATACCATTCTAAATCTCCAGGATGCACTAGTTCAATCTCATCTCCTGTGCTCCTCTTCTCACTCTTATCTGAAGTTTAGGTACTCTGTTATAAAATAGCTCCTTGGCCTTCTTTCCTATCTAAACAATTCCTCTACTTCTAGCCTTTCCTCATATTATTACCAAGATAGTCACCCAACTGGTGGCCTTTCCTGAAGCACTCCTAGTTTTCCACATCCCCATTTCACTGGTAAACCCAGAACTGAACTAATTCATTCTGAACTCTGAGTCTCACTGGTGCCCATTATAATGAAAGGAGGGCTTCTGGGATACAGAGAAACAGCACCAAGCCTCATGTGGACACTTCGCATCACATACAAAGAGATGGTCACACGTTTGTGATATTGCTTATAAAATCCATGCATGATGGAGCCATACGGAATAAGGCTCAATAAAGAACTGTAACGTAATTCTGTTTATATCAATTACAGGGGGAGGAGACCAGTATTTATTAAGTGCCGACAGCATGCCAGGCTCAGTTAAATGCTTTACAAATATCTCATGTCCTCACAACACCCTTTGAAGTAAGTGCTACTATTATCTTTGTTTTACAGTTTAGGAAAGTAGACTGCCAGAGGTTAAATGACTTGTCCAAGATCACACAGCTAAGAAGTGTCCGGGGCTATATAGATATACATATACACACATTATGTATATGTGTGTATACACATATGTATGTACATGCATGTATATGCATGCATATATGCACACATACATATATATGCACACGCATCCTAAGGACATCAATGATGTAAAGAGAGGCCCTATATAAGAAAGTATTTGTACCCACAGCCCTTGCAGTAACAAAAACCTGGAAATGACTGAGGAATGGCTGAAGAACTTGTGGACTTGGAATATTGTTGCACCATAAGAAACAATGGTTCCCCAGATTCCTCATCTACAAAATAGGGAGCTGGACTCAATGGTCTCCTTCAAGCTTTAAATCTATAAACCTATAACCCAAAGACTATGAAGAATTTAGAGGAATAACGGCTCATTTGTATGATGAGTGTGGCTAGAGTGCTGGACTGGAGGGACTGGAAGACTTGGTTTGAAGTGCGGCCTCTGCAGCTTACTATCTGAATGGCCCTGGACCAGTCACAGCCTCCTTGACCCTCAGTTCCGTCACTGGTAAAATGGAGGAGTGGGGCTGCACTAGGTGATCACTGAGATCGCTTCCAGCTCAAAATCCATGATGCTAGACTTCATTAAGTGATGGAGAACAAAGAAAGTAAAGCATAGATAATGACTCCAGTGATGTAAATGAAAACAACCCTAAAAGGTAACTGAATTAGCTGTAGTGGTGACATGGTGGACAGAGAACCTCAGACCTGGAGTCAGGAAGCTCCAAGTTCAAATCTGAGGTCAGACACTTACTAGTTGTGTGATCAAAGACAAATCACAACCTTTGTCAGCATCAGTTTTGAGGTAATGCTCCTCATAGCACCTACCTTTTAGGGTTGTTGTAAGAATTAAAGGAGATATTTGTAAATTGCTTTGCATCTTAAGGTGCTAGATAAATGTTGGGTATTATGAAGTGAGAACCACTCTAGTGAATATCTTGCTTCCTGAGAGAGCAGAGGGTGAGACATCCCTCTCTCTTCTTGTTAGAGAGCCTGGCACTTCCAGATGTGTAGTGTTGCATCCTCTGTGAGATGGGGCTGCTTTGTCCTTTGGTTTTGCTTTTAAGTTCTTCTTGGCGGCAAGAGATGATTTAGCTAGGGGGTGGGGCTGGACATATATTGGGAAATGATTGGGATTTTTTTAAGAACATCATTTAAACATGAAAGGAAACAGAAACAGAATCTAGAAAGTGTGTGCCTGTCCCTTCTATGTGATACGTGAAATATACACATGGAGTTCCAAGATGTTTCCATACCATTGCTGACTGAAGAGACATGGATCAATCAATAAACATTTATCAAGCACCACTGTGTTCTTACAGGTACCAAGCACTGGGATTAGTGCAGGGGACATGCATATAATGGGAATTCCCGACAAGCTCCCTGGTCTGTTCTGACAAGGACACAAGCTGTGCTTCCTCACAAGTGGCCTGGGCACAGTCTTAGATCTCCATGAGGGGAGCTAGGGAGAGTGCAGATATGGGAAAAGGCTGTACTTTAGCTTCATGACACATGTCTTGGTTATGCTCTCCAAATGGGTTTGTTTGTTTCTTTGAGTATTATAATGACAAGTATTTATTTTCTAGCTGTTGTCATTGTTGCCGAGTCATTTCAGTTGTATTCGACTCTGTGACCCCATTTAGGGTTTTCTTGGCAGAGATACTGGAATGGTTTGTCGTGTCCTTCTCCAGTTCATTTTATAGATGAGGAAACTGAGGCAAATAGGATTAAGTGATTTGCCCAGGGTCACACAGCTAGTGAGTGTCTGAGGCAGGATTTGAATTCAGGACAATTCATCTTCTTGCTTTTGAACCCAGTGTTTTATCCACTGTGTTACCTTGCCTCACAAGATGACAAAGTTAGGACACAGTGCATTCATATGCACACAAATATGGAGAGAAAATATGGTACAAGTGACTCAAGGGCCAGTCTTGGAGTCAAAAAGACTGGGGTACAAGTTCTGACTCTGATATACTTAAAACTATATGACCCTGGGAAAGTCATTTAACTTTTCCGTATCTGAGGGCCGTTGTCTAAGACCATAATTTGCAAAACAGTTTCCTGTCTGGGTTGGTAGAGGGAGGTCCCTACAAAGTGTTCACTCTACCCATAAAAAGGACATAAAACAGCAGTAATAGCTAGCATTTCTAGAGTTATTTAAAGGATCGTGAAGTGGCTTACCTCTGTTCTCTCACTGAGTCCTCACAACAACCCTAGGAGGCAGTACTAATATTATCCCCATTTTCCAGATGAGGAAAATGAGGTTAAAAGAGGTTGAGATGTAATAGGTGTGGATAAGAGCAGAATTTACATGTTTTTTTTTTTAACTTAGAGCACTCATTGTTTCACGCCCCATTTACTTGTTTACCTCTCTCTCTCTCTCTCTGTCTCTCTGTTTCTCTCTCTTTCTCTGTCTCTCTCTCTGTCTGTCTGTCTGTCTGTCTCTCTCTCTCTCTCTCTCTCCCTCCATCTCTGTCTCTATCTCTCTCTTTATCCCTCTCTCTCTCCCTGAAATGAAACATTTTCAGATTGGGAGTATTTAGCTTGAAGAGTAAAGGACCCAGAAGGAGATATGGAAACTTTTCCCAAGGTTTTAAGGAGCTAACAGATGGCAGAGGAATTCTATTTCTTCCTTTCGGGTACAGGGAGAAGAACTGGGAATCATGGTTGGATGTTGCAAAAGAGTCAATTTGACCTTGACTTGTAGCATTGAGCACCATTGGAAAGCAGAATGGGCAGCCTCTGGAAGCTATGGGCTGCCTGTCACTGGAGGCCTTCAAGCAGACACTGGATGATCACTCTGGTGAAATGTGATGGAGAGGATCATTCTGATACATATTGCACTAGATGATCTGAGGCTCTGTCCAGTTCTGTGATCAAGAGGATTAAGTCGGGAACAAAAGCACATGAGTGGTGGAGGTAGGTCCTACAGTTGGACTCGCTCATCTTCCCACTTGCCAAATATCTATTATGATTGTTGAAAGAGAAAACCCATAGGAGTTTTCTGACCTTTCTGTGGAGCTCAACTACTCATGTCCTATGCCCATGTGCTGGCCTATTCCAGAAAGAGGGTGTGACTCATCGACTCCAAAGTGGCAGTGTTTACCCTCATCAGGAGAAAGACAGAAGAGTCACCAGGAAGCCATGCACTTCCAATGATTGTGGTAACTTTTCTACAAATGCATATACAACATGGCCCTCCGGAGGCTAGGGAATTCAAAGGCAAATGTTTGGAGCGTGAAACTATCTTCCATGTCATGCTTTATGAAGACTTCTAAGTTTTAACTTTGCATCAACAGGCAATGTACGTTGTGCCAGAGGCAGAAGAGTGAGCCCAAGGCCCCTCCCCTTACTGGCTCTGTAATTATAAGTATGTATGTTTGTATGCATGTGTGTGTATGTAGAGAGATGTAGGGAAATTGCTGAGCCTTTCTGGGTCTTAATTCCCATTGCCAGTTTCCCATGGCTGTTATAGGAAATGTGTTTTGTACAAGTCAAGCACTTTGTTAATGAGAGTCAGTAAATAAGCCTCTATTAACCAATGACTATGTGCCCAGCACTGTTTTCAGTCTGGGGAGACAAAGATGGCAATGACACAAGGAATTATTATTGCTTTTCTTCTTATTTCATTTTCTCATCTTTATATTTGATAAAATTGAGTGAGAAATGATCCTGAACCATCCTTCCATCATCCCTTTGTGTTTAGCAAATTATTGTGCAGGTGAATAAAATGAATGAATTATCATTGTTGAGATTCAGGATCATCCTTTATTGACTCTCTGAAAGTATCTGAAAGTACACACACACACACACACACACACACACACTCACCTTTTTGTTTGCTTTTTTATTTTTTCTGTTGGTTTTCTCCCATTGACCTATCTTAGTTATACAGAGTTGCTTATATGTTGGCTCCCCCCCCAGAGCCAGGGCATCTTTGGCCTTCCACTGCTTAGCACAGTGCTTGACACAAAATAGATGTTTAATAAGTGTTTGTTGACTTACTGATTGACTCCTGTAGTAGACGGGACAATGGAGATGATCACAAGTGCTTCCTGTCCTCACGCCATTTTTGTTTTTTTTGCTACTTCTCTCTATTTTCCAGCTCTTCATCCAATGCATTTTGGCTATCATGTATATTTGGTCCAAAAACACCTCTTTTAAATGTTCTGAAATTGTCATTGGGCAGCGTTATGTCCAGGCCAGCGTAGGCGATGCTTTTATGCTCATGCTCTAATTGTAGGGCAGACAGTTCATTTTTTGACTTCTCAAGAAGGTTTTGAGTTTTGTGTTTGTAGTGAGAGGATATGTCTGTTCATTTATGAAGTATAACAAACAAAGCTGCTGTCCTCTGGTGTATATTTAAGCATGCCTTCCTAGGTAATGAGTGGGTGATCCATTTTTACATTTGCAGCAATATGAAATGTTGCCAAGTTCCTATCCTTCCAAGGTCTCCATTTTTGATGACTCCATGTTGCTTAAGAATGAACTTTCTATTGCTTTTGGTAGCCCTTCCCTGCACCTGCATCACTGCCAAGAATCCTCCATTTCAGTAACAAACCCCCTCAAGATTTGTTAAATACTTCTCCCTCAACATATCATGCCTTGAGTTTGTGTGGGAATCCATTCTTCAATCTTGGCTGCTTCACTGCCTCTATCCTGTGGTTAACCACTGTCAGTCACATGTGATACCCTGAAGAATATAGATCTATTATCAGTTTCCACTAATATTCTGTGATGTATTAGCAGGTAGGTAGTGCACTTCACAGAACACTGGCCCTGCTGTCAAGAAGATTCAGCTTCTGATACTTACTAATTGTGCAACCTTTGGCAAGTCACTTAAATTTCTATTTGTCTCAGTTTCTTTGCCTATAAAATGGGGATAAGTGCCTACCTTTCAGAGGTGTTGTGAGGATCCAATGAGATAATATTTATAAAGTAATTTTCAAACTTTAAAGTGTTATATAAATGCAAACTATTACTATTTTTATTTGTTCAGAAAATATTTCTGCAATTTTTTGACCCATTTGTTGTACAGTTTGAGAACATCTATCAACCTCCTTCTTTTTATTGACAAGGAAATCACTCAGGATGATGGGCTCTGGGCTTTGTTGATCTTCCAGGAGTTTTGGTTTGGAGACTTTCTAAATCCATGGCCATCCATTTTACCGTTCCAAAGACATACTGTAAGATTGACTTTGCCACAGCATTAACTGTTCTGGATGCATGTGCACTGCTGAGTTTTGACTTCCAGAAGTCAATGTCTCAATGTCTCTATTTTTCCTTGGTTTTTGCCTAAAGAAGATTGAGAGTCTTATAATCATCATTTTTGGTCACTGGATCTATTTGACTTGTTGATCCCAGTTCAAAGCCTTCAATCTTTATTGGTAGTTGTTCGGATGAATGAGCATCAGTAAATAAGCCTCATACATAAATGTGTATGTTCATCCTTCGTTGCTGAAGAAGACCGTGCCATTAGAGAAAAGATGACATGACTTGCACTTGACTTTGTTTGGAGTGAGGGAGGGCTGTGCAGGTCACCAGCCTCACTTCTCCTTCAGAGCCATCTGAATCCAGTGACCAGATATTCATCAGGATGACTGGAGATGACCCAGAATGAGGCAAATTGGGGTTAAGTGACTTGTCCAAGGTCACACAGCTAGTGAGTGTCAAGTGTCTGAGGTGAGATTTGAACTCAGGTCCTCCTGACTTCTCCACTGCACCCCCTAGCTGCCCCACAAATGTGAATGAATGAATGAAAAACTACATGTAATAGAGCTTAGTGTCTGTCAAACACTAGAAATACTGAATTGCGAATTCATTTATGAAATTATGAAATGGAGACAGCCATGCCCCATTATTTGGGTATGCAGTGGGAAAGACCATGAGGGCAGGACGAATGTGGCTGCGATCACACTTTAATCAGGCACAGGGGGTTAATGGGCAAATGCTACAGGAAGTACAGAGACAAGCAGGAAAATGGGTACAGAGGCGGAGGCAATGGGGTGGTGAAGTAAGACAGACAACATGGAGATGATGATGGCGAGGGGAAGCACAGATTGTCACACAGCCACAAGGAAGGTTGGGAGTACTCAGCAGCTCAATAGACAGATGGAGGTGAAAGAGGATTGGGCGAGGGCTCTGAGGTCTCATTTTACAGGGTTTGGAGGAGGAACAGACTATCATCTATCGGTGCCCCTTCGAGTTAGTTCATTAACATAACCAAATCCTTTGAAAGCTGTCAGTCAAACTTGAAAGTCAACACGTCCATTCCACCTCACAATCCTCAGCCTTCTTTGGTGTTCTGCTAGGTTTACTGTACGTGTCTGGAGTATGTCTGAAACACATGCATTACAGGACCAGAAGGCTCCTCCAGGCATGACTTTCCAGATTTGGCACATACTACCACAACGTGATTTCTGGTATACTTTGTGATATACTTTGTAAATTATGCCCTTTTGTTCTTTGGGACAGTTTGTACCTGACGCCCAGGCTCCCTTTTGCAATCTTATTTCCTGCTACATTATACAATCTACTTACAAATTTACTACAATGACTAGAAGGTGGAGCTGTGGGATGAGAGGGAGGGATCCTGGGGAAGGGGTGACAGAACAAGATACAATTTTAAAGCAGATACAAATACAAGAGGGGAACTATCTCTGCCCTTAGCTTCTGATAGGAAGAGCAAGGCCCTGTGCAGACTAGGACTAGGTGAATCTGGATATGAGATGTCACAGAAATGAAGCTACAGGGGAGTTCATTGACATACTCTTTCCAGCTGCAATGGTATCGAGGTGGTTATAGTTCTCCGCATAAGAGAAAGAAAGAAGGAGCAGGGAGCAGAGGTTACTAAGATGGCTGGAATGGAATGATGAAGCATCGGGGTAGGAGGAGGCAGCATAGCAGGGAGAGGAGTCTTCCAAGAGAGCAGCCCAGCTAGCCCAGGGAGGTTTTGCTTACACACTCCCCACTCAGGACAGTCCATGATCACCCTGCTAGCCCTATGGCGATCTCAAAGTCCCCAAGGACTTGTTATTCACAGTGAGACAGCCAATAGACAGTAGGGGAAAGACAGAATGGATTAGGAATACTCCAAATTCACAGCAGTTTTGCGTGGCATAGACAGTTAGACTCGGAGTCTAGACAAACATGCTACCTCTGATACTTCCTAGCTATGTGACCTTGGACCCATCACTTCCTTTCACTTCCCTAATCTGTAAAATGAGAATTTTGGTATTAGCAGTACCTGCTTGAAAGGTAAGACTCAGGAGAGACAATGGATATGAGTACCATGGAATCATAAAGGCCCATGAAAATGGCAGCCCTGCTGGTTTATTTGTAGATGCTGCTCATTAACCATTCACAAGCCCCTTTGTGGGATTTAGGACGATGACAAGTAGCAGTTGAGGAGATGACAAGTAGTAGAAAGTTGCTGCTTTCCAGACAGCTGGGGGAGATCCCAGGGGGATGCTTTCTTGGCAATTAAAACATGTTTGCTCCTCTGGAGATCGTTTATGGCACAACTCTGCCTTGGAGCTGGGTGCCCAGACTTGGTCCCTTTTGGCTGGTCCAGGTACACCCTGCCCATAAGTCAGAGACTGGACAAGATGACCTCCTGAAATTCTGTATTTGTAAGTGTGTCTGTCAATACAGGGGTATAGGCCAGCATTCCAGAGTGAGTGAACAACCTGAAACTTGCCCCAACTGATACTCGGCTATGGTCACAGGCTTTGGCTGAAGGAGGGTCTGTCTCTGCCAGTCATGATGGTTGAGAAATTCCACTTGCTACTGGCAAGAAACAGAGAGCTCTGCCAAAGCACACAGTGGGAGATGTGCTGTCCTCACACTAATCTGGGATCTTGGACAGAGTGTATCCCTGGGTTGTGGGCATGGATTCATTTTCTTTTTAAAAACAAAGGTCAAACTCTCATAAATTTTATGATGGATTATGCTGGTCACCTGCCCCCAGCTTCTCCTGGGTGATAGTGTTCTTGGAGATGGGCCATTGGATGAGAAAAACAAACAAAGCCCCTTTGTTTGATAAAGATTCTAGTTCTGGTCTGATCCACATCTCTCCCCAAAGTCTCACTTCCTCATCTGTGAAATAGGGATGGGCAAAATTATCCACTACCATTACAAGGCAACTAGGTAGCATACTGCACAGTGCTGGACTTGGAGTCAGGAAAACCTGAGTTCTAATTCTGACTCAATCATTGACTAGCTGTGTGACCCTGGGCAAGTCACCTAATCTTCATGTACCTCAATTTCTTCATCTGTTCAATGAGAGAGCTGAAGTCATAAGTGTTCTTGGGTCTATTTTCTCATCTGTAGAACAAGGGAGAGAGACCATAGGAGTCCCTTCCTATGATCATTAGGGAATGAAAATGATTGCAATATAATTTCCTAACCCTACAGCTAGAAAGGACCATAAGGGTCACCTAGACCAAGCTCCTCCCCCAACCCCCACTCCCATTTTACAAACTCACATGAATAATGAGTAACTGAACCTGGATTTAATCTTAGATCCTTTGAATCCAGTTTGAATAGTCTTTCCTCTCTTGACTTCTGTCTTTAAATGTGGATCTATTCTCAGAGCAGCAGATGAGGGAATGTAAAGGCTACTTGGTAAAGCCTTGCAATCAGAGCTCAGAAAACATTTCCTCCTGAGATGTTCTCATCCCACTGGGCCAGGCTGGGCTGAGTCACGCTCTCTTCTGCTCCAGAAAGATGACTGCCAAACACTCCTGTTGACTGGTCAGGCCACCCTCTTCCCTAGCCAGGTCTGGAGACAGTCTGACCACTCTGTTCTCTGAACTCCCTTTTTCTAATAGAATGAGTTAGCAATCAGTTGTTCTAATTTCCTAATGACGGTGTAGCATTTTGATATTTACAAAGCATTTTTCCTCCCAACTTCCCTGAGAGTGTGTGGATATTATCACTGCCATTTTGCAGACACTAATGCCCACTTTTCAAAGCTACCTGCTAGGCATTTACAAGAAGTAACCAATGAAAAATAAAATGAAAAAAAATATTAAGCACTTATTAGGCACTAGGCACTGTGTTATGGTGGGGCTACAGACACAAAAGCAAATGAGACTTTGCCCTCAAGGAGCTGACAATCCAACAGGAGACCTCTTTGTCCTTCATGATAGTACCCTTCAAGGTGATGCCATGACATGCAAGTGAATTGGATTTAAGTGAGGGAGGACTGTGCAAAGTCACCAGCCTCACTTTCTCCTCCAGAATCATCTGGGTCCAGTGGCAAGAAATAGATCAGGATAACTAGAGATGGCCCTGGGGGGTGGGCAACTTTGACCTTTTTAAACTAAGGTCATTAACAAGTCTCAGTTTGACTGAGGCAACTCCCATTCAGTGATTAAGGCTAGGTGTGTGTGTGTGTGTGTGTGTGTGTGTGTTCGTCCTTCATTGTCAAATAAGACCATGCCATCGGAGAAAGGATGACGTGCCTTGCACTTGACTTTGTTGTGGTTTTTTTTTTGAGCAAGGGAAGCCTGTGCAGGTTACCAGCCTCTCTTCTCCTCCAGAGCCATTTGACTAGATATTCCTCAGGATAAGGCAATTAGGGTTAAGTGACTTGCCCAAAATCACACCGCTAGTGAGTGTCAAGTGTCTGAGGTGAGATTTGAGCTCAGGTCCTCCTGACTCCTGCACTGGTGCTCTATCCACTGCACCACCTAGCTGCCTAGCTTTAAGGATAGGTAAGAAATGAAGCAAAGAATGACCTCTTTACCTAGTTAAAAAATCAGCCTGGGAGGGGAAGACCCTCAGGGTTTCTGGACAAAGTAAAAACAATTGCTATTTACTTTGCCCCGTTCAGGGCCCAACAATGATCAGGTGGGGCTTGGCCTGGGACCTGTTGTTGGCCAATTAATGAGAACTACAGTGATTTGGATTTAAAGCATGGAATTTAAGAAAGAAATCTAGCCTGTAAACACCAAGGTATCTTTCAAGGTTTCAGCAATGAACATTTACATTTCTTTGGATATGGTACCCTATGCAGACAGAAATAAGGGAAGACATTCAGTTTAATTCTTCTATGCAACATGACCAATATGAAAATGTGTTTAGTAAGAATGTATGTGTAGAACCCATGTAAGATTGCATGCTATCTTGGGGCAGGGAGGGAAGGGAAGAAAATCTAGGCTTATGGAAGTGATTGTAGAAAATGGAAAACAAATAAATTAATAATAATAAATCAAAAGAAACAAGGGAAAAGAAAGGAAGGAAGGAAGGAGAGAGGGAGAGAGAGAGAGAGAGAGAGAGAGAGAAATAAAGCTATGTTGCTCATCAGGCTAGTTCCCAGTGGGGCAACTCCTACTACCACTCAAAGATGATTTAAATAAGGGAGGACTATATAAACTCACCAGCCTCAGTTTCTCCTCTGGAACTATAGGGGTCCAATGGCAAGATAGAGACCAGGATGACTGGGGATGGCCCTGGATAAAATGGGAGACCTAGACCTTTTTAAGCTAAGATCATTAACAGGTCTCAATAGGAGACTTCACAGATAAAAGAGTGTTAGCCATGGGAAAGTGTTTTGGTTTTGGAAGTCACAGGGATGGTGGAGTCACAGGGTAGTCAACTGACATGCCCTTTCCAGAATGAACGTCAGTGTAAACCTGATTATTGTCACAAAGTAAAAGATAGAAGGTTAGGGGCAAGAGGAGGATGGTAAGCTTCACAAGTCAAGGGCATGATGGGATGATGGCCAGGCTAAAGGATTATCAGAGTCTGGGGCCAACTGATTATAGCAGGACAGCATGGCCTCCCTCATCCTCCCTTCACCCCATCTCTCAATGTCTCTGCCTCTATAGGCAGTCTCTCTTCTTCCCTCTTTTCTTGAAAGAATAGGTGTCTCATTTCCAAGGCTAATCCTTCTCTGTGTGCCTGTCCATTTCTCTCCTTCTCTCTCCCTCTCTTGCTGTTCCTCTCTCTCTTCTGAATCCTCATTCTTTCTCTCTCCACTGAGTCTTTCCTACCTTTTCAAGCATGCACAGGTCCCTCCTATCCAGAAAAATCCTCCAATGCACTCTGTTCTTTTTAATTACCATCTTATTCCTTCCCTTCATTACATTATCAAACCTCTCAAATGCCTCCACTTTCTCTCTCCCTCTTTTCAATCAATTGAGCTAGATTGAACCCCTACTAGTTCAATGAAAAATGAGTCACCAATATTCTCTTACACAACAACTCCGTTGTCCCCTTACCAGTCCTCATTATCTGTGACTTCTCTGAAACAGTTGGCATAGCAGACTTGAAATCTCCTCCTTGGCCTGACTCTCTTTAATCTGGCTCTCTTTACCTCAAGTCTTCTTTCACTTCCAGACTCCTAAATGTGGCTGTTCATAGAAGTTCAGTCTGACTGTTTCGCTGTTCTCTATTATTTTTCCTCCGAGACATCATCAGTTCACAAATTCAACTATGTTTTCCATGTAAATATTTCCAGATCTTTCGGTCCAGCCTTGACTTCTCTCCCAAGTCCAGACCAACCTTTCCATTTGCCTGCAAAAATCTTCACCCAAGTTTCCTGTCACTCCCCCAAACTCAGTGTATCTGAAACCCAACTCATCAGTTTTCCCTAGAAACTGGCTTCTCCCTCAAATTGTGGTGGTTCTTTGTACAACCATTTCCCCAGTAACCCAGGCTAAACAACAACAAGAAAACCTACCTTTATAAAAAAAAAATTCTTCCTCTGACTCCTGATCTACTCCAGATGACCAACGTCAGTCATCTTCTGATTTGTCTCTTTCTGTTAATGGTACTGCTACAATTAACTGTGAAGAATACAACATATCCATACCCACTTTTCCCTCATTAGTCCTGTCCATGTTGTGGTTTTTCAGTCATTTTTCAGTCATGTCTGACTCTTCTTGACCCCATTTGGGGCTTCCTGGCCAAGATACTCTAGTTGCCAGTTCCTCCTCCAGTTTTACATTTGAGAAAACTACAAGAAACGGGATAAGTGACTTGCCCAGGGTCACACAGCTAGTAAGTGTCTGAGGTCAAGTATGAATTCAAGATGAATCTTCCTGACTCCAGACCCAACACTCTCTCCACTGAGCCACTAACTGCCCATTCTTGTCCATGGCCTCATGTAAATTCAATGAAAGCAGTTCACCCAATATACTGAGGGTCCTTATCTCATTCTCTTGACATTTTGTGAATACCAAGAAACCACAGAGGATTTCCCTCTCCCTTGGTCACTTAATCTCTCCCTTTATCATCAGCCCAGCTTCTTTTCTGGCCATAGATTTCTCTGATGATAACCTTTAGGCTGACTTTCTTGCGGGATACTTGGTTAATTACTTGTCAAACTTCCTTGAAGCACCAGAGTATATATAAGGAGTTTGGGAATCCACAGTTTAACATTCTCTCAGCACCGTGGCAGCAATGTGCTAAAAGAACTTAGCACTTTTTCAGCAGTTCAAGGATTGCAGAAAAGATATTGACCAACAGACAAGCTGGAAGTGTCAGAAGGGAGCAGATACTAGAGATACATTTTTGTGCAGCATGTGATAGGTTACGCAGAATGTTCTCTAAAAAAAACCAAGCACATGAAGGCCTGGCATTTAGAGTCACAAGGTGCCCTAGGAACATGGGTTTCCCCACCGCCATTCCTTCCTGCTATGTTTCTGTGACTGCCCATTCTTCCTCACAGATATTGTGTGCATTAGTGGAAGTAAGACCCAAGGCTGTTATATTTTGATTAATAATAACAAAAACAATATTTTTGTACTACTTACTATGTGCCTGGCACTCGGCTGAGAGCTTGCAATTATTGTCTTACATCATCTTCCCAGCATCCCTGGGAGGTAGGCGTTATTACAGATGAAGAAATTGAGGTAAATAGAAATTAAGTGACTTGTCATGGAGCTAGTAAGTCTCAGAGAATGGATTTTATCTCAGGTCTTCCTGACTCTAGACCCACTTCTGTCTTCTACTTTAATAAATATTCAGGATTAAGATGATTTTATGTTAGTGGGAAGCTCATTGGTGAGGGCTTAGAAGAAGGAGGGAAAAGGAGGATAAATGGGGAAAGGTGGTATCAACATCATGTTCAGGCTACATGTGTATCTTATTAGAGGCTTGATGCAATCAGCACAGCGTCACTTATAAATAGAAACACACAAAGCTCCTCATTTTCTATAGGTGATTCCTCATCCAGTTACATAGATTGGGAACACTTAGAGTCATTTTTTTGCCTCTTCCCTTTCCATTGACTCCCATGTTCAAGCATTAATGAATCTCTGTTGTGATATCCTACACCTGGATTTATCCTTCTCATTCTCACTACAGCCGTTCTAGATTGCACCCTCATTATTTATATTTTGCACATTGAAACAGTTCCCAACATCGTGTTCCTGGGTCTCATCTCTCTTCCTTCCACACTGTCATGAGCATCATTGCCAAATTAATCTTTCTACAAGTTCGGTCCTGAAAATGTTACATCCTTGCTCAAAATCACAAAGATAAATAAGCCCAACCCTCCCACCCCGCAAAAGAAAGCAACAACAAAATCCCCTTTTAATAGCTTTTGATTGCCCTGGGAATGAAGTTTAAACTGCTTAGCAAGGTATTCAAAGACAACTATGATCAGACCCCAATCCAGCTGTTTCTCCTACTACTCTTCAACACGAAACCTAATTTATAATCTCTGAACACATCTTAATTCCCACCTCTGCACCTTTGTTTGCGCAAATCATTCCTTCTGCCTGGAATATATTCTCCTTCCCCTCATTCATCATCTCTGTTTGCCAAAATACTATCCATCTATCAAATTTCAATTAAAATATCCTTCCTCCAAAAAGCCAAAAATGAATTATAACTTCTTTTATTACTAAAATAGTACTTTTTTTTTTAACCACACGTCCTTCCATATACACACCTAGCAAGCCTCTAGGCAAGGCTAAATCCTGGCAATACAAGAAAGACTTTCTGTACTTAAAGAACTTATAGCAGTGTTGAGGAACCTGTCGCCTCAAGGCCACAAGTGGCCTTCTATGTCCTCAAGGGTGGCCCTTTGACTGAATCTAAATTTCACAGAACAAATCCCATTAATAAAAAGATTTATTCTGTTAAACTTGGATTCAGTCAAAAGATCACACCTAAGGATCTAGAAGGCAGGTTCCCCAGCCATGGCTTATACTCTAATGGGGTAAGACAATATGCAAAAAGGAGCTGAAAAGAAGGGGTGGGTGGGTCCAGGGAAGGTACCTACTTGAGGGGGCAGTGTCAGAGTTAGAAATATTTAGGGGAAAATCTAGGAGGGTAACAAAATATGACTGCTGTGGGCTCCTCCTCAAAATGGAGGCTCTAGGTGGAACTCACCAATGGGAGAAGGGAGCAGCGTGGAAGAAGGGCATTGTCCATTTCTGTAGAAAGCATGACTACCCTTTCAGTCACCCAGAGTCACACGTTCAGAGATATCTTGGACTCTTCACTTTCCCTCACTTTCTACATCCTGTCAGTAACCAGTTCCTGTGGATTCTACCTTCTCAATAGATCTTACATCTTTCTTCTTCTCACCTCACACATGGCCACAACCCTAATCCATCTCTATCTCTACTTCCCTGGATTACTGAAATAATTGATGTCTTTGCTTCCAGTGTTATACCTCTCCAATCTCTTCTCCACACAACTGCTCAATAGATATTCTTAAAAGACAATCCTGACCTGACCACATCATTCTATACTCCAAAAACAAACACAAAGCCTCCAATGGAGCACTGAGCTTGGAGTGAGGAAGACTCTTCTTCCTGAGTTCAAATCCCACCTCAGACACTTACCACCTGTATCATTTAATTTTGTTTGCTTCAGTTTCCTTCCCTGTAAAATGAGCTGGAGAAGGAATAGCAAACCACTCTACTACCTTTGCCAAGAAAACCCCAAACAGGAGTAAGACTGGCCAAAATGATTGAACAACAAATGTGCTATGTATTATGGCATGCATTAGGGATAAAAATACAAAGAGTCAACAATCACCGCTCTCAAGAACCTTATGTTCTAATGGAGACAGGTGGATTTGTGAACTGGGATGTTTTGGTCGATGTAGCCACAGGGATGGTGAATTGCTCCATAGGGCTCTCATTTGACCTGCCCTTTATAGAAGCAATAATAGGTTGGTTACTGTCCCCAGAACAAGAAGTACAAGGGATGATTCTGGAGCAGGGTATAAATGAGCAGCAAGCCAGGTGGAAAGATGGCCTTGGTAGACAGCTAAACATCTAGGGTGCTCATATAGTTTAGGGGGAACCACATAAATATGCTAGTGTAATTCCTTTTTTGTTTGTTGTAATTACTGAAAGAATAGCTCTTAGGATACACAGATACTTCATCTTGGGGCCGATTGAGGGATTGGTTGAATGGTGGCTGGATAACACCGTCCTCTTGACTAGTCTCATTGTCCACCTAGAGAAAGAAGCTGGATATCTGTTGAGAGAAGTAGAGTAAACCATTATTTTATTTTTATTTCTTTAGATTAAGATTTATCAATGCCATTTGTACTCTCTTATGTCAGGTAAAACCTTCCCATTCCCCAAATGGAATTCTTCCTTCTAACAAAAGAAAACAAGAGTGCAAAAGCAGTGACTCTGTACCCGGTGAATGATACATGTAACATTTGGCCTTCGTAGATGCCCATCCCTCTGCCAAGAAAAGGAAGGGATATTATCTATGCTCTGGGACCCATGGCATTCTCTTTGTTTTTAAGTATCTCCTTGTTACATTTTGTTCTTATGTCATTCTCATTTCTGGGTAGGTGTTCCTCCATCCCCATGCCAGAATGGAGTCAATCTTTGTAACTAACAAAGCTTGTCAAGCAAAACCAACCAGTCCCGGTACAATTCTGCCTAAAGTTCCTTTTCTTTGTGCTACACAAGAGAAACATGCTTTATCATCTTTTTTCCAGGATCATTGTTTTTTTTTCAATAACTTAGATTTCATGATCATTTCATTTACATTGTGCAATCATCATCTATATTATTCTTTTTGTTTTGTTACTTTCCCTGCATCACTTGATAGAAATCTTCCCATGTTTCTCTGAATGCCTCAGGTTTAATGTTTTATTTTTTAATACTGGAAGCATGAGATGTCAATTGTTATGAAATTTTATTATAATTTTACTTTGAATATGCATTTTCATCCTACTATCTCTATTTTCTTTTGTTGTTATTGCTTACTTTTTTCAGCTATGTCCAACTCTTTGTGACCCCATTGGAGGCTTTCTTAACAAAGATACTGGAGTGGTTTGCCATTTCCTTTTTCAGTTCATTTTATAGGTGAAGAATTGAAGTAAACAGAGAAAAGTGACCTGTCCAAGGTCAAACAGCAAGTAAGTGTCTGAGGTCTGATTTGAATTCATAAAGAAGAGTTTCCTGAGTCCATGCCCAGTAGTCTATACACTGCACCACCCAACTGCCTATTTGTACGGATAAAAAGAAATGTACCATATCATTTGACAAAAATTGGTCTTCAGCAGTATTCTTAAATTCCATTTTTTCTTTAATGAATAATAATATGCCCATACCTCCCATGATTTAGCTGTTTCCTAACTTTTGGAGACCCACATAGTCTCCAAATCTTTGCTACCATGGAAAATGCTGCTCTCAATGCACAAGTTAACCTCTTTCTGTCTTGGGCATCATCTTATTTTTAAAAGTTGGTGCAAACATCAAGGCATTTTCTTCACATAAAATTGTATTATTTAGACCTTGTTCAGCATTGTGCAGAGAACTGTACCAAGCACTTGAAATGCAAAAATAAAAGTTATACACAAGCAAAACGCATTGATCTTGAAGGCAGGGCATACAGGGACAATTTTAGCATCCTAGTCCTCCCAGGAGAAAGTAACAATTTTTTTTAAACTGAGCGTCATAATGTAAGAAATAATACAAGAAAACTACCTCCAATTTCTATACATACAGAAAGCTAAGAAGCAAATGGAAAAAAATCTACTAATTGCCTCCAGGAAAAAAACCAACTACAACAACCCTCTACTTCAAACTCCAAGAGACCTAGGGGTTTAACCGAACAATTATGATAAAAAACAAATTTTGCAAAATGACTGAGATAGACCTTCAAATATAAAGGAAAGGAAATTTGAGCTACACAGGACGATGCTTCACCCACAAAAAACTAAGCAAAAAACAAAAACACAGAAGGGATTGGAATAATATTCTTCCAAAGAGAAGAAACAAAAGAGAAATATCCCTTGTCCTCAAGAATTTTACATCCTAATGGAGAAGACACATGATCTTACTTCCCATAAACTGTCCTCCAAAGCCCCGCTTTTCATAGATTATAGGTGACCAAAATACACTTCTTAGGAAGTGCTCTTGTTCTTCTTTTCCAAGTTGAATCAAGTCAGTAAGATTTATTAAGCACTTGCCCCTGGACTCCAGGAGCTTCTATTTCAATGGGGGAAGACAAGACACAAAACAAAGCTGAAAGTCGACGTGGTGATAAAGGTACCCAGCATGTGGGCATTGTAGAAAAATGTGGGACAGGCAGGACTGTGGACTGGAGAGAAAAGGCCTTGACATCACTCTCAAGATGGAGATTCAGAGAGGAACCAGCCAATCAGAGGGTGAAGGACACATCTCAAAGGGGAGGGCAATGGAGTTGGAGTTGTGAAAACCTTGACTGAAATCCCATCCCGGTCCCCTTGTTAGCTGGAGACCCCAAAGAGCCATTTAATGTCTCTAAGACTCAATTTCCCCATCTGTAAAATGAAGATTTTGAACTTAATAGCTTCTAAGATTCCCCTTAGTTTTAAATCTATTATCCTATGACTAACGGAAGTTATAAGGAAGTCTCAGACTTTGACTCAACATAAGGAGAAACTGTTCTAACAATTAGAGTTATTATAAAATAAAATGGGCTGACTGAGGTTATTTAGTTCTCCATGATGGGAAGCAACACAACAGACTGGTGACCTCCTAGCCCCTGTATCGGGGGATGCTATAGACAGGCTTCATGCTTCCCTTGGAGGTTGGATTAATGGGGACTCCGATGTCCAGCCCAAGGGAGAGTGTGTGATTCTCCTTCTGGGAGCTCCACTCTATTCTTCTAAAGTTCAGGAAGCAGAGATAGGAGGCCCCAGAGCACCCAGACCGGTACCTGATCTCCAGGGGAATACCCTTGAAATTAAACAGAAGTAAGAAAAGAGAGTGAAGTCTTTCCGGTTCTTATCTCTTGCAGGGTCCATGAGCTGCAAGCTTGCAAACTCACACCCTGCCTCTAGTCCACTTGTGTCTGCTTCAGGGTGCCAAGCTCATCATCACTCCTGGTGCCTCATGACCTATGCCCTCCTCCCTCTTCATCCTTTCCTCTGATTCTTGGCAGCACAGCCCCTTATGTGATACTGTGGAAAGGACATTTGAATTTGAAGATCAGAGAGGAGTTCTGAGGGCTTCACTTTCAACCCCTTTGTTTTGTTTTGAAATGCTCATTTTTCAAAATTTTGAGTTCTAAATTCTCTTCCTCTCACTCCTCTTCTACTCAATGAGAAAGTAAGTAATATGATATCAATTATACATGTGAAGTTAGGCAAAATATATTTCCATTTTAGCCATATTAGACACATCTGCTTTAACCTTCACTCAGAGTTCATCAGTTCTTTCTCTGGAGGTATTCAGCTAGGTGACTCAGTGAATAGTGTTGGACTTGGAGTCAGAAGACCAGATCTAACCTCAAGGTACTTACTAGTTGTGTGACCTTAGGCAAGTTACTTAACCACCTCTGTTTGCCTTAGTTTCTTCATCTGTAAAATGGGAATACTAAAATGAGAGAGACAGAGAGAGTTTTGAGAAAATCCAAAGGTCTGTGGTGAGATCAAATGAGATGTTTGTTATGTATTGTGCAAATCTTAAAGCCTTATGTAGGTAGCTATTATTACTTATTACTATAGTTCTCTTCCAATTTGAAAAAAAAATATGAATATAATTTTATCTCTTCAAACATTTATGGCCATGTAAAGGTTGTGGCAATAGCATAATGACAAAATTGTATCATACGCAATTCCAATTGCAGATTTCATAAATTTCGTAAATCACTCCTCCTGGCTTCAATGGCTGCAAAGTCAATGACGACATCATCAGAAGGCATGCACTTTATAAAGACTCATTCAAGAGAAAATGACCTTGGATCTGGCAACTACTCATGCCACAGTGGGTGTCCCATACCTTTAATTATTTTCAGTATGCCAAATTTCCTTTCACAGATGCAAGAATGAAAAAAAATGTTTAAAAATGCATGGGGCTATATCAATATTTGGGTGGTGGCCTTGACAGCAGAGTTCTTAATTAGAGAGTCAAGACTGAGACTTGTCCATTGTTCAGGATGTAAGAAATTTGTCCAATAATTCTGGAAACTTTCCCTCTCCCTTCAAAGCCAATACTAAAGCATCAAGTCTCTTATTATACTTCCCTGATATAGTGTACATTGCCTCTTTTAATTTAATTCATTCTCTATGTGGGGGTAGACCTGCAAAGGAATTCAAATTTCAGGGACATGTTTTTGCAAAATTTCACTTCTCTATCTCCATTTTGAGAAAACCCAAAGTTTTCCTCCTCTGATTGTCAAAATCACCTTTTGAAGACATCTTGGGTATGGCAAGGTGTTTCTACTTCTAGGATATATGGGCCTTCCCCTAGGAAAGAAATTTACCTTGTATGATGTTCTTCTCTCTTCTCTGTCCAATCAATCTCTCTCTCTCTCTGTCTCTCTCTGTCTCTCTCTCTCTCTCTCTGTCTCTGTCTCTCTCTCTCTCTCTCTCTGTCTCTCTCTCTCTCTCTCTCTCTCTCTCTTTCTCCCTCTCTGGCATCCTGACCTAGGTAGACTTACAGTGTAAGCACCAACATATACCTCAGGTCATTGATTCATAATTTTTTATTGTTGGAAGGGACTTCAGTGCCCCCTTAGGCCAATCCTTATCTGAAACAAGTCCCTACTATGGCATATCCAATGAAGCCCATGGAGACTCAAAGTGTCAAATGGGACAGAGGACCACCCTCTGGCCTGGAACAATCTGGAGTAAGACTTAAACCAGATTAAAATATAATTGGTAAATATTTAACAAAGTAAATAAAAATATAATAAAATATGGATGATGTTAATACATAGCTTTCTAAGTTATTACACAGTGACAGGAATCCTTATTTGTAGTTTAATGGACCCATTTCTAGTTGAGAAATCACATGGACTGATACATACGTACACCACTGATTTCTACTGCCTGAAGTTCTCAGTGGGTTTCACATCAAAGGACCCAGGGCCAAGTCTTGACTCTGACACAACGTGACCTGGCAAAACACACTAATGACTCTGACACAACGTGACTGTGCAAAACACACTAATGACTCTGACACAACGTGACCAGGCAAAACACACTAATGACTGAACATCACTTTTCTCCCATTGTAAAATAAGGGGCTGGACTGGGTACAAGGAGAACAAGGGTACTCTCCCTTTCATGGGCCATCCCCTTCAAGTGACCATCCATATTTATCATATCCCCTCCTATGTCTTCTATTCTTTAGGCTAAAAATCCTCAGTTCCTTCAACAGATTCTCATAGAACATAGGTTCCAGACCCTTGACCTTGCTGGTGACCCTCCCTAGTCAGTGTCCATCATAAAAATGTCCTCTTTGACTGTGGCTTCCAGAACACAGCACAATAATATAATGTGGTTGGCAGGGCAGAGTTCCAAGACTATCATTTTCTTATTCCTGAAAGCAAATTACTACCTTAATGGAGCCCACTGTCAAATTAGATGAAGCTTTCTGTCCACCCAAACTCCCCATGTCTCTTTCTAATGAACTGCTGCTTGCCAAACACCCCCTCAGTTGTTCAGTCATTTTCAGTTATGTCCAACTATGACCTCATTTGGGGTTTTCTTGGCAAAGATACTGGACTGGTTTTCCATTTCCTTCTCTAGTTCATTTTATATATGAGGAAACTGAGGCAAACAGAGTTAAATGACTTGCCCAGGGTTACACAGCTAGTAAGTATCTTAGGCAGGATTTGAGCCCAGGAAGATGAGTCTTCCTGACTCCAGGCCTAACACTCTATTCTTTGCACCACTTGACTGCCCCATCTTTACATTTATCCCTATAAGACTGTATTTTTGTCTATTCAGTGCAGTTCTTTAGCCTGTTGAGATCTTTTTGCTGCCCAGCTCTGTTCTCCAGTCTCTTAACTATCACATCTAACTTTATATCATCTGACCATTGAACCCCTCTGCAGTCTCTAGCTCTATCCAAATCATTAGTAAGTAAGTCTAACAGCACAGGGCCAAGTACAGATCTCTGCCGGCTGGATCTCAAACCACTAAAGACTGGACTCCTCAAGCCCAGACATTCAAGCGACTCTGAATTGGGGAGTTGGAGGTGGGGATTACTTAGTCTGATCTTTCTGCTGGTTTTTGTGACCCTTGCTTCCTTCTGTAGATATTCATAAACTACCTCTTTAATATCTGTTCTCTCATCTCCACAGGAATTTAAGTCAAGCAGATTGGCCTATGGTTTTTAGAATATTCTCTTCTCTCTTTGGAAAATCAGGACATTTACCTCTTCCAGTCTTGGGATGTGCCTGCCTTTCTCTACAATTTCTCAAATATTAGTGACTGGCTTAGCAATCAATCAACTTTGATTAAGCACCTACTATGTTCCAGGCACTGTGTATAGTGCTTGGGAAACAAAAAGAGGCAAAAGACATCCCCTGCCCTCAAGGAGCTTAAAATCTAATGGAGAGACAACATGCAAATAAATATATCCACACAAGCTCCATATAGATCAGTCAGAAATAATTCATAGAGAGAAGGCACTGGAATTAAGACAGGCTGGGGAAGCCTTCTTGTAGACGGTAGAATTTTAGTTAGGACTTAAAGGAAGCCAGGGAAGGAGGTCAGTAGTTGGATAGGAGGCGGGAGAGCATTCCAGGCCTAGGGGACAGCCATCTAAAATGCCCAAAGCTGAGAGATGGGATATGTTGTCCAAGGAGCAACCAGGAGGCCAAAAGCATGTCAGGTGTAAAAAGACTGGAAAGTTGGGGGGCAGGGTAGGTTAGAAAAGGTTTTGAATGCCAAATCAAGCATTTTATATTTGCTCCTGGAGTTTATTGTGTATGTGTATGCACGTGTATATGTGTATGTATGTGTGTATATGTGTGTATGTGTGTGTACGTGTATATATGTGTGCATGCACGTGTGTGTGTGGTGGGATGCAGGAGAAGAGGGGAATAACACAGTTGTTACTGTTGTTCCCTCCTGTTCAGACCTTCATGCCCTCATGAATCACACAAGGGGGTTTTCTTGGCAAAGATCCTGCAGGAGTTTGCCATTTCCTTCTCCAGTGGATTAAATCAGACAGAGGTTAAGTGACATGCCCAAGGTTACACAGCTAGTATGTGTCTGAGGCGGGATTTGAATTCAGTTCTTCCTGACTCCAGGCCCAGCCCTCTCTCCAATGAGCTGCCTCATAACATGATCACATTGGAACTTTAAGAAAATCACTTCAGTGGCTGAGTGGAACTTGGATTGGACTGGGAGAGACTTGAAGCAGGCAGACCCCCAGCAGCTATCACAATAATCCAGGTATGAGGGGAAGAGGTGCAGTGGGAGCCTTGTTTTCCTTGTTTCCTATGAAAGCCCACACTGTTTGCTGATTGCTCATGAGGCACTGAGTCACGAGGGGTTGTACCCTGTGGTTCTAAAAGTGTATATATACTCTAAGGTGAGGTTGTACTTGGGGGCTTAGTTCTTGTGCCAGATGAGACTCTGGGCAGCTGTTTCAAGAAGCCCACTCCCCCAACTTTGAAAACCCAGATGTTGGTGATCCTCTCTCTGGTAATGTCGTTATGTATGCCTATCATCAGCCAGCTGGAAGCCCTGTCTGTTGGTGTATGTGTTTGATTAAAGTGATTGTTGACCCCCTCAAAGGTTGCTTTCCTTTTAGAAAAGCAGATCTAAGAACCTTCACAGCCAGCCAGCCCTCTTATGTATACCAGGGTGGTGACTGCTTTAAGAGGCTTGCCTCAGAGTGGGGATAACATTAGAGAAGGTAGAGTCTATCAAAGACGATGTAAAGTGGAGTGTCTTGTCTATGGGACAACCAGAAGGTCAGCAGCACAGGATTGAAGGAGACCTGTTGGGAAGTAAGGTATAAGAAAATGAAAGGCAGTAAGAGGCTAATTCATGAAAGGATTTGAATGCCAGTTAGAGTAGTTTGTCTTTGTTCCTGGAGGTGATGGGGGCACTGGAGTTTGCCGAGTAGGGGGTAACATGGTCACCTGAGATTGAGGAGTTGAGGATGACTCCTAAATTGGGAACCTGAGGGACTGGGAGAAAGGTGTTTGCCTCCCTAGTAATAGAGAAGGGAGGAAAAGGAGAGGATTTAGAGGGAAACATAATGAGTTCTGTTGGGGCATATTGAGATGGCAGTTAATGATGTGAGATTAGAGGTCAGCTGAGAGGTGAGGGCAGGATGGGTAGATTGGAGAATCGTCAGCATAGAAATAGTCATTAAATTTATGGGATCTAATGAGATCAGTTGAAATAGTTTAGAGGGAGAAAAGAAGAAGGCCCAGGACAGAACCCCACAGGACATCTGTGCTTATAAGGCATGAACTGTAAGAGGATCTATCAAAGGGGACAGAGGAGGAGCAGTCAGAGAGGAAGAAGGAAAACCAGGAGAGAGAGGGGTGTGTCCTAGAGAGGTGAGAGTATCAAGAAGAGGCTGATTAATAGTGCCAAGGCTGAAGAATCACATCAATTAGTCCCATAAGTACCAAAGGATGGAGTTTGTCCCAGTTAGGTAGCTTGCTATCTTCCTGATGATTTCAATCAACAACTCACTATGAGTAATTTTGGTTCTGTCCTTTCTAGTCAAAGGAACATAAAAGAATTGAGTAGTTCTGTCATTCCTCTGTTACATTATCAGTGTCTCCTCTACCCTAACTTTAATTCCTTTGCTCTGTTGGAATCTTGTCTTTTCCCCAGTAGAATTGTAGCAGAGGAAAGTTCATCAGGAGACCTTTGATTAATTGATTTACCCCTAGCCCAGTTAATGATGTTAATAAACCATGAAGATCTTAAAGAAGCATAAATAAGTGTTTATGCTTTGTTAACCCTTTAATGTATGAAAAAGTCTCAGATCAAATTAGTCTGGAATTCAGGGATAGCTACTGGCTGGTCAAAGGCTCAGCAATGTTGCTGGTCTGTTAAAAAACAAGACACACATTCTAGGTAGTCACTGAGCCAGAAGACATCTTGGTCAAGTGTGAACTCTGGCAATTGAGAAAAGAACTAAATAAAAGAAAACTACCCAGATTGGAAGAATCTTGAACCAGGTTCCTTGACTCTTGGGTAAGGGATGAGATTTCATTCTTCTATGTACATATCCTCCCCAACCATGGCATCATGCCTTGGAGTTACATACCCAGTGGGAGACACTGGGACAGGCAGGGAGCAGTGCCATATAACCTTTTACAAACAGAGTAAAAGGATTATAAGTTCAGAGCTGGAAAATACCTCAAAGGTCATCTATTTGGAATAGATTTTGAACAAGGAAATTGACGCAGTTGTTCAAAATCATATAGATATTAAACAGGAAAGGAAGGACATGGACAGTCCCCTGAGTTGTATACTTTCCATCAAATGGAAGAGTTCTGTTCATTTCACAGCTACTACAATGGCTTCCTTCCATGCCCAGCAGGAATACAGAGCCCATGGGGAGGAGCACCGGCCTACCAGCAGAAGAGAAGGGCAGCTGGGCTTTATAGCATCAGACATATGGGTGGTCTCAACCATCTGGGTTCCCTAAGTGTGTGCCTCTCTATTAGCATGATTTGTGTATGTGCTATCTACATGCTCATATTTCCATCTGACAGCGTATAAATTTGTGGGAGAGTGATCCTGAGGTTTGGGGGGAAGGAGGATGTTTTGGAGCAATTATTCTCAGCCCAGATTACTAAGCTAGCTTAGTAAATACCTTTGCTTTGAAAGAGGTGGGTGGTACAGTGGATAGAGTGTTGGGCTTAGAGTCAGAAAAATCTGAGTCCAAATCCCGCCTCAGACACTTACTAGCTGTGTGACAGTCATTTATCCTTCAGTTTTCTCACCTGTAAAATGAGGTTAATAACAATACAAATGTCCCAGGGTTATTATGTGGATAAAAATAAATAAATAAAAAGTATCTGTAAAGCATTTTGTCAATCTTTAAGCATGCTACAAATGCTATCATCATCATCATCAATTGATAATTGTGTCACCCTACTGGCTGTTATCTGTAAGTGCACCAGTCGGGGCTCATGAAGTATAATTTTAGGAGTATAGTCCCACAGAATACCTTAAATAAGTAGTAGCTACCACTCTGATGAGGTCAAGTACAAGTTAGGGAATATTCTGGGGTGGAGCAACAGTATCCTAGAATTAAAGTATACCATTCCAATGCAAGTCCCCTATCACGATAACTCATATTTCTGTACTTGACCCACAACCCATTTCCCAAATTCCTTGCCTATTTCCGCTTTTTTCAAGTGGGATCTAATCTACTTTGATGATGGGATCACTTCTTTCACTTCTCTCTTCACTCACATATTCTCTACAATATTTGCCCTCCTTCTTCCTGGATTTCCTTTCTTCTTAATATACAGTTGTAGCACCCACCCCTTTGATCTAAGCTGGATTTTTTGAAATTAAGGATACTCATCAAGAGACATTTCCACCATGGATTTCATCCCATCAAATCTCAGAAATTACAAGCTAAAATGAGCCTCCTTACTTTAGGACCTTGGCTTTGGCTTCGTAGTTATTTAAACTCCGTGGCTTTGGATATAGAAATGTTTACTATTGTAGGATGGTGTGTTCTGTGAAAATAATACTAGTGGCTTATATTTCCTATAGGCCAGGCACTGTGTGAAGTGCTTTATCATTGTTATCTCATTTGATTCTCACAACAAGCCTAGAAAGAAGGTCTATGATTATTCCCATTTTACTCATGGGGAAACTGAGGCAAACAGACTTTAAATGACTTGCCCAGGATGACACAGCTTGATAGTATCTGAGGTCAGATTTGAACTTGGGCCTTCTTGATCCAAACCTGGTGCCCTATCCACTGTGCTTCCTAGTTGAAAATGTACAATGAAGTGACATGAGTTGGCATGAAAAATGTCATTAATATTAGAACAAAGGGGCACCAATGGGGCAACTGGGAGTGTAGAACTGGAGCTTAAAGGGACCTTGGAAGGGACCCCTGATTTTAGAAAGTAGGGCCCTTAGGCCTAGGGAGTTTCAGTCCTTTCTACAAGGTCACACAGGATGAATTGGAGGTATTCCAACTGATGAAGCCACCTGCAAATGATGTTATAATCCTGTGTCTGCCCTGCTCAGTACAGAATGTAAATAGATTATATGAAGGAATGAGAAAAATTCATCATGAATTTTCAGCCACTGTGCTGATCCCAAAGAATATAAATACAAAACTGAGATAGCCCCTGCTCTCAAGGGGCTTATACTCTAATGGGGAGATGGCGCCTCCAGGGAAGCGGTGGTTAGGGCAGAGTGTTTTGGCTTGGGAAATAAATGGTGAGTGGATCTATAGGGAAGTAGGTTAACTCATCCTTTCCAGTTGCAGTGGATGTATTTATTCCTGAACTAAAAGGGAAGAGGAAAGAAGGTATATGCCAGGCAGGATGGATGGCAAGGTCCAGTAGTCTGGAGGATACAGCAGCAAGCAAGGTAGGTAGGTGAAATAGCAGATGGTGGTGTACCAGTGGCCCTACATCCCTGCACAACAGAGCATTTCCTAAGCATTGATTATGTTGCATATGTACAAAATCCACTTCCAGACATTCTTACCAGATTCTTTTGTGTCTCAGTTGCCATTGATTTGGAAATCTTTTCTTCCTTTCATTCTTTTCTACCATCAATCATGCTAGAGCAGGAGAACCTCCTTCCTCCAGGGTCACCTATCTCTGGTCATTCAGAGCTCAGCCACTGAAGTATCAGAGCAGCCCTTCATGGGGTCTGTGCAGACTTTGCAATGCCAATGGACTCTGGCTTTTTTGGAAGAAGCGGGAAGAAGGGAAAATGATAATATCTGCCTCTACACTTAACCATTTGATATGACAGCTCGTATGCTTCTCCCCCTGCCTGCTTCTTTTTCTTCTTCTAAATTTGGTCCCAGCCAGTGATATTTCAAACTTAGCACGAACATTGAGTTTCATGACAGAAAAAAGGGCTGATGTTTCTATCCTTTCATCTATTTTACAAATGACTCAGTGAGACAAAGTTGGGTTAAATCAGTCCCCCCAGATTTAGTACCTCCCCCTGGTTTCTCCAAGAGAAGTTGTGGGCAGAAATTCATTCATCAAATGAGGGCCAGAAATAAATCTTTTGGCCTACCACCACCCCCTACCTTGTACCGTCATCAGTGTGTGATGGCCAAGCGCTGGCACTAAAAGAGAGTTGACTAGACATTTAAAAATGTCTTCTCTTTTCTGGCACCTTTTTCTGGAGAAAGATTGAACATTTGATTTAATTCACTAGACATTAGTCATCTACTGTATGTCAGGGCCCATGCTGGGCACTGGAGAAACAAAGGAAAAATAAAGACACAAGTGGAGCAACCTCCCCCACATCACACAGAGATTCAAACTCAAGTCTTCTGACTCTAGTTAGCACCCCAGTCACCTGGCTTTACCCTTCACACTAACACCTTTCTTGTTGTTCAGTTGTGTCTGACTCTTCATGACCCTTTCGGGGGTTTTCTTGACAGAGATACTGGAGTGGTTCACCATTTCCTTCTCCAGCTCATTTTACAGATGAGGAAACTGAGGCAAACAGGGACTTACCCAGAGTCCCATGCCTAGTCAGTGTCTGAGGCTGGATTTGAACTTAGCAAGAAGAGTCAACCTGATTCCAAGCTTGGTGCTCTTTCCATGGTACCACCTAACTGCCCTATCATGAAATAATATCTGTCATGGAGCATAATTATCTGACATAACGCATTTTCAAAAATATTATTTATATTATTTTAAAAGCCTCTCATTAGCATTCATAGTCCTTCATAAACCATCCCTTCTCCTTATCTTTCCAATCTTACTCACCCCCAGGTATTCTGCAATGCAGTGACACCACCTTGTTCTTCCTAGACCTGGGCATTTGCACTGGCTGTACCCATACCTGAAATTGGTTCCCTTCTCATTCCTGCCTGCTGCCTTTGCCAGCTTCCTTCAGGTCCCAACTAAAATTCCACCTCTAAAAGAAGCCCTTTTGGGTCCCCCTTCATACCTTCTAGTACCTTCCTTCCAAGACGACCTCCAACTGTTTGCCTGTTGCTGTTTGCATGCTATCTCCCCCATAAGACTGAACTCCTTGAGGGCAAGACCTGCTTTTTACTTTCCTTGGTATCACTAGTGCTCCATACATGGGAGATGCTTAATAAGTATTTGTGGACTCACTGACTGCACACTTTGTCTAACCCTGGTCTTGTTTAATTGTGGCATTTGATTCTCTATTTTTAGCAAGTTATGATCAATTCTATTGGCTTGTTCCATAACTGTTTACTATTTATGAATTTTATCTTACCAAAAGGATACTTGACTGAAAGCTCTTTGAGGATGCAAGCTGAGCCCCCATACCTCTCTAATGTCACCCACCAAGCCTAATAGAATTCTAACTAGTCACAAGAAACCTCAGTAAATCTCTGTTGTACTGAATTCCTTATCTGAGTTAAGTTGTTTATAGTCTCTGGATATGACAAATAGGACACGCCTGTCTTCCCCTTCCCCCATCAAGCTTTAGAAGCTGGATACCCCTCCCAAGGACATGATTGATGCACAATTTCATGGAAGACCTGAAATCATGATTTGAATTAATGTGCCCCAGATAAATGAACCTTGTTTCCCACTCAGCAGAGAAACTCAGCAGGCAGTGCCATGGCAATTAGTTTCTAAGGTTGCAAAGTCTTTGGATGAGAACTCAGTTTCTACATAAAATATAAAATGATCATTTTATTTGCATCTCCAAGGGGAACCTGTGGGTCATCTTTCCATTTAACTACAATTTCCTTTGGTCTTCTGGTTTTGTTTATAATGAGAATGTTAAGATTGAGATGACTCACTTCGCTCAGTTATGTTTGACTTTTTGTGACCCTATTTGGGGTTTCCTTTGGAAAGATCCTGGAGTGGCTTGCCATTTCCCTCTCCAGTTCATTTTACAGATGAGGAAACTGAGGCAAACAGGGTCAAGTGACTTACCCGGGAACATACACATAGTAAAATCTGAGGCCAGATTTGACCTCAGGTCTTCTTGACTCCAGGCCCTGTGCTCTCACCACTGTGCCACTTAGCTTTCCTGTGTGGCTTTAGAGAAGTCATTTAACCTCTCTGGGCCTCAGTTTCCTCCTTTGTAAAAATGAGAGATTTGTATGAGATGTCCTCTGAGATCCCTTCCAGCTCATAATCAACAAGCCTATGATTTTTGAATTCAAAAAACACATAGTTGGAATGGGCAGTGTAGAGAATGCTGGGCCTAGAGTCAGGAAGACTTAAGTTCTAATCTGACCTCAGACACTTCCTAGGTGTGTGACCCTGGGCAAGTCACTTCACCCTGTTTGCCTCAGTTTCCTCATCTGTAAAATGGGTTGGAAAAGAAAATAGTAAACCATTACAGTATCTTTGCCAAGAAAACCTCAAACAGGGTCATGGACTGAAATCTAAACAGCAATGGGAAAGGGCTGCCTGGGGAGGTTCCCTGCAAGATTTCCAAGAAGAAGTTGAATGGGCAGTTCTTGGAGACCAGCACAGTGCTGGTGTGGTTTCTTTTCTGAAAGTGACTTTCAAGTGCGATGGAATTTGTTATTGTGTTCTCTACTCTCACACATTGTCTCCTCGAAGTCATCGGGGCTTTGTTTAACACAAAGGAAAGTGAAACTGGGTGGGAATACTGTGTGGCCAAGGTCATGTGCCAAGCCCATGATGGGGATGTGGCTCCCAGCTGACTTCTGACTCGGAGCGTACTGCTCTTATCTCACATGGTGTAAGTTGTAACTCCAGGCCGGGAAGGCTGGGCTCATATTTCAACTTTGTATCCTTCCTTTTTACTATGACTGTGAGTAGCTGCTGACTCACCCACCATTTCTATGAGGAAAATGTTTTCAGTGTTCCAAATGACCTGTTTTTAAATGAACTGGGGAGATGACCAACCTTGGAACCGTTTCCCTTGGAAAATTGTATCTTGTCCAGGAGGCCACAGTTCTAGGCCACTGATAAGCTGGAGAATGTGGAGAAGAAAGCAAGGAGGGTGGGAAAGAGGCCTGAGAAAATGCCATGGGATCATGGGTTGAAGGAGGGGGTTTGTTGGAGACAGTTCAAAATGCCTGGAGAAGACACATTATTAAATTTTCAGTAGGAGCATTTGTACCTCAGAAATGGGCAAATTGTTTGTAATAACACAAGAACTTACTGAAAAAAAAAATCCCAATGACAATTTTCTAAGGCAAAATGCCTCCCACACTCAGAGAAAGAAATATGGAAGTCATTCGCTGAAGGTAGCAGATCATGTTTGTGTGTGTGTGGGTTTTAGTGTATTATGTTTTGATTTGGTATATGATTTCTTCCATTTATTTTAGTGCGACTACATAACATGACTATAGTGAAAATGTGCTCAATAGGAAAGTATATGTAGAACCTAAACAGAATTGTATGCTGTCATGGGGTGGGAGTGGGGGTAGCGGGGGGAAGGTAGGGGGCGGATAAAATCTTAATTTTAAGGAGGTGATTGTAGAACATTTATAAATAAATAAATAAATAGATAAATAGATAAAAAAAGAAATGGGCAAATTGCAACAAATCAGGGCTTGATTTATTTTTCTATCAATAGTCTAGATTTAAGGAAGTGGTGGAGACAATGTTAATAATACAGCTTAAATTTCTTTTTCTTTCTCTTTTCCTTTCTTTTTCCCTTCCTTCCTTCCTTCCTTCCTTCCTTCCTTCCTTCCTCTCTTGAGAACCATTGTTAAAGACTACTACTTGGGTTTAAGGAGCTAGAATCATTTAACCCTTGGAAGAGATGACTAGGGGGTTTGTTGACTAACTGATATGCGAGCTTTTCTTCGAACATTTCAGGGAAGCACTGAATCAGAATTTCAGATTGGAAAGATCGTCCGCCGCACCAGCAAGGTTCTCCATCCCTTGCCTGAGTCTTCCAAGCTAGGGCACTGCTTCTAAAACATCATCTCTTCACACACCTTTCACTGTTAGCAATATTAGTACCTAACATTGAGTCTAAATCTGTCTCTTTGGAATTTGAAGGGTTGCCTGCCATATTAGAGGAGACATGACTTTGTGCCAAGTGGCCCTGCAGTGAAGAACCAGGAGCAAAGAGGCAACTTTAGACTTGATGTCAGAAGGGAAACTACCTCTCAGGGCTGCCCTAAATGGAGGAGGTTGCCTCTGCATGACTGCTTCCCTGAAGACCTTTAGGGAGATGTGAGGTGACCATAAGGATGCTAAAGTGGGGACTGCTTTTTATGCACAGGTTGGATTAGATGTGGGATCTGAGCTGACACTTGATGGAAACCAGGAGGGAGAGATGAGGAGGGGGAGAGTTTCAGGAATGGGGAATAATGATGGGATGTGCCTAGGAGGCAAGAGTTGGAATGCCATGTTTGGGGATCAGCAAAGAGTCCACAGTCATCGGATCAAGAGAATGTGGGGCTAAGACTAAAAAGGTCTTAAAAGTCAAACAGAGAACTTTTATATTGGTTCCTGGAAGGAATAGGGAACCATTAGGGTTTATTGAATAAGTGACAAGATAGGAGTGGGAAGCCACGATGTGCTCAGTCTTTTGCTTTAAGATCAATTTGACAACTGAGTGGAGGATAGACTGAGATAGGGAGAGACCTGAGGAAACTAGACCAACCAGCCCCCTATGGCAATAGCCTAGGTATGAGGTGCTGAGAACCTGCACCAGGGTGGTAGCAGGGTCAGAGCACAGAAGGTGTACTTGAGATCTTAGGTAAAAAAGGATAGGACTTAGTAACAGATTGAATATGGGAGTGAGGAGTCAAGAATGATTAAGTTTGGGCAGGGATAGGGGACCCAGACATCGGTTAAAAGGGGGAAATGTCCTCAGTCTGAGGTAAGAGCAGAATGGGAACTCAAGGGAGGAACAGATACTGGAAGGACAGAAGGAAGGAAAGAAGGGAGGAAGGGTTTACGAGTATCATGAAGAACATAGCCTGGGTGGGCTTTCCCAGGGCTCTTTCCTTATTCTCCCTCTCCTTACCCTTCTCCTTTGCTGAGGGTGGGGAGGGTTGGGTGATTTTAGAAATGTGACATTTCACAAAATCACAACATCTCCACCTTGGAAGGGAGGCACCTCCTCAGCCATCTAGGCTAACCCACACCTGATAAAGGCTCTCCTGAGATGCCCCGACAAGGCTAAGCGGCCAACCTTTGTGTGAAGAGGGGGTTCTCCCTACTTCCCCAGGATCCTCTACGAAGAGCTCTGCTCTTTGGAAAATTTTTAAGTATAATATCAAGTCTCCATTTGTGTCTTCTCAATTTCCACCCAGGGCTCCTTACTCTGTCCCGGAGGCCAACCCCAACATGTCTAATCTTTCTTCCTTGTGATAGCCAGGGGTTCCCCACTCCTGTCCTTCAAATATTGGTAGGCAGCGCCCCCCACTCTGTCCCCAGGTCTCTTTCTATGATTCTTCATACCGCATACTACTTCCCTGGTTACCTTTTGCTGACTTGAGGCTTCTTAACTCTTTATGACCTGGCTCCCTCTGGCCGTCTACTGAAGCCTATGGATGCCTTGTCAGAACCATGTTATATGTGCAAAAGATTACAAAGGAAGGCAATGGTTACTGAAAATAAAGAAGTAATGGTTTTAATTTTTCTGATCCAAGGTCACAGACTCCCTGAAATCGATCCACAGACTCTTCTGCAGGTTAAGTAGCCCTGCGCTAAATGCTCTCCCCCTAATCAATACCAAACTGATTCACCCCCTAAATGGTGCTATCCAGAAATGACCATAGTAATCTAGAGGTAGTTTGTAGGGAGAAGTAGAGAGGATCTAGTGCTTCTTTACTGCTGTTCATTTACACTGCTTTAGCTCTCTGGCAAATGGTTTTAACATTTCACTTGTCTGGCACTTGTGTGAAATAATCCTTGATCCATTTATCCTCCTTTTAAGAAGTAAGGGACCTAGCTAGGTGACACAGTAGATAGAGCACTGGGTCTAGAGTCAAAAAGACCTGAATTCAAATCTGGTCTCAGATACTTCCTAGCTGTGTGGCCTTGGGAAAGTCACTTAACCCTGATTGCCCCAGGTTCCTCATCTGCAAAATGATCTGGGAAAGGGAATGGCAAACCATTCCAATAGCTTTGCCAAGAAAACCCCAAATGGAGTTACAAAGAGTTGGACATGACTGAACGAAAGTAATCACAAACAAGGAAGAGAGAGGCAAATCATTCCATATAGGAATCAGATTCTATGTCTATGGGCCATCAGACAAAGCTCCCTTCCCCAAAGATGCAGAATTACAAGACCAAAGATTCAGGGTGGAAGAGAATTTATCAGTCTAGTCTAACCTCCTTGATCCAAGACCCAGAAAGTTAAATGACTTGGTCAAGGTCACCAAGCCAATAAGTGGCAGAATCAGAACTTGAACCCAGGCCCACTGGCTCCAAACCCACATATAGGAACATATTTCAATGAAAGAAAGTGTAGAAGTGCTGGGTGGGTGGATCACAGCTTCACCCTGTAACTCTGTGATGTCACCACACCCAGCCTCCTCTCACTGCATGCCTCTACAAAGCATAGAGAAGGGAGGATGTTGATTTGTAAAGTTCTTTAAGGCCTGAGGATGTGGGAGGAAATGTGGGAGTCTCTATCGGGATCCATTCTGGGAAACGTCAGGGACGAAAAAAGCCCAAGCTATGAAGCATGTGTCTAGAAAGATAAAATTGTCACCACCTAAACTGCATCTCCCTGCCCACACAAAAGCTCTAAAAATGAGGAGAATCAGCACCTGTTCACAAAATTATGAATCGAGCAGGCTTGGTTTCCGCTGCTAACTTTCTCAATAGCTACATCATCATTTCTTTTCTCATAGGACTTATGTAACACGACTTCCTCGAATATATTAGATCTTTATCAGTGGAAATGCTGATTTAGCGGATGTACTTCCAATTAGCAACTTCTCCTAAAATGAAGAGTAGTTACACCTTTGAGTTCAGGGAGAGAGAGAGAAAGAGAGAGAGAGAAAGAGAGAGAGAGAGAGAACACCAAAGGGAGGTTTGGTTCAGAAAGTGGAGATATTGGAACTCCCTACTGGCTCAATTTCACTTGCACTGACTTCACCTTGAAATTGGTCGATTCCTACCTCATGGAGAAGTGTGGGAGATTGTGCTGAGTGCTGGGCAAAGCATTGTAGGAAGGACGTTGACAACCAACATGATTAGAGTCGGGTGAATGGGAAGGTCATTGAAGAGTCACTTAAAATAACTGGAGATGTTTAGGTTAGAGAAGAGAAGACTTTAAGAGCTTTCTGTCATTATCCAAAGGGGATTAGGAATTGGATTCACTCTGCCTGGCCCCAGACAGCAGGGCTGGAAATGAAGTAGATGGGGTATAGGGACATTTCTGCGTCTGATGCTAACAAGGTGGTGAGTGTCCACACCATGAACTTCAACAGAGGCTGGATAATCTCTTCTAGGAGATGCTTTAAAGAAGGATGCTTTAAGAAGGCTGCCCTTAGGGAAGGAAAAAGGGACATTACCTTTACTAACCTTGAATTAAATTGAGCATTTCCTTCCATTATGAATATAGGCAACAAGCATTATTCTGAGAAGGGTCTGGAAGCTTTGCCAGAGGCCATGCCACTCAGAAAGGCTGAGAATGCCTGCTTTAGCTGTTTTGGAAGAAATGAGAAAGGGTAGGACTAGAGGACCTCTAAGGCTCTTTCCAATGCAGAGATCCCAGCAATCTGGAAGATATCTCAAGGCTGAGATGATAGAACTAAAAGGCCTCTCTTGCTGGTCCAGCCCAACTGTCCTCCCGTCTCCGTTACCCTTACCTCTTCAGTTCTCATAAACTTCCTGTCCTACTCACCATTTGCCTTAGCTCTTGAACCAGGTCTCATCTGACCTGGATTCTGAACCATTGTTCAGACACCTGAGCTCCGGGTTTTCTCCCTTCTGCTTTCCTACTTGGTTGGTGACTCACTGCTTCACTCTGACTGTGCCTTTGGATCCCAAAATACTTACCTAACTGTTGATTCACCACCTGACCTTGATACCTGGTTCCACAGTGTTACCGGTCTTCTTTTCTAACCCTGTCTGCCTGCCCTTGTCCATCTTCTGCCTCTAACACGCAGGTACCCAATGTTGATGCTATACTAGGATGCCTTTTGGATTTCCAAACTGAGGTGCCTGGAACAGTGAGAAAACTTCTGGACAAAATAGAGAAGTCAGGAGTAGGGAAGTCACATTTATAGTAAAGATCATACAGTCATACATTTAGGCCTGAAGGGACTCAGAGTCCATCTACTCTAAACTCTTCATTTTACAAGTGAGAAAACTGAGGCACAAAGAGGCCATGTGACTTTCCAAATGCATAAGAGGTAACATTTGAATTTAGATCCACTGACCAAGCCAGTACTCTCTCCTTACAGTGCTCTCTCCTTAAATGTTGAATACACATTTACTTTGAGATAGTGCAATTCTACAGATATTACTAGGTGCTCACTATGTGAACAGCCTATCACTGGCAGAGCATCTAAGTGACAAAATATGTGAGATATGTGCTGGCTAAAGCACAGAAGTGAGCTCAGGACTGGAGATAAACAGTTAGGAATAAGTCACATGGAACTGATGGGCTGGAGACATGAGTGTGGAGAGTTTACAAACTTGATTGTGAACATTGGAAGCATAATAGGTTCAGGCCTAAGTTTGGGGGAAATACCTATCTTCAGAGTATCATTAGGGAGAAAGAAAGGAAGTCAACAAAAAAAACGGAGAAAGGCAGGGGAAAACTAAGATGGCACAGTGTCATGAGACCAAGGAAGGAGCAGGTGACGATTAAATATCATATTACCCCCCCCAAAAAAAGTCCCAAAAGAAAACAAGAAAAAAAAGAAAGAAAAGAAGATGAGAAGGAAGGAAGACCTTCTAACAAATATGCATAGTCAAGTCAAACAAATCTCTGGATTGGTGATGTTCAAAAATTTGGGTTTCCTTCAACACCAATCACCTCTTTAAGGGCTCAGCAGCAGTTTTATACCATTAGCCCTCTAGCCAAGGGGTTGATCTTTGCACTGATCAGAATTCTTAGGTTTTTCAAAGTTGTTCCTACAACTTTGTTGTAATAGAAATTGTTTCCTGGCTATTCTCCCTTCCCTCCACATCAATTCACATGTCTCCCCAGATTAGTCTGAATTTATCCTTTTTATCGTTTCTCACAACACGATAGTATTCCATTATGTTCACATCACATCAGCTTTATCACACTTGATGGACATCTCTTTAGTTTCCACTTTTTTGCCACCACAAGAAGAGCTAGCTCCTTTTCCTCATTCTTTGCTCTCCTTGGGGATACACACCTAGTAGTGGTATTGCTGAGTCAAAGGGTACATACAGTTTAGTAATATTGGAGGAAGACTTCCAAATCGCTCTCCAGAACAGACTGGACAAATTTGTAGTTCCATCAACAGTGCATTAATGTGCCCATTTTCTCACAGCTAGGGCAGCTAGGGAGCACAATGGATAGAGGGCCAGGCCTAGAGTCAGGAAGACTCATAGTCAAATTCAAATTCAGCTTCAGACACTTACTAGTTGTGTGACCTGGGCAAGTCACTTTACCCTGTTTGCCTCAGTTTCCTCACCTGTAAAATGAGCTTGAGAAGGAAATGGTAAAACACTCCAGTATCTTTGCCTAGCAAATTTCAGTGGGTCACAAAGTAGGACACAACTGAACAACAACTTTCATACAGCCTCCAGCATTTATCTACTTTCTTATTCTAATGGATCACGAGCCTGTGTTCATTCCATTCTTTGGGAATGGATTGGCTTTCTTTCCTGTGTTGTGCTTACCCATCTTCAAAGATCAATGGTAAATCTTCATTTCCTTTGAGTAACAGAATTTACCCCTAGTTTTGTGCCCTTGAATGCATTGAAGATGTAATGTGTGTGTTAAGACTATATTCATGGTTTGTGTCTTTCCTAAACTATCAGCTCCAGGAGAGCAGGGATGGTTTTTCACTTTGTATTTCTATGCAGTGTATTGCAGCTCAGAAAGAACTGTCTTGGGATCTGAGACTTGAATTCAAATCTTATCTCTGACAAATACTGATCCTGTGACCCTGAGCTAGTCACTTAATCTCTCATTGCTCTAGGCAACTCTAAACCCTTGTGGAAAAGGTCCTGAGGTATGTTGGGAAGAGTTTCCTCACTTGGGAGTCACCCATACCAGAGCTCTTATCCCTATTCCCTAGCCCAGAGGTGTTAAACTTGGAACCAGTAACAGTTCTGAGTAGGGCCAAATTAAATTGAAAATGTAATTGGGCAATGTTTAACAAAATAAAGAAAAGTATGATACAACATAGATAACATTAATTTGTAGTTTTCTAAGTCAACATACAGCCTGCAAGAGTTCATTTCTATCCAACACTACTGCTGTATCCTCTAGAACAGTTTTACACATAGTAGGTGCTTAATAGATGTTGATTAAATAGGTTGGACTGGGTGACTGAAGCCATCATTAAATAGCCTGGGAGAGTCCCTCACTCAGTTGGTCTCTCAGAGGTCTCTCAGTTGGCTCCCTTCTTGCTCAAATGTCCACATCACTACATTAATGGAGCCTGGACCCAGCTTCCTTAAACTGTGAGTAAGACAGGTCCTTTCCCAGGGATTCCCCTGCCTATACTTACCTTTCCCTCAGAAATGGTTTTACTATCAAGGAGTGCTGGGCTGATAGCAGCAATTCCTTTGTCTGTGCTGCTCACATTTCCCAACTTTTTTTCTATTTCAAACCACCACCAGGAGAGTTTCCTTTCTATTAATCATTCTGTTGTAAGAGTGTGTGATGAGTCACAACTAGACTGCCTTCCTCAAAGAGCTTTTTTTTTTCCACTCTAGAAACTTGTTTCTATAGTGACTTTGCAAACTTTAAACCAAGGAATAGCTTGGCTTCCATGCAAACACATAAGCCTCCTAAAGACATGAATCACTTAGACTTTTGACTGGCCCTTCAGCAATGGAAAATGAAATGGAAGGAGCAAAATAGGGGAGATGATTATGGCCACTGAGATTACCCAGCAGATCAAGCTCCTTAAAGTCAACAGCTTTCCACCAGGAGTACAAATGTTACATGTCAAAATACAAAGTTTTTTGTCCTTTGAATCTGTAGGCATGATGCAACTGTGTTTTTTGCAACATAGGCCTTTCCATATGTGACACATAAAAGTTAGAGAGATATGGTTTCTGAGCAATTAATCATTTTATTAATTATTGCTAGCATATAATAAAATGATGGTCATTTGGCCATCTCTCCTAAACCAAAGACCCTTAAATTGCAAATGATGAAATTGAGATTTGGCAAAGTAAAGAGACTTTTTTTTTTTAAGGTTACACTGTTAGCACGTGGCAAAGCTAGGATTTCTACCTAATTCTTACACATTTTGTCAGAAGACATGTAAAGGGAGCTTGTAGGGGTGTGTGTGTGTGTCTCTGTGTGTGTCTGTGTGTGTGTGTCTGTGTCAGTGTGTGTGTCTGTGTGTGTGTGTGTCAGTGTGTGTGTGTGCATGTGCATGCACCAGGGAGAAAGTAATGTCCTTGGGGGCTTGCAGAGCTACCTGCTTGCTGTGTTCTGCATATGTCAGAAAGTCCTTTAAAGGAAGCATGGGATGGTCACTTTGTTCCGGAGAAAGTCAAAGTGCCAGAGTAGGTAGGCAGAGAGGTTGTGAGCTCAAAGACTCTGTTATTTTTCTTTTCTTTCTTCTTTTTAGGTCACATTGAATGGAGTTTTAGCAAACTCTGCCCATCACACTGTTGCCTCTTCCCATTACCACCCCCCTGCCAAGGCTGCATATTTGTGTTTGAGAGAGCAAAGACAGAGACAAAGACAGAAAAGACAGAGAAAGACAGAAACAGAAAGGAATATCAAAATGGAAGCAAGGACATATGACAAGATAGATTATTTCCCACCAAGCTGTTCTCCTGGTTTTCATGATCTTTAAAAACATCATTCTGCAAACTAAAATCAACTCAAACCTCTTAAGCAACACTTACCCTTGGGGCCTCTCCTCCCCTCTGTTTGGAGAGGGTGGGGTTAATATTAGAGAGTTTCTCCTAGATCCTCCCCTATTTAAGGAAGGCACACAAGGAGTTCACCTCATTTTCCTCCCTGCCATATATTCAGAAACTAATCCTTCTGCAAGATGAAGTCAGTACTGTCACTCACACCTCCTAAGAGCATCTATCTCTTCCCCAGGCTGCTATTCAGAAAAGAAAGATTTTTGGTTTTGTGAATGGGTGATCTACCCCTATTAGATTGGGAACTCCTTGAGGGCAGAATCTATCATGTGCTTTCTTTATATCCTCAGCACTTGGCACAGTGCCCAGCACCCAGTAGACACTTGTGTATTGGCTCTCTGACTCTGGAACAGAGAAAGAGCAAAGAAAGACTGTAGGAGGCATTAGGGTACCAGGAAAAGGGCATTGACTCTGAAGTCAGAGCACCTGGATTCAAATCCTACTTCAGATGTTTACTACCTTTGGGATCTTGAGTAGTACCTCACTTCATTTCCTCTTGTCCTAAGTTTCTTCATCCGTAATATGAGAAAACTAGAGTAGGGGACCTCGAAGGTTTGCTTTGCTTCTCTGGTGATTGCCCCTTTCCCCTTCCTCTTCCAGCCCCCCACGCCTACTAATTGATATGCCTACCCTTCTCTCATTCAGAAGGAGGCAAATCTATTCTGAACAAATGTTCATCAATACTAGTACTGAGTTTTTAGATTTCAAGCTCTTTGAGGGTAGGGACCATTGTATTTTTTATCTTTCTTTCCAGTACCTAGCAGATTGCCTGGCACACAGTAGGCACTTAATGAAATGGTCATTGATTGACTAAGAATGAGTGGATTGGCAGGGAGTGGTGAGGGGAGAGAAATCAAGTCATGTGGAAAATCTGCATCTCTCCCACCTTTGCCATTTTATAACTAACTGGTCTAGGAGTCACTGGATTACCAGCTAGTTCCCTTCCATTTCTTCAGGTAGCTGTGTCCTACAAGGTCCCTGGGAAGTATTTTGCCATCCACTCCATTTGAAAACCTGCCTAGGGACTGATTTTCAAAATCCAGTCCAGTTCATGTCATGCTCTCAGCTTGCAAAGTGTGCATGGTTTGCTCCCCTAGCCCTGCCTCTGAAGGCAGGAACATTTCAGCAGTTGGACCAGGGCCAGAGGCTGACCCATTAATAATTGCACCTAGACTGAAAATGTCAATGATGGGCTCCACATCTTTGGAAAACAAAAATAATGGTGTTACCTAGGCAACCATGATTGGACTTTTCTCTCTCCCTTTGGGGATATAGCATAAAATAACCATAGATGCACTTCTTGGTTAAAATGATAACCTCTCCTTCCATGTGACCATATGTAAAACGTTACAAGAGGGAGGGGAGGATCTTAGATGTAGAACTAAAAGACACCTCTGAATATCGACTGCAACTCTTTTGATAAATGAAGAAACTGAATCCCAGGGAAGTGAATTGATTTGCTCCAAGTCACCGAGCTAGTGGTAATGGACAGAGTTGAGATCTCAACTGTCCGAGCTAAGAGGCTGATATATTTATGGTACAGCAGAAACGGAGTTGACTGATAGGGCCAAGGGCTTGGTTTTCAAACCTGTCTGTGGTCTGTTCCCCTAACCTCCTTAGACCTTGATTTCTTCATTCATCACGTGAGGGGGCAGGTTCTTTCCAGGTCTAGATTGATTATCCAAAAGGTGGAGTTCCAATCCATCAATCTCTCTACACGTACAGCTACCATCTGGGTAATGAAGTTCTGCCCCCAGTTTGCACTGAGCTCTCAAAGGAGTCTCTGCTTTCACATCTCACACTTGTCATCATGATTTCGGCATCACCTTAGTCACTGTTTCCTTTGGTACCATCAAATAGAAAGGATCCATTTCCCCTGTAGGAATTTTGGGAGTTTCACCATTGTGAATAATGGTGAAATCAGAAAGCAGTATAGCCTGTGGATACTTTCCCTTGGCAGAGTTCATTCTTAAGTAGAGATCAGTATTTGTTTTGAATCCCTTGGACTTAATTCTGTTTGGCCCCAAAGTGCAGGACGAGGGGCAATTTTAGAGTGGGGAGCTGCAGGGATGACTTTCAGCCCTGATGTCCAAAAGGACATCTGAATAATCAGGGCTGTCCAGAAGTGGAATGAACGCCTTCAGGAGGCGTTGGAGGAGAGGGTCGATGGCCACTTGCCAGAAATATCATAGTGAAAAATTCTTTTATGTGTCAGTTGACCTGGAAATCAGCCGGGGTCCGTTCCAACATTCAAATTCTGAATTGCCTTATTCAGTAAAATCTTTGCATCTTTCTTCCCTTCTCTTCAACATCCTAGTTCAAACTCTCGTCTCTTCTCATCTGGACTATTCAAAAGTCCCCCCGTCTGTCTCCTAGCCTCACACCTTACTCCAATTTGTTCCCTAAACACCTCCCAAAGTAATTGTACTAAAGTCCAGATCTGACTATGTCTCTTTCCTCAATAAACTGCAATGGCTCCCTAGTTCTGCCAGGATCAGTTATGAAACTTCTGTTTGGTATTTAAAACCCTTCACAAGCTGTTCCCAATTTAATCTGTCCAGTTTCCTTAAATGATATTCTTCTTTACCCACCCTGTGATCCAATTCAATCCGCGTCATTGCACAATGCTCTATTTCAGGTTTCTTCAAGACTGAGCCACTTGCTAGAAGAAGCCTTTCCTTAGCCCCCCAGGGGCTGGTACCTTCCCTTCTAGGGCTACGTTTCATCTACTCTGTACTTTACAAAGACTCAGCCTTGGCTCATTCCCACCATCCATTGCCTTTACTCCTGAGCTGACTGGGACCGCTACACATTTTTTACTTAACCTCATTATTACAAGGCATTCACTAAGGCAGCTAGGTGATGCCATAGTGCATAGAGTACCAGGCCTGCAGACAAGAATACATCTTCTTGAGAACAAACCTGACCTCACACCTGCTGGGTAACCCCGGACAAGTCACTTAACCCAGTTTGCCTCAATTTCCTCATCTGCAAAGTGAGTTAGAGAAGGAAATGGCAAACTACTCCCGCATCTTTGCCAAGGAGTCCCCAAAATGGGGTCATGAAGAGTTGGATACAACTAAACAACAATTGTCTCACTATCTTACTCTCCACGTTGGCTCCTCCAAACCTTTTCCATATCTCCTCAAACTTCTCATACCCCCCCTTCCCCCCCATCCCCCCCATCGTCTCACAAGAGAATCTCACTTCTTTATATCTTCAGCCCTTAGCACGGTGTCTGGTACATATGAGGGACTTGATAAATGTTTATTGACTTACTTATCCACCCTCCCCCCCACCCCCCATTACAATGTACTATCTTTGAAGACAGAGACTGTTTTTGCTTTTTCCTTAAATCCCCAGATCTTAGTGATTGGCACATAGTAGGAGCTTTAAAAAGGCTCATGCATTGTATGATGCACCTGTAGTTTCCATTAAAAATGTCAACTATTCTAGGTCTGGGGCTGTGTTACTTTCTCAAATCTACTTCTTCTGCCCTGACCTCTCTGCTGTCTCCAGTCTCCCATTTCTAACTGCCTGGCACACATATCCAACTGTATGTGTAGTAGAAAACTTAACAAGTCCAAAACAGAACCCATTACCTTTCCCCGCTAAAGTTTCTCCCCCTCCTAACTTCCTTATCAGTGTAGAGGGCAACATCATTCTCCCAGTTCTTTAGGCTCCCACCCTAAGAGTCAGCCTGAACTCTTCATTCTCACACACATACCTCCCAATATCCAAGCTATTGTCAATTTCTCTCTGTACCATCTCTCAAACACACCCCCTTCTCTCCTCTGACACTGTCCCCAGTGTGGTTCAGACCCTCATCGCCTCACCCCTAGACTGTTATAATAGCTGTTGGTGGGTCTGCTTGCCTGAAGTCTTTCCCCACCCCAAACCATTCTTCATTCAGTCACTAAAATGATTTTCCTAAAACTCAAGTCTGATCCTGTCACCTCTCTACTCAATAAGGAACTAATATAAAATGCTCTGTTTGCTGTTCAAAGCCCTTGCTAACCCAGGCCCTCCTGTCTTTCCAGGGACAATGACCTCATGTCTGTTCTATGAACAAGGCACACCATCTCTTGATTCCACACATTTTCTCTGGCTGTCCCCCATGCCTGGAATGATCTTCTTCCTCCTGTCCAACTACCTACCTCTCTGGCTTCCTTTAAGTCCCAATTAAAAGTCCATGTTCTACAGAAAGTCTTCCCTAACCCCGCTAAAAACCAGGGCCTAGGCTCTTTGATTTTCTATTTATGCTGTATATAGTTTGATAGATATGTGTATATGTATATGTCTGCATTTATCACATGACACATTTTCTATATAATATATAAAATATATGTAACAGTACACATATGTTATGTACATATATACATTGTATATAATACATTTATTAAATAACACACATTACATATATACTATATACATATACACCATGTTACATATA